>VXBW01002234.1:85134-204744 GCA_013400375.1 Thinocorus orbignyianus
GCAGGAAAGGCTGCAGGCCGTGGTTTTCTTGCATCACCCTAAATGTGCAGTGGTGAGAAAGATGACAGCAGGAATCGCCTGGATGCCTGTTTAGGAACACAATCCCTGCAACTTCACTGTTGTTGGTACCTGGAAGAGCTCAGCTGAAGGCGTGCAAATACGGGGAGCAACTGCAGCTGTGACTGCAGTAGACCGTGCCCCTGTCCCTCCAGATCACTTTTCTGTTTTGCAGAGAGGCTCCTTCAGTCTTCAGTGCCGCACAGGCAACAAGAGGAGGGCATCCTCCTTGTGTAGAATAGCCTTTAGCTGTCTTGCCTTGCTTATCCTTTATTTTGCTGTGGTATGACTTGCTGTTTTGCCCCCAGGCTGCCTTATCTTGCAGACAAGGTCTTCTCTCACTGATTAGCACAAGGATTCGTACCTCTTCATCATGGTATCATATTTCTAGTGCAGGATGCAAGCTGCCTACTCCTTCAAATAAAGAGATACGGGCTAAAGCTGGATGACCTGCTCTGATAGTGAGTTCTGGATCTGGCTGCGGAGTAAGCTTGCGCTACAATTTTCTCAACTGTGCTTTAATTAATTATCACACTGCCAGTAATGCCTGCCAAAGTCAGCTGGCTGTCTCGCCAGACACATCTTTCAAAATACAATGCCAGGGGAAAGACATTCCTGCACCCCTTTCGGGGTGGTGGGTAAGGGGAGTGTAGTCCATCTCCCCACTCATTGGCCCTTGGGCTAGTGAGATGATTGAGCACGGTCCCCCTTGCTGTCGCTCACATGGCTCCCAAGCCCTGCCTGCAGTAGGTTAAAGATGACGTTGTCTGAAACTTTTGCAAGGTTACGAAAATGTGCAAGGGCAGGGGGGAGAAGGAGAGAGGAGAGCTGCTCTCTGACTGAAAGCGCTCAGTCCCAGCAGTGCTCGGGCACCTGCAGGGACAGGAACAAGACATCTTGCCGGCAGGGTGCCTAGTGGAGAGACATCAGCATTCTCTGCTCTCTCTTGTTCTTCTGCAGCTTGCTAAATTCATCTCTCTAGCCATGGGAACAGAGCCTTCTTGCTCAGGTCCTAGCCTGGCAGTCTGCGTCCCTGCTTGCCAAGGGGAGAGCGAGTGGGATGAGAGAGCAATGCACAGCTTCACCAGTGTGGGAAAACGAATGCGTCATTTCCGTCTCAAGAAATGTATCAGGGAAGAGAAGCCACTTCTCTGGGATCTCCAGCAAGAGAAAGGATAATCACACGCTCTCTGCTTTTCCTTTATTTTGTTCTGCGAGGCTGACAGATGGTGTGTGGTGCAGCCGAGGCTGGATTCCAACTTGTATCTCCTTCGGTAGCTCGCAACTTACTGAGAACAGATTCCTCCTTGGGCTGACATTTCCATCTCATCCCAAAGGGGATTTGTTTTAATTTTCATTTAAAGTTTAGGCTGAGTTAGCATTGCTGCTCTGGGATTTCGCAACTGGTAAGTAAAAACTCCCCTTTGGCCCAGCACTCCTCCTNTTTTTTTCTGTTTCCTGGAGATTTAAACATTTTCAAGCAAAACTTGAACTCAGTTCAAACTATGAACAGGAAACAGGCCAAGGGTGCATATGCACATTAAAATGTCCTTGTCTGGTCTATTATATTTGCCACATGCAAATAACCAATAGATACTCTTTATTTCCACCCACTTCTTTCATCATGTTACTTCACTATCTTGACAAGTATGCTGACACTTTGGACGCATGGACAGCTCTGGTCCCTATCCCAGGGATAGTCCTGCCAAAATGAAGACATGGCAGCAAAGAGGAGATACAGGAGATGCAAACAAGAGGGGAAAGGGAAAGGGAGGGCAAGGGCTGCAGCAGCAAGATCCCACCATTGGTAAATTGAATTCAATCACCATGCAAACTGTGAGAGGAGCCTGAAAAATGGTATACCCATTTCCTTCATCATGGAGGGCTTCAGAGCCCATAGACAGGATCCACTGAATTGGAAAATTACGTTTTCCCTTTGGACCACTTCATTCAGAGAGGGTCTGTGAGGGAAGTACATTAGCATGGCCTTCAGGGCACCAAATGATGCCATCATCATCATCTGCTCATAGCAGCCACAAATTTCAGGATGTTTTTTTCTGTTTTTAAAGTCCCAGAGTGGTCAGTCTGGCACTTTGAATGTGAAAGGCACATGCCTGTCACTCAAGGCATTGCCACACAAAACACCAGAGAAGTGGCATGTTCCAGCTCTTGTTGGAGTCCAAGGGCACAGACCCTGGGTGTCAAGGGCAGGCCAGAAAATGCAGCCAGACCACATCAACTTCCCCTCCACCAACCAGAGGAGATGGAAATCTGGCTGGTTTGATGGTCCCTGACAGCATCATCCTCCTGACTCAGTCCTGCTGTGCCCCAGTGCTTCCCTGTGGCCATAGCAGACAACAATGAGATCTCATTGCAGCTTGAGAAGAAAACACTGGAAGCAGCTCTTGCCCTCTGCAGCTCTTAAGGCCATGTGTGAGCACTTCACAGAAAGAGTAGAAGCTGAGGCACCAAAGATTAAAATTGTCTGTCCCAATGCTGTGGACATTTGGGAGCAGAAAGAGACCCAGAGATGAGAGCACCTTCCTAAGGGGTACAGAACCAGAATAAATGATGAAAAGCATGAAAAGTATTTGGTGCCTCCATCTCTTCTAGACACCTATGATATCAGGCTCCACCAGTGCCTTCGCCTCACCCGTGTTCACATCTCCCAGTGTGTCCTTGAAGTCCATTGGGGAATTTTTGTTTTAATGTCTAGTAGGGGAAAGGTAGCCGTGTGTGCTTGTACACAAGTCTGCAGTCGTGTAGGTGGTGGGACGCCAAAATGAAAATGGCTATTCTTATAAACCTTCCTGTTTACTTACTATGGCAGCTACCTCAGTAAATGTCCCTGTGTTTAAAGTTATAAAAGAGGCCATTCAAGGGATCACTAACAGGCTTAGAAATCTCTGAGGATCAGACTCCAGGCATGAATTAGGTAATGGTTGTATTAGCATAGCCTGTTTTTCCGGGGCAGCTGATAACATTGTAAATAACCAAACTATGACATAAATTTGCCCCAGGAAACAGGCAAAATAGCTCTGTGTGTTGTTTCAAATTACTTATCCTGCGGGAATTTTAAGAATTCCTGTTAAATAATTAGGGACATGTGAATTTGATTTGCAGTCGGTCTGATGCCATGAGAACTCTCGTACTGCAGCTTTTTTAAGGAATATTGGTTCCTTTGTTGTTGAGTGAACTTCTTCCTCAAACTTTCTGGGGTCACGATATTTAAAGTTATTCACATTCTTAGGTATTATTAAGGCTTCCAGTCCCTTGCATGTATGAACATAAAAAAGTTTTTTTTGGCCTAAGGAAAACATAAAAAAAATCTTTTGACCTGAAAATCTTGGGAAAATAAAATCAGCTGGAGAAGTTCCTAGTGCTTACAGTGTTGTGGGCTCACATATCTGAGGTGGAGCTGTGGATGCAATGTAAACTCTCTCCAACAAGTGTGAAGGTCCCAGGAATGCATCGGCTTTGCTGGTGGCAGCAGACTCCCATGCCAGCCACCCACCAGCCCCCTGGACTGTATGGTGGGCTGAGCTTTCACTAAGAAGGGGAGCAACAAGGCCTTCATTGCTGGAGCTAAGCTTTTCCTCTAGAGGAAAAAGAATTAACTTTCCACTGCTCTTTTACATTCTCCTCCAAGCATTGAGGCTTTCCTTAGGCCATTTTGGTTTAAACCTGACAAAACTTTGTTCTGCACAAAATTTCCCACAAATCACCAAAGGGCCTCAGTCTTCTTAATGCCCAGCATTGCCATTCAGCTCCTTCCTCAGCTTGCCTCCAGCCCAGAACCAAACAGCACCTTCCCAGCTAGCAGATGTAGAACAGGTTGTTATGCAAAAGGCAGTTTCTATCTCTTCCATGTGCTCAGACTGGTCCTGAAAGAGATGGATGTCTGCATGTACCGATCATGCATACTTCTGGAGATGCTTGGCTGCATGATGCTTAGGCACTCTGGAGGACAAAATGCAGGACTCTCTTTGGAAGCAGTTTTGACCTAAATGTGATCTCAAATTCAGGTCTCTGAAATGCCAGATAAACTCGTCACAAGTGTCATTGCAGAAAATGTGAGGAGATGCTTGGAGTGGGATGATGCTGCTTTTCCCAACAGGAGAGGTGAGCCATGCATGAATACCTGTTCCATCACATGGGAAGCAGGGGTACACCCAAATACATACACGTGTTTTAACCATGTGGTTTTCTACAAATGTTGTGGTTGAGGAATAGAGTTGAGCTGACAGAACTGAGAAGGAGCTGTAGAAAATACATGCAGCAGAAAGAATGAATACTACTTGGTCTAGCTGAAAAACTGCTAGGCTTTCTTTGTTTTGTTTCAAAAGACAACTGCTGGGGTATTTTTTATTTGCCTTCTGGTCTTTGAGGTTTAACATTTTCTCCTCAAACACTTCTCTGTGGCCATGAGGGCTAAACATTTACTCCTCTGTAATGCAAGCTGTGTGTAATTGCAGAAGTGGGAGAGGAGTATTACATAAACTATCTGCTTCCACGAGACTTGCCCTCATTCCTGAGAGCTTCAACCCCTTTTAGGATTAGTGAACAGTTCACAAGCTGCCCCTAGTTTTCTCTTGCTTGTTAGTCTCCAAATAGAATTACTGAATAATTCTTTTAGCATTTATTTATGATTGCCAGCAAGCTAGTGGAAAACTCTGATTCCTCTGATTCCTTCAACAGTTCATATTGATATTGTGGTTTGTCATCTCAGCCAAGCAGAGATTTTTTTGTTGTTGTGTATTTCTTTTCCTTATCAGCCTGGAGAGAGCAAAGGTTTGTAAAAGAAAGAATTAGCTTCAAAGGAGGTTCCACCTGTGGACATGATAAAAACAGTTCCTCTATAAAATGTTTTCCTTTCACAAGGGAGATCCCTTGTGTTTTAGGGATATTACAGGACCCTGATTAGAGGGGAGAGCCACCTTGTGAGTTGCTTTGCAGCCAATTGAAGAGGACAGTCTCCACCCTGTTTGATTCTGGGCTGTCACCTTTATTCCTTCCCAAGATAAAGCAGAGACGGACAACAGAGCAAACAAAGCTAATGGATTAAGGCAAATTTGGGGCTGATTAGGCATGGTAAAGCAAGGAGTCACTGCTCCATGGATAATTCACGATGAAACAGCTGCAGGCTTCTCTTTGAGGCAGAAGTAGAGCTCAGCAAAGTATTTTCAACCTAAATAGTTCTTGGCTTTGAGAATTTATGTTACGACTCAACCACAGTATTTTGCAGTCTTGTGCTGAATTAACCAAATTGTTCAAGACTGAAAAATAATCCCCCCCCCTCCAAGCTTTTTGTTTTGACACTTTTTAAAGAAAAACACTGCTTTTTTTCAAATGTTCTCGTTTGGAGCCTTGTTTGTAATTTCTTTTTAAAAAGTAGAAAAGGAGATAACCACCCAGGTCTTGAAATCAAATTTGAATATTGAACATCTTTTGATTTAATAAGTAGCTACTGATTACTGATGGCTTTAATGAGAAGTTGTGTTTTGCTTCACACAGCTATTTCAGCTGTAAGTCTTTTTGTTTAACTGAATCTCCTCCTGCATCCAACTGCTTTCCATTCAAATATCCCACATAAATCCACAAAGACAAATTCAACTGCTCTGTGCCCTGTGCAAGTGCTGGTCACAGAGGTGCTAAGCAGATATAAACTCAGTACAGCTGGCAGGGTAAGACACATCTCCTTTCCTTTTGCTCCAACACTACTAGCCAGAGAAGTATACCACAAACATGCCGCTTCCTTGATCCTGGTAGAAAAATATCGATCTTGATGGTAAGCCACTGCTATACTTCTTGGTCTGGGTTTTGGGGATCTCTGCAGAAGATTACTTGTGTTTGTGCAGAGAAAACTCAGTATCACAAGCTTCATTAATCAGATACACCCCCAGATATCTGGGACTTCTTGTGGACTGGGCATATCAGGGCTGCTACTTTTGGGTTTGCTCACACTGTCAGGTATCTGCATATAGATCTATGCACATAGGTGCGTGATTCAGGCTCTAAATGAATGCTGCAGCACCAGCCCTTCCAATTCAACTTGCAGTGTGTTAGACAAAAAGTGGTTTGTCGACTACGTTCCTGGGGAGTGAGGAAAGAACAGGTCTGTATGCATATGATATAATTAGCCTTAAATTTACTCAGACATTTCAAATTTCTGCCTCTGAGCTTCCTATTCCTCTCCCTTTCTAATATTTGTCCTTCTTTTTTGTTGAAAATGAGACATTTCTATTCCCAAAAAGTAATTTCCAGAGCTTTACAATAGAAGTATGAATTAAAAAATCTGGAAGCTGAATCTGAAACTGCAAATACATGAAAAAAACATAAATTATTTTTCACAATTTGGCATCTGTATAATTGTCAGATTTTCTCTGTCCAGAAAGGTAATTTATTCTGGAATAACACACTAGATACAATAAATCAGCTTCAATCAGCCACTAGCAACTTTGCAATAGCTGGCAGTGAAGTCTAAGGTATCCTTATAGTGAAACAAGACCTTTTACTAGGTAGGTTTTTTCCTGGCCAGATGACTCCTCCTTCTGTGATTAAGAGTTTTACATATGTGGAAACAAAATCTGGTATCTGCTCGAAGAGGAGAATCACTGCTTATCCCAAGAAGGTTTGCAAAGGAACTAGTTCATTCCTCACAGCCTGACCTGTCAGTAGATCTTGGTCCTTTCGAAGCATGGGACCAGGAGCATTGATTGACTTGAGCAGGGGCCAGTGTTAGTTTCCTCCGAGGGGTCTGCTGAAATATGTCAGGGGGGGGTGTCTGTGCCTAGCTGCTCCTGTTGCTGCACTGTCTGACACTCAGTGAGAAATCCTCTTCCCCAAAGTTTTTACCATGGTTGGATGCTGGTGTAGAGAGTAAGAGACTTACAGCAATTGTATATTACCTTACAACCTATCATCCAATCATCACAGCGTGCATTACAAAAGCTAAATTTCAAAAACATCTGTCGCCTCAGGCACTGGAGAAAGGAAACGGTTTGGAGGAAGAGGATTCTTGCATCCCAAAACCACATCTGGGCTGAACAAGCCCCTAGGAAGCATGGCCTCTGGGAATGTGTGAAGTGTACAACAGCTGATTAACCCGGTACATGGTGCCTGGAGGCACATAGTCCATTGCATCAGGTGGCTAACTAGGGTTAGTCATGTGGACTAGTCTTCCCTTAAGAACCTGTTCTTGAGACAAAATTTTGGGCTGGCCAGACAGTGGTGTAGTCTCATCCATCCATCTGTGTTCCTTGTAATACCCAACTCGCATTGGTGTGTACACCAGCCCTTGTGAGAAGTATAGTAGTGAAAAGAGATTCTGAAGTTCCAGTAACTCCAGGGCCCCATCAGCTCTGCAAAAATGCAGCAGATTCACGCAGATGTTTGCTGCTTTCTATGCTGAAGAATTCTTGCAAGCTCTGTCTAACACAAAGGTGGTCTCTCATCTACCCAACATGAATTCAAGTAGGATCTGTTCACTAGCTTTGTGTGTTATGATTGCACAAGCTGGAAAGACTTCTGGCCTTTTGAAACACTCAGGCTCAAACCAGTAGACAGTGTTTTCATTAAAAAAAAAACAAACAAACTTTATTTCTTGCTAAAATTAAAAATCCTGCTGAGAATGAAAGTGCATAAATTATAAATCCAGTTATTAATTTAATTTTCTGATCAGTCCTTTCTTTTTTCAGTAGCTATTCGTTCTCACGCTGCTACCCAACCTACCAAAACGTATAGCTGAAGTAGATGCTGCTAGTGCTCTTCTGCTGATTAGGTCTCATGTGACAAGCCTCTTCTTTCAGCTGTCATAGCAGTCTGTATTGCATGAATACACCCCTTCTCAAAATGTTTTTCTTGTGTTGATCGCTTTTCTGCCTTGTTCTCACTTGAGAACATGGCTTTCTCTTTCAACCCAGTGAAATCAGACTTGAGCTTAAGGGTCCTTGCCCTTGGGTAAACCATGTCAATAAATCACTGCCTTAGAACCCAAGAGGAGAATCAATCCTATTCCCCTCTAGCCTCAAACTTGCTTAAACCCCAGCCTATTTTGTTCCAAGACCTTACACCATCTTTTCTCTCTCTACACCCACACCCACTGGAAAATTAACCTCTTCCCCAAGGATAGAGAAGGGCATGACCTTTTTAAAAGTTAGAAGTCTTTCCTGTCTGACACAATGCCCTGGGGGGAGTATACGCTGAAATTGCATGAACTGAGCTTGCCTTGCAACCAGCAGAGCCAAGTGATTGCTAAATGCAACTCAACAGCAGATGCTAATCTACAACCTGCAAACACCATCCGTCTGTGGTGAATCTGGGGGTTGGTGCAGCACTGGGGACAGGTATTTGATGCAAATGGACCCTGAGAACTGAAAACACTGCATTTTAAAACTACTACTTGAACACAGCTGTGACATGTCCTCACCATCTTCTGAGACTTCTCGTTCATTACTTTGGTTTGTGAAACAGTTATATCAGGTGTTCGTATCTGTCTCCACATACGAATATACAAAAGAAAGAGGGTGTTCTGCTGGAAACTAACTTTATTATCTAATACCTTGTCAGTGAAACCTTGTCGTGGATTTCAAGCAGGGCATCCAAGGTACTCAGAAATGCCCTGATCAGGCATAGACTTAGCACACTGAAGCACTTAGAAGTAAATCAACTGGAAACACATCATCTTCACAAGACTTCAGCTAACTGGAGACTCAGCATACAGTGCAGTCTGCTGAGAAATAAGTAGAAAAAGAGTGTCTAAGTATAATGTCTTGCATGTGTTGCCCCCTCTCCCCCAGTAGGGGAGCAGCACTCACCACATTAAGCCCCTCCAAGCTTCCAAGCCTCAGAGTGCCATGGCAAACAGCCAGGATCACAGCCCTTCCCACTCACATGTTCAGCGCTGTAAACCCCAGGAGAGCCAACTGGAACAACTCTCTGGGACAAAGATGATGCTGTTGCTATTCCTCCACCTACTCAAGTCCCTACCACCAACTTTTGGCAGTCACTTTCTACATTTTTCCCTTGCTCCCTATCCCTCAAGAATACCAAGCCCCCAGAAAGTCAAACACAAGCTCTAAGAGCTGTTCAGCTAATTCAGCCAGAGGAAACTTCCAGTTGTTTTTCTTGGATGACATATAGGATTCAATGAGCAAGAAAACAAAACAGTTTAGGGCCTGATCCAACTCAGAAACTGCTGCCACTGCATGCTATCTGACAAAGGATGTCAAGATATATATCTCATACTGTGGCCAACAGATTTCAAAGTTTCTTAGAGGAACACTTAACATCCATTTATTTCTAAACTGGACATCCAAATCCATTAACTATTCTGGAAGAACTCTGCATTAATGGACAGTTACAAGAGCAAACAAACCATTACAGAGGAAGCTGTCTGCAGGACAAGTATGAGAGTTCCTATATGCTCCAGATTGGGTTTTCAGACATGAGAGTTAACAATATACACAGTTCTGGAAGACATATTACTGGTTTCCTATGCCCTAAGCAGGGAACCCAAGGGCATTTCTGGTACGTCAGGTGAGAGCAGGTAAAATATGAAAAAGGGAAAAAGAATTTGCATCTTTAACACACACATCAATAGACACAAAAGGTAAAGGAGGAAGCCTCTTGAGGGCTGCTGGCAGGACAGAGAAAGTTAAAGATGAGGGGGATTGGGGATAATCCCATAAATTTGTATCACAAGCATTGAAATGCGAAAGAAGACCAAAAATCTCCAGAGAGAAGACTATTATTTTGCTACATAAGTATCCAAACTGTTGTGAAAAATCAGGAAAGAACAGCATGAATTGGTTAATTATGCAATAGGACATAAACTCCTACCATTCATCCCTAGTGTACAGTTAGGAAAAAGACAGTATTACACAAATTATGAAACATATTGCTATTTTAAATTTTCTTCATTATTTACTTAAATTAAATGCAAGCTAAGAAGTTCAGAAATATTTCTTAATATGCTTTTGCCTCAGAAAAGGTCGCTTGCTGCAGAAGAATTTATTCCAATGGGGATGATCAATACCTTTAACCTGTAGTTCTCTTTCATGAACAAATTGACCATAGACAGCTGATTACACTGCAAATAAAACACAGTTTAAGTCATAAGGATACTTGAAACAAGTAATCTTAATGCAAGTAATCCCCATTCCTACATTCAGTTCAGTTATCATGTTCAATACTGAGATTCTAAAACTATTTGGAGTAATTTTGTCTCATATCTTTTGTCAGATGCATCTCCTGCAGGCCTCAGGCATGGTCATTTCAGGTCCACAGGCAGGAACAGATGTGGCCTGTGAATCAATACCTTTCTTGTGGGGAGCTGTTAAAGAAATTGTGACTCCCGAACAACTGAAATGCAATTGTGCAGTCCAAAGGCAGTGCTAAAAGACTATATGACATGATCCTGAAAGAAGAAAGGAAGGCACAGGGCAAATCCCAGTTTCAGACTTCATCTGAAAGACACTGGTCACTCAAAACCCTGGCACAAGGAGGTCAGATAATATTTGTCATGGACAAAAGATCTTGTAATGGTTTCTTCCACTCTGGGACCACAAGCACCATCAAAAGCGCCTGAACAGTTTGCTGTGCCTCAGTTTCCTCCCTTGGGTCTTTCATCTGCCAAACTCTGCAGGACACACATTGAGGTCCACAGCAGCACACAACTGAGGATCTTGGCCAATTGGTATTTCTAGGAGAAGAGCAATTACAGGCATATTCAATGTGCACTTTTGCACTGCTCCAGAAGTGCACAGATACTCGCCAAACACAGCCATGGCAAGTTCTTACCAATAACCTTGGTATGGCCTTGGAAGGACTTGCTCTTGAACTGGAGGAGAAAACCCCTGAAATTTAGTTCAAAACTGCCCGCAGAGCTGGGCGTCTCATAGCAAGTTCTATATTCCAGTAACACTGGACTTTGTGGAGGTTGAAAATCTCTTTTGTTATGTGTCTAGAAAGCAGGATCTAGTCTCAGGCAGCACCTCGAACTTCCAGCCTAGCACAACTAACAGCATCTGGCACACCTCACATTGTGCTAATGGGGTATAAGTAGAAGAAAAGAGCCCTGGGATTCATTGACTAGACTTGCAAGGAAACACGAGGCCACTCTTGTCTGTGGCATGTTCTGACTAGCTTACTACTCTGTCTCCTTGCTAATGAAAAGATATCCATTGGCTACTATTACAGTAGCCCTGTGGCCTTCCAGGGACACCTGGAATGCTAGAACAATTTGCCTTTTTACTCCCTCTTGTGCTCCTGGATGAACCCAAGAGTGGTCCTAAGGAGCTGTTTATCCTGGGCACATCCTTCCCACTTGCTTATGTGTCTTTTCATACCTTCTGGATGCTCATGCTAGACAGAAGTGCAAATATGCCTCTCCAGCACTGTCATACTTCAGAGGCTTTGCATTGTCCCTTTCTTCACCATGGACCTCCTTTTCCAGAGTAGGGTGCTGCACCCATGTCAGTGACAGCATCCAAAATCTCCCAAAACCTTATGGACAAGTGATCTGTTTTGTTACTGAATTGTAGGCTTTTCTTGTCCTGACCACACAGTGTCATTTTCTTCAAAAAAGGGAAAGTTATTTTTCTAATATTCAGTAAGGATCCTTCTTCGCTGAAGTCAAGACCCAGAGTGTTGTGTCTTGACTTCGGAGAAGACACACAGTGTGCTGTGTGGGCAAGTGAGGAGTCATATTTTCTTCCTTTGTTAATGTCCTTCTTCCCATACCATAGTCAACACAACCACTGTGACTCTTGTAACAGAGCCTGAAATTCTCCTACAAGCAGCACACCTCAGGGTAAGTGGCCCACTGTGAGGACCTCCACATTCACCAGCCACTCACACTCAGGGAGCTAAACTGCTCTCAACTTTTGACTATTGCAGCAATGCCACAGTATGTACCCAAGCAGTCTTCTTCAGGGCTAATTCCATTCCAAGGAGTGGATATTGTGGCAGTGAAGATACACCCTGCAAGATGAAAGGCAGAGTTGAAGAAGGGCTGCCAAAAGCAAAGCAGGGCCCCAGCCAAGTCTGAGGAGGAGGCGCCATGTGCTTTGTGTTGCTGCTTCATCTGGAAGACTCTCTCAATCGAAGGAACAGACCAATCCAGGTCAGCCTGACCTATGAAATTTGCAGCCAAGGTCATCATGGTCGCAGGTGGAGGAATGAGATTTCCTAACTGCAGAGGAAAAATAAAACAGAGGCATCTTTTACCAAAACAAAAAACCCCACTCTGCTGAAGCATGGGCTGCCTTCTACTTGGCTGTCAGCTCCTTGATTGCACAAGTGAAAGGGAAGCGTATGTCATTTCTTATTGTCAAGTGAACAAGCTGTACATTCACTGGTTTATTTTAACCCACAATTTCCTACCACAGAAGTCCTTCCTGTTCTCTTTTCCCCTTCTTATACAAGTCCATTGTGGCTGAGATACTCTGGGCACAACGTACAAGCAGGTGATGAGCTATTAGCCCAAGAGGCTAATTCCCCCATAACTCCTCCAGTATTGGCAAACAACACTATTTTTCTGCTAACAGGTGAATGCGAAAGCAAAAAAATCTATATTGTGTAACAAAGGGGCCAACTATCAAAGCTGTACCTTGCAGTCAATAGTCTGTGAATCCTGTGGGCCTGCAGGTACCATACCAGATCCATCTCTTCTGGGTGGAGGGTTTGCACGTCCCGGGAATGTCTAAAACAGTGCCGGGTACATGTGTTTAGGAACCTGAATCATGCTCAAATTTTCTGTAAAACTCTGCAACTAAAAATGGTAAAGTCACTATGTGAACAATCTGACTCCACCCAGGCAAACATCCCACAGCATGTCATACGTCACTTTCCAAGAAGAATAGACTCCAGTGCTTTGCCGCAATTTAAAAATAAATCTTGAAAGTGTAATCTAAGTAGGCTCCCTACAATTAATATACAATGGAAACGAAAGTCTTTTAATTCACAGTGAACATCATCTGATGCTAATTATATTCTTCATTCAGGAGTCTTTGGTCTGGGACAAAGGAATATTATGATACAAACTGAAAGGTATTTAATAATGGTCATCTAATAAGGAAATGTGTTCTCCAGGCCTTGGTCTTGCTACACAGCTGGTGTTCAGGGGCCAAAATCATCAGCTCTGATCAGCAGTTTGAGGCATGTGGTGGAACATAGGACCTTTCAGGTATGGGTGAAGAGGAAAAGGGCATAAGGTCACTGCCTGTGTCCTGAGGTCTTGCTGATATTGTGTCTTCCACATGGCTAAGGTTTCTGTGCCAGATGAGACCTACCGCTGCTCCTAGGGTGGCAACTCAGTGGTGCAGAGGGAGGATCCCATCTGCACAGGAAAGGCCATGTAAGAGATGGTCCTTTAGGGCTATTTCAGCTCCTGAAAGAGCAGATGTGCTTTCTTAATCAAAAGATAGGGACAGCACACAGCAGGAGAAGATCACTGTAGAGCAAAAAGCAACCTGTTTGCCTTTGCCATGGTCAGTTTGCATGATGCCTCATGTCCATCCCATATTTGTGTCAGATACCATGGATAACTGAGAAAATAGCGGTCTACGTGCTGTGCAAAGAAAGGCACTGTCAGGTTGGGTACTGGAGCTAAAGAACTGGCATTGTGCAGTATACCACCCTGAGAGCAAGAAGCAGACCAACCCAACAGAGGCAAAACAATGCTTTGATCAGCTCATAAAACCTTCTCCATGCCTCATGATTGTGTTGTGTAGCAGTCTGGGGCTGACTTGGACCTAGTTCAACAGAGAGCACTAGTTCAGAGGGCTGCTCACTGTTTTTGTACAGGCTGTGCTCTGCCTAGAACATCCCCCTCAGAGGAGGCAGGTGAATCACACAGTCTCTCATCCACATGCTCAAACCATACTACATCAGCTGTTGCAATGCGACACCATGTGCCATTTATCTGAGATGTGATGACATAGAGATAGTTGGATAAAAAGTTGTGCTTGGACCTCCACTTCCCCAAGTCAGTATAAGTGGCGTGATGGTCCCTTGCTTCAGAGACAGGTGTCCAGCATGATCTTGGGCATGTCATTTAATGAATCCTGTCCATTTCAAAGTCCCGTCATAAGTAGACCAAGGATACATCTTCTTCTCATAAGTTTAATCCAGTGGTGCTGAGTGCTAGGAGAGTCCTCCAGGAGACTCCTTGCCCACAATGAGTCAAAAATTCCCTGGAGTCATCTGTGTGCATATTTTTTCCTGCACGCAGGACAACCTTAGGGGGTGTTCATCACTTAGACTTCCAATTGCCTTTGTGCTGCTTGCCTTTCTCCTTATATGCCCCTCCTCTCCCAGTAGCCTGTAGACGTCTCCTGTGATGGCACCATAGCTGTCTTTAGCCTGCCAAGTTCTCTTTCCTGGAGTGCTGATTCTCAGCAAAGCTGCATTTGCAGTGCCAAACCCAGGAGATTTCAACATCCACTTGGAAAACTTCAGTCTTCTCATGATAGAGAGATGGTGTCCCTTGTGCTTTACTTCCAGGACAGGAAATTACTATCCATTGGGAAGAGAGATGGCACAGCCATGTCTTTGGTAGTCTGTGCCATGGAGTAACACAACATGATTGCAATCATGGTTGCAACCCAGTGCAAGATGTTGCTGTAAGTGCCAGAGGCCCAGTTCCATTAAGCAGACTGCATTAGCACACCCCTGTAGAAATTATAAGGCCATAACACAGGTAACCACACTACACCACTCTGTTCACAAATTTATTGTGTACAGCATAAAACTACCTACTTTTTCTGCTTCTGTAATTCCAGCAAGGAAGTGCTCACACAACCTAATTCCTCTGGTGGTTAGAAACTAGACTAATTTCCAGCCTAAATTTAGACACTGGATTTGGATGCCGTTGCAGCATTGGGAAAGGTTGTGAGTCTTTCCAACAGGGTACCTGTAAAGACAAGACCGAATGTCTTGCTTGCCTTTCAGGCATTTAAGAGAGTAAGCAATGCCACCTACTGGCACTGAAATGGAAGATTTAACTACTCCAGTGGGTTGGTGCGTTGGAGAGATCATAAAGGAGAAGGCTGTCACTGTTCTTCAGATGGTCTTTTGCAGCTGAAAGAGAGGTGGAGGCAAACAGGAGTTTTTCTCCTCATACGTGTTCCTCTGTTAAGCTCTGTAAGAAACGTTTAGAAGCTGAGTCACTTGCTTTCACCATTTGAGAATGAATAGTGAGGAAAGCAGCAACTAGACCTGGTATTGATGTGTAGCCTGTATGCCAGGGCAGCCACTGAACTTCCCCAGGAGGGGAACATGCAATGATCAGGTGAAATTACACCCTTGACTAGCAATATTTGTGGATGAGTGCATACTGGGTGTAGGAAAAGCCTCTGAGGAAGGCAAGAACATCATGCAGCTTCAGGGACTGAAGAACCAGGACTTCATTCTAGAAGGCGTAGTCATAAATGGAAATTTAAGGCTATGGCTTGGATGCTGGCTGGCCTGGTGGATGGGCAGCTGGGTAATTCCGCTCTCATAATAACACACGGATGTGAAACATTTGCAAATAATAGGCTTAAAACATGCAAAGAGAAATAAAAAACCCTGTAGCTAAACTACAGAAGTCCCTAGTACAGGATATTCTTGAGTCACCTACCACTGTTTGTGTGGGTTCTCCCACCCGACTTTCAGAGATCGAGTGCACTGAGGTGAGTACCTACATAAGAACTGATGCATCAGTGGAGAGTATTTCCAGGATGTTGACTATGTCAGCCTTGCTCCACCTGAAGTCATGAGGGGAATATAGGGTGTCTCCCTGTGCACCTGCAAAGCCTCCTCCTGCTTCAGAGAGTATATTAGCCTACAAGGAGTACAGAGGGCCAGCTGTGACCCCTGGCATGGCGAAGGAGGTGGCATTGCACCAAAAGCCCTGGGAGGGCAGCCACCCTGTTTTTACCTCAGCAGCCACCAGCCTGCCTTTCCCTGATCCTGCAAAGGGTATCTGTGGCCATTTTATCAGCCCCTGCTTGCACACAAAGATACTGTCCCAGGCAACCACCCCAGAGGCAGCCTTGTGTCCCTGACTTCACCCAAGAAGAGTTTTCCCCTTGATTTACCAAGCTTTTCTTTCCTGTCCTTCACACCCCAGGTCAGGAACAGTTGAGTTGTAGCAGGGACACACACAAACTAAGTATGTGAGTGTAGCAGCAGGGCTGGTCCTGCTGAAGGCCTTGGCAGTCACATTTGCTGCACAGGCTTAATGAGACAAAGTTCACTGCCTCTGCTGGGCTCCTGGGCTTCTCTGGACAAGTGCTGCAGGAGCGAAGGAGCACAGTGACAGCAAAAGTGTAGCACAGCCCAGGGCCAGCCTTGCAGACTCTAGGAATCTCCAACTGATCCAGAAACCACTGGAGGATTCTTATACCTTCCTCTGCAGCATTCACTCCTTGTTGCAGCTGGAGTCAGACATGAGGCTCAGTGTTCCGTGAGTCCCAGCCAGCTTCTACATTCCTACCTCTCACTTCCAGCAATATGGCTGGGCAAAAGCATGAAGTTATCCAACCAGTTTGTAATGCAAGAAAATGAATGTCAGGTCTAGAAAGGGGGATTCTTCTGTGCCTATTTCCCACCTCCCAGGAGATGCTGCTCTCTCTCTCCTTCATTCAGTGTTGTCACAGAGCAGGGGTTTCAGTGAGTGGATTAAGAGAAGGTATATTCATGCTGCCCAGCCATACCCTCTGTCTCTGCTTCAGGCTCAAACAGAGGCAGGCAGCACCATGCAGCCTGCAAACACCTGAGACAGATGGAGACAGATGGATCAAGGGGCTGCAGTGGCCCAGGGGCTGCCACCAGGCTGTTACAGAGGTGAACAGAGAGCAGAGGAGCTCCCACGAGGACGGGCCTGTGTTTGCCACTCTCAGCCAGAGGCTCATCAGCACTGGCCCCAGCACAGCAGAGTTCCTTACTCCCAAGGAACCCTTTGGGTGGCCACCACTCTTCCAGAGCCTCATTGCCCTCTGACACAGTCACCAGCAAAGCAACATTTTCAGAGATGTCTAAACAGCTGGACTCAAGCAGCAGCCAACAGTGATGTACTGCCACCACGAGATGTAGGGTTCTGCTTCTGGAAACATTTACCATACAGTAAGCACTGAGAGCTCACAGCATGAAGGGCACTGCTGGTGAAACGTGTGATCATAAACGATCTTTCAGGGCTGCTCCATTTTCTCTGTTGGTTTCCCTCAACCTGCTGTCCTTGCCCCATTTTTGTGGGCTGGCTAGCTAGAAAAATCAGTAGAAGTGCTGCTAGTCTATAGAAGAATCATTCCTGTTGCGTTTTAGACAGAAGAATTGTATTTTAGATAGAAGAACCAGCCCTACAGCATCTTGCTAGTGGTTGTTGGCATCCATATGTAGGAGGGGAAAAAATGAGGTGTTGCAATGATGGAGCCCAGAAATGTGTATAGCAAAGAAAGGCACTGAGCAATGGTTAAGAGGTAATCCCACAGAGACAAAGCAAAGCAGCATGTGGTGCAGGAGACCCTACCAGCCACTGTCAATACTTCCAGCTGGCGTCTACGTCTGGTGGGAGGTGTGCCTTCTGACCCCTTTCCTGTAACATTAATGATAGAATTAGATACCAGTGGTTCATAGTTATAGTGAGAGAGGTCTTCCTCTTTCAGTGCCCCAGCTGGAGCCTGTCCTGTGCTTCTCCATGATTTTTCTTCCCGGCCTTAATAGCCTGAAATCAATACCTGAACTGTGAAGTGAAAAGTGAACCCCAAGAGCAGAGAAGTACTGACAGTCCTCAGTGGCTATAAACAAAGTGTAAAATAGGTGAGGTCCTATCAGTTTACACAGTGGACTGTCTTCAAATTGTACTAGCACTAAAATTTAATAAGCTGAACACTCAATTAAATGCATACAGATACTTTGTTGTTGTTGAATTCCCTGTCCAGCTCTTATTAATATTTTGTGATACCAGACCCTGCACAAGTTAATAAATTAGAAAAGATTACAACTAATTGCTGTTTAAATGGTTGAGATTGAACATGTCTACATAGATGCATTCACCCCTTCCCCTGCCACCTGTTCCTGAAATAATTAGTTGGAAAGGAAAAAAAAAAAGTAACAAACAAAAAACATAAAATCCAAAAAAGTACAAGTCACAGCTTTGCTAAGATTGTTATATTTCACACCAGCCTCAGTTCAAAATGCATTTAGGTATAGGCTCTATGCAACTTTTGCTTTGGCCAGGGTTAAAATTTCACTGAAGCCAAACGAGTTGAAGTCAGTGCAATCAGTGCAGCAAAAGCACTGCAATAAAATATTTTCTCCATGACAGAAAGTAGATTTAGGCAGTGGTTTGGAATAACTGGTTCATTTTCCTTCACTGCCACATTATTTCCTGCATGATCTAAAACTCTAGGACACAATAGGTTGTGCACCTCATAGTCAGGTGCATTGCTGGTGCAATTTGAACCATGCTCAGATGGAACTGCTTCATTTTGGTTCCAGTAACACCTTTCCAAGAAATGGGTTGGGCATCTGACTACAGTAATGTCTTAAGTCATCTAGACCTAAACTAAATCCGTATCATTCAGAGATCGTGGGCTAGCAAGGTGTTTGCATATTGCTAAGATGAGAACTAAGGTAGTACAAGTACAGTACAGGAGGAGCTTCAGCCCAGAATCTCCATGAGCAATGGAGACATCACTACATCTGAGAAAGGGTCAAAGTCTCTCACCTGGGGGTGATTTACCTGCCACACACCCATCCCCAGGGCAGGCAGTGACAGCATTTAGCCACAAGCTGTAGACATTTAAATATAGCCTGCTTCATTATAGCATTATGGGTACAAAACCTCAGGACATTCCTCAGATATTACCTCTGCCCAGCTCTTGTACTCAACAGCTTACTAACTCCTGCTCACCTGTGAGTCTTTCTAATACACCACCTTGTTGGGTTGGTGTTTACGGGTGTGTTGAGCTGCTGACATAGATTGAGCACAGCACCCACTGCAATTGTCTGTAGCCCTACCCCCAAGGAACTCACTGTTGATCTGGTAACACCTAATCAATTCCAGGAGGGACATGGCATTAGCTGAAAGCTATCAAGGGTTATGTTGCCCACACAGGCACTGAAAATCATGAATGTAGAGATCTCTCCAGGCACAAATGGCAAGGTGCCTCTTGCCCAGCCTTTGCAAACAGCCAAGCATAGGCTCGTACAGGTTGTTTCACTACCATGTATTTTTCATGAGTTTGAGAGAAGGTTTCAGTTATAATGCAAGAACGAGATCTGCATACCTCAGTCCTTTAGGGAAAACAGTAAAAAGTTAGTTCAACGTGGTGCCAGCAGAAATAACCTTACCACCTATTTTCATAGCTGAGGGCAAAAAGAAACTCAGGGAGTTTCAAGATGCCCGAGAGGTCGTCCACCCTGAGCAGATTTATTCAGAGGCCCCTGTGGAGCCCAGGAAATATGCAGTGCTCAGTTCTGACTGTCAGCATCAGGTATTATCAGCAGTGCCTCTGCAAAGCCTCTGCAGAGAGCCAACGGGCAGGGCAAGGCGAGCAACTGTGTTTCAGCACCCCATGTGAAGGAAACCAAGGTGTAATACTGTGGGCATAGTGTCCTGTAATGGTACTTGAAACAGCCCTGAATAGAATCATTTAGAAAACCAGATGGGGTATTTGAGGCTAGCATCAGAGCAGATGCCTGGTACTGAGAGGAGAGCTCAGTATGTTTAGCTCTTCAAGAAGTAACTAAATAGGCCATGATTGCAATGCAAAAGCACCCCCACAGGAGAGAAAATTCTGGATCCTGAAAGGCTGTTTAATCAAGCAGAGAAAGGTGCAGTGGGAAGCAATGGCTGAAAATTGAAGTCAGATGTTAACACTGAGTTTAGACATATCTGCAAAATTAAGGAGGATCTAATCATTTTGTGGGAGGTGTAAAGGGCAGCATCCTTACATCCCTTTTGGGAGAGCAAAGCTTGGCTCATCCATTGCAGTGACATGCACACTACAGGGGCAATGTGGGGAAATTTCTACTTGTAATGAAAGGCTAAGTGGTATAACAGTACCTTTCTCACCTTTGATTTCTTTCACATTATGCTCCATGGGAGGTGAGTGAGGCTAGGCTGTTCAGTAGCACTGTTCCATGGCTCTGTTTAGCCATTTCAGCCCACTACAGGACTTTTGAGTCATACCATGCTATATCCCTCTCGAGAATTTTTGGGTTTTGGTTCTTCTCTCCTCTTTTTTTTAAAGGAAAAACCCACCTTCTGGAGCCCTGGAATCTTAGCCATATATTTTTCCTCATGGCTCTTGCTTGCTTTCCATGCTTGTGTTCTTAGGAGAGCAAACCTTCATTCCCATTTCAGCCCTACAGTGTGAGAGAAGGACACCTTCAGCTAATTTACATTTAAGTGAACATTTGTCAGAGTAAAGAATAAAGGTCTTGCTGTGCAAAATGGCTCCTGTGGCAGTACTAATCAATACTTGTTTGATGGATTGCCTGCCAGGAGTCTTTCAGGCACATCATTTCAGCTGCTAGACTTTCTGCTTGCTCACTGCTTAACAAAATAAATAGAGATGAATCATGGTATTTAACATAAAACTCCCAACTCAGAATCAAAGCTGTTTAAAATGCACAGTGGTTTGCCCCACTCCATCCTTCCTTTCCCTTTGCTCAGGAAGAATGTTAAGTCCTGGTTCTCCTGGGGCAGGCACAGGGCTTGAATGATAACCACTTCACCAAGGACTGCCCTTTCCTCTGCAATCAGTGATTGCATTCCTGACATAGCGCTCCGTTCCTCCTTGCCCCCTGAAGCAGGAGCCATTTAGGGAAGAAAGAATTGAGATGTATGCCTACGTGGCTGATGGGAGGGTGATATTTCACATATGCTTTTCTTAGCTGTCGTGATGCAATGCACAGACTGTTCCCTCTGCTCCTGTACCTATTGTGCTACTAATCCACTATTATGCTCCCACCACTGAACTGTCCTCACCTGCAACTGCATCAGATTTGAAACTACAAGAAGCAACGAAAAGCCAGGTTTTTCAGAAATACTTGGTTTCTCAGTGATAAGAAATAGGTGCTTGGGTCCCCAGAAATTCATGTTTCTATTCAGAAACATAGTTGGTTGCTGATTTTTTTTATCTGGCTTTTAAATGGATAACACTTTTCTTGAAATCCTATACGCCTACAGCCCACTAACAGCCGTGGAAAGGGTGAATAATCGTAGCAGTAACTTTTTTTGGCCAAAGAGGAACATCAAGCTTCATCTAGCAAGTTCTGCCCCCTCTCTTATTTTGCCAACCCCATCACCACCCTGCATCACAACTCAGACAATCAAGCGGGAAGCTTGAAATGACTGTGGGATCTGTTTTCAGACTGAGAATTCATGAAAAATTCATGATTTGCTGACACTGACACCGGCAAGACTTTGAGATCAAGGCTTGGGGCAAGGGATGGAGATTCCAGTGTTTCTTCCATGCATCCTCTGGTTGCCCTTGCCCCAGCACTCTTCATGAGCCTTCCCTCTGCCCACTCCCTCCTCCTCTGACAGCCAGGAGCACTTGCCAGGCTTCCCTGAGCCAGACCCTGTGAGCACCAGGTTCCAGCTCTTCCCCAGTTCTCAGCCCTTCAGCCCATTCTGCCTTTCAAGCACTACCACAGAAGATTTTCTTTGCTTGTCTCCCAGAGCTCCACCATCCCTTGGTTTGTAACAGAGGGGTGTGCATGCTGGCAGCAATTTTGGAGCTCTGATCCAGTATGTTGTGGGGCTCACACTTTTTCCCTTTCCTCCTCAAGGCAACCCGTGGCTGCAGACACCAACGTCTCATCCCTGCCGTGCCAGACAGGCCTGTGTGGCCGCTCAGACAGGACACAAACTTGTCCTCTGCCCCTGGAGATCATTGCTCAGTGCTTCTGTGACCCCTCTGACTCCTCCAGCAGCACTGGCAGAGCTGCGCAGGCATGTGCCTGGCAGGGGACTTGTTGTGCTCTGAGCACAGCCTGGGCCACATACCCTCTCCCTAGCCACCAGCTGAGTATGGGGGAGATTTCCCAACAGCCCTGCCCAGCTCAGGGTGCCAGGAGGGTGCTGCTAATGAGAGAGCTGGCAGGGACCAACATGGGGACTGACAACTAGAGAATCAAGAAGGATGTATCCTGAAAATCTGGGCTCAGATTAGACCAGGCAACATCTTCGCAAGAAAGGGTTGCAGCCATGGACTAGCAGAGGGAGCGTGCAGGTAGCCAGGAAAGCCAGCAGGCAGACAGTGAGGAGTGTGGCAGCAAAGAGGCACTGCACCCTGTTGCAGCTGCGGGTTTCAGAGCGGAAGGCTGCACGCTGGCATACTGTGGGACAGCAGAAGCACACAGGATCTGGATGTTCTTGGGGACATACACACGCAGAGGTGGGGTAATGGCATTTTGGAAAGAGTTAGAAGGAAAATCTGACTTGGAAAAGTTGGTGGGTTTCAGGTTCACAAAGGAGCAAGGGGGGCTTTCAGCTTGAAAGGTCTCCCTCTGCATGCCCACCTCACCATCACCCACTTTTGAGGGAGGCAGTCTGGGGACACACCTAAGAAAGCTAGGAATTCTATAGCACCAGGAGAGATCAGCACAACGCACTTTCATCCTGTTGGCATTATTGTGTTACTTTTGACCATGGTATAAATACCTTACAGCTACATGACACATGGCAGGGATACACCATCACAACAAGCTGGCACAATTTTTTGGAGTGAAAAGCAGTTTACCTAGGCACAAGGTGGATCCCTTGAAATCTTTCCATCAGGGTTTTCCTGGCTCAAATGTGTGGGAAGCACAGGGAGGTGTTTTCTGGAGCACCCTTTGCAAAAGCTGGGACTCACTGCACTGAAGTGCACAGCAAAGCCAAGCAATTCATGTGGTGTGATGGCAGCTCAGTGGCAGTAACAGTAACCCTATCCAATGATTTGCAGCACTGAGCAGCACTGGCTGTAGCACATTATCAACAAGGTCATTTTGAGCCTTAAAATCAGGAACTATTTCTTGTTTTCATTACTCAAGGAAAAATCTTGCACTCAACCTTTGTTAACAGTTTCGGTAAAACCTTCGGTTTTTGGTATCCTTGTCCCTTCACTTCAGCTTTCTTGTAATCTGACGTATCCATGTTTAATAATTTCTGTTAGCAAATTATTTAAATTATACATAAGGAACTCAAAAACAATCAGAGAGGAACTTTAATATTTCATAAAAAATAAATGTTTTATGATTGCTTACAGAGTGAAATTAATAAGGAAACTTGGCCAGTGTTGTATAATTTATGCGGTGCTTAAGCAGGAAAGAAGGGACTAGTGCTTAGATTTGTTTGAAGCTGTGCTTTCCTCTTCTCACCTGGCAGGATGGAAGCCTCTGCCAGGGCAGAGCTAATCTCCACCCTCAATCCGAGCAGCCCCTATTTTTGTTTATTGTGAGCAACAACAGTTTTAAGAACAGTAACAACCTTCTGACAATCAGCAAGTGGCCACAGTGTACCTGTTTCTTCGGCTTTGTTTATCTGTCTTTCCTAGCTATTTTGTCTGCTAGTCTTTATGCTCTGCAGACAGACAGTGCATCCTGACCCTATTAGCATTTAATGGCAAAAAGTTCAATAACCCTCTTACCTCTGAACTTCAGATTGGGTATAAATCTTTGGATCAAAGCCACAGTCTGGAGGCATGAGAGGCTTACACTTTGCTTGGCATAGCAGTGCTCTGAACTCTGGTGATGACTGTGCTTCAAGTGACTGCAGATACATTTGCCTACTTCTACTGCTTTGTCTGAAACGGGTTCTGCACTGAGCTGAATGTGCAGCACACATGCTAGAGGTGTTGTAATTAGAGAGATTCAGCCAGTTGTGAAGTTTACTGTAATTACAATTTGGAACTAAACAAGCTCAGAGCAAGAATGAAGGGTAAGACCAAGAATGAATGATCTTCATAAAGGAGGTGAAGCTGTAAAACTACTCAAGGCAGCTAAAAAGGGAGTATGACACAAAGCCAGACACTGCCTTCTCTGGGAAAGGGGAACTCACCTTCCATATGTGCTCACAAATTTCTCACTGATGAGTTACTTTGACTTTTTGTGCTTCATTTTCCACCTAGACGACAATAGCACAGGGAGAGGATACAAGCTGATGCGGTCAGTTGGCACAATGACAAAAGCTCTGAGGGGCACAGATAAGCAAGGGGTGACATACTGCAACGGGACAGTGCTACAAGTAACAGTAGCAGCCAAACAAATTTGGTGTTTTCTCACATCCATTGGAGCCAAAAGAGGAACAGTAATAACTGTAGAAGCATCTCAACATTCAAGGCATGACAGTGCAAGAACTGCTGAAACTCACCAGGCCTAAGGCACACCTGCTGAGGAAATGTGGAATAAAAATTATACTTCAACAAGAGGTACCTGGATAGACAAGGGGCATGGGGCTTTTTTTTCCCTTCTTATTTTAATGTCCTTTGGCAAAATCAGGGTTCCCAGGAATGGAATAACAAAGCTGAAAGCCCCATTACATGGGAGTGGATTTTGTTTTGTTCATTTTTTAAAGCCATTTAGATGAGAAATGGATCAGAGCAAATTTACAGGAGAAGCTTTCTAGGTTTGGCACCCAAATGAATCCACTGGGCAGCTTTCATCAGCTGATGAAAGCCAGTAAATGTCTTCTGCCTTTAGCACCTGAATGATCTTTCTTTCCCCTTGCTGGCGCTGGTGAAATGCCTTCACTATGGTTTCAACATCCACAATTTTTCAAGTCAAACTCCTTAGTGCTTGTATCAAGTGGATATTTAAACCCCTAAAATTCAAGGAATCAGCCTTGGTGAGTCAGAGAGAAAAGAGTGCTCCTTTGATTGATCATATCTGTGACTCAAAGCCAAGTACAAATTCAAACAAGCTAAACTGTCCCCAGGGTTCATAAAACACCGTGACAGGCCTTTTGTGTTTTGCATTAAAGTCATACCAGTCTCTGAAAGCCAAGCAGTTTGCAAATCACAAGGATTAATATTTATTACTATTGATTGTACATGGCTGAAGCCCCCGCCCTGAAGAGTTTGCACTTTAAATAGAATAGGCAGAACTGGCATGCACACATGCAGCTCTGGTCTCAGTCTGCTCCTGGGGACGCTGCAGGTGAAACCTTCCTGGCTCTTTGGCACAGAGGCAGATCATGGTAGAGGTGTGCTGGAGCCAGCACCTCAGCCTCCAGGTAGCTCCCACATGCAGGACCTGACCCTTCTCTGTAATCACGAGAAGCTGAACCCCAGATTGCACACTGGGGACTTGTGAGTCCCTGCAGGACTTCTGCAGCTCCAACACTTGGCAAGGAGACTCCGCCAGTCAGACTGTACACTGAGCTAAACATCAAGACACATCTGATGAATCACAAGTGCACAGCAAGAGCCCAGAGGGCTGCAAAATACCTCTAGGGACTTGTTTGTGCCAGATCTCTTAGAAAGTTCAAGAGGAATTAGCTAAAGAAGTGAATCAAGAAGTGGGATTTTTAAAAAAGGGATTCAGTCTGCCTCACTCCAGAAGCCAGGCTGCATGAAGGCTACCCTGCCTCTGAATTGGGATGCCCACACAGGTTTTTGCTGTAGTGCAGCTCACCCATTTTAAAGCAGAGTTCCCTTACTTATCTGGTCAAGCCCTTTGTGGTGGCATCAATTCCCAAGGTGGAAGTGGAGTCACCTTGAGTCACAGTGGAGCTCAGTCCTTGTGTTCCTGAAAAGTGTATCCACACAATGCATGCTGTGGCTCCAAAGGTTGGTCAACTCATCTTACCTTCCTGATTGTAAGCTGACAAGCCCTAAGAGAAATGATGAGAGACCAAATGAAAAGCTAGTGAACAAGCAAGTCAGCACAAGTCAAGGTTGCCCACCATGACAGGCACATACCCTGGGAATGATGCAATGGTCCATAGTCTTCACTCACGAGGCAGTGGAAATGCTACAGCTGTGAGACTTAAGCAGCAGATTGATTGGAAAGCCAGTGACTCAAACTCCCCAACTCCAGTGTGGCTGCCTGTGGTGTCAGCTGGAGGGAGTCCAGTGCCCTAAGTGGGAGAAATGCCACGTAGCTCATGGAAGCAAAGCCTCACTCCTCAGAGGAGATGTGGCAGATGGAGCTCTCAGGGATGCTGAAGCCTGACCAGGACCACAGGCCTTGATGGCTCACTGGGCCCTTCACAGAAGAGGGTTTCCCATCCACCTACAAAAATTCCTTTTATCTTGCAGTAGCCCAACACATTCAGCCTCTTCAGTACCCTCACTGCACTCGGAGGGTTACCTGCTCACCCGGAGGTGAATGAGCAGCTAGGGATTACGTACCATGAGCAGTTGCCTTTGTGGCTTCATGTTTTTTCTCAGCTCCCAGATTCAGAGGTTCAGGCCCCAGATCCATCCCCAGATTTCTGATGGTCAGAAAACTAGCCTGCAAAAAGTTTGGTAAGAAGAAAGCATCAGTAAAGGAAAACAAAGCTCCCTAAGGTTTCAGTGTACCGGTCCCCATCATCTGCCTACGTTTTGCCCACACACAGTTTAATCAGCTTGCCAGGGATCCTGGCTCCCTGCCAACAGGAATGCAGATTCTGACAATTTGTCGAAAGTGCAGCCAGAAATTGCAGCTAAACAGAAAAAAAATACTTCTTTTGGGTTTGGGTTTTTTTTTTTATATATATTTTTTTTATTTCTCTGTGTGTGTATGGGATTTTTTTCTCCCCAAAACAATTACGACCTCTAACTGCTGCCCACACCTCAGTTGCCTGAGAAACGCAGCGTGGGTATGGCTGTGATAATAGGGACTCGGGTTTTGCACCATGCTTGCTATCATTGGCTGGCTGCAAGGCCCCCACAAAACTGTCCCAGCAGGATGTTTGAGCCCAGACATGAAGAGTATTCCCACCCCAGGCTCAGCCCACTACAAGTTCCTGCCAGTCAGCATCTCTCTGGGAGAAATCAGGGGTGCAGTAACTGGTGTTGCTGGCATTTTGTGCTGGTAATGACCCTGACTCCATCCCCCCCAGTCCAGTACTTATATTTATGGGGTGCTCAGCATGGTTCAGCCCCAGATGGGATGGGATGGGAAAGGAAGCAGTGAGCAACAAGAGCTGGCTTGACAGGAGGGTTCTCCACACCCACCCTCACAGCAGCATTCCCATCATCACTCTGATCAAAATCACTTCTCAAATGATAGGGCACGTGTCTGTGCTGCAGACTGTAACCACAAGTGTGCAGAGACACACATTTTGGTTAACGAGTCCTGGTTGGAATTACGCTGAAAAGATAAAGTGTGGCTTTTTAAGGGAATCACAGAATTGTCAGAGCTGGAAGGAACCTCTGGAGATCATCCAGTTCAACTCCCCTGCTAAAGCAGGACTGCTCCTGACATACATTAGGCACCTGGGCAGAGAGGAGGATGTTGCCAAAGCTGACTAAAAGTATTTACCTTCCCAAAGAGGCTCTTTCTTTCCAAAGAGCATCTCTACTGTGCACTTCTGATCTCAACATCAAAAGGTGAGGCAGATTGGAAAGATGATTTATGGCTGAACAAAGACATTTTCACTGGGGGGAATAAAGCAAACGACCAACCAACCACCCAAGCCCACATATTTTGAACAATCTCCATAAAGCGGTGAGAGGAAAACAGACTTCAACTTGGTTTGGTTTGTGGTTTTTTGATGCCCTTTCCAGCAAAGCCACTCCCTGTCCAACAGACAGTGTACAGGCCCAGGGATGCTGCTGTCTTCCAAGCTGTTCCTTCCAAAGCACAGGAAGGAACATTCATCTTGGTGAACTCTGACCAGTTTTCTCTGAAGGCCAGCACACACCATACTCTCCTAACACCATGGCAGCCCTAATGGTGTTCAAAGTGCTTCTGCAAACAATGGGGGGATGAGAACTTTCCACTAAAAGAGCACTTGGACAAAGGGAGGTCTTAGGCAGCCTTCACAGGTGGCTGCTCTTTTCTAATTAACGGATTGCCTTTTCCAAGTGACAACTGAATCTTTGTACTGTCTGGTTGCCCCCCATGCTTTTTCTTTGCAGTCCTGTTCAGTTTTCTTCTTGTCTGTGGCTTTCAAACAAATTCTGGGCAAATTCTCCTTGCCATCTTCTTTACCAGAGTTTTTCAGTCCTTGGTGCTATATTCTGCTTTCATCTGCAGTCTTCCAGCCATCTGTACAATACATTTCACCTACATTTGAAGACTGCACAAATAAAGGCCCACCAGTGCCTTTACACATGCAGACAAGTAGTGTTTGTTCTTTGAGAAAACACGATGGTTGTGAACTATAAAAGTATGTTCCTGAGATTTTAATTCACAGGCCTTGCTTTCCCATTGTGTCCTTCATACCATTATTTTTGCATTCTCAAGACTCAACCTTTTTAGCTTCTGGCTTGTGGTCAGTGGCACAGCTCCCAGACAGTTCAAATATTTTCAAATATTCCTACAAACATCTTTGCAGTAGTCTAAGTCATGAAACTTGTTGTGGATAAGGCAAGCTAAAATTAGGTAGGAATTGTCCTGGAGACTTTCTCCCTATTCAGCCGTTATTTCAGAAAGCAAATCCCTCCATTAGATGTAATTGATTTAGGAAAGTAGAGTGTTTTGTGATTAAGAAACATATTACTAAGAAACTGGTCAATCTATTAAGTTATCCATATGCTGATTACCAAATAAACACACCACTATTGCTAATAGTATAATTGCAATTATACTATTTCCCACCCTATTACACCCAATTATAAAGCTGTTAATCTAATACTCTTATGTTAATCTTATGAATCACACACAGTTACTATTCACTTACAAATCCACTACCTTTCTCTCCCTACATGACCTATCACCAGGGTGGAAATGTATCCCTCTGCAGCTCACCCTCTCTCACCAAGTTTTTCAGAGACAGACCTGATGAAAAGCCCAACAGGGAGTCCCACCAGCTGGAGTTTGCAAGTCAGCATCACTGTCATCTGTAGGCACTTGCACTCTTTTCAGAAGATTCCCCCATCCCTTGTTCTTTAACCAACTTTCTACTTTATTGATAGAATCATGGCATTGTTTGGGTTGGAAAAGACTTTTAAAGTTCATGTAGTTNAGTGGTTTACTACCCTCGTTGTAAAAAATGTCTTCCTTCTATCTAGTCTAAATCTACCATCTTTTAGTTTAAAACCATTATCCCTTGTGTATTGCAACAGGCCCTTCTAAAAAATTTGTACCAATCTTTTCATTGTTTCTCTTCCTGGAACACACTTTTTGGCACTCTTGTACTCCCACTTTCTCTGTTGAAGCTCCTCCCCAAGACACAACATGTCCCACACTGGCCCAATTCTGTACCAAAGTCTGGTGTTTCCGCAACTGGTACTGGGCCTTATACAGTATTACTGATACACCCTGCCCGGGTACAGGAGTCCAAAACTTCACAAATGTCAGTTCATAATAGCAACACATTACCTTACACATGCTCCGAGGCAAATCAGAATACTTAGCCTTGATTTCCTCCACGTCATAACAGTTGACTTCCTTGACATTTCTTCTTGCTGTCAAGAGCAGAGCAGCAAAACAAAGACCCATATCATCTATTTATTTGATCCACCAAAGACTAGCTGTGGAAGGGGAACAGAAGAGGTGCCCTAAAATGAACATGGCCATGACAACAAACCTGTGCTGTGTAACTGTGGTGCAGTAGTTCTAGGATGTTGTGCACTTTTCTGGGATGGCCTATTTTCTGGGAGAAGCAGCTAGTATAGCAGCTGGCATAACTTCTTTTGAGAAACAATGTTTTAGCAGCAAATATGGAAAGAAAGATCTGGTACATGCAATGGCCTGGCAGACAAAACCCTGGGTCATTATCATATTATTCCCCTTAAAGATCCGCCTTAAAAGCTACCGGGTATCTTTTCTCTTTCCTTGACATTTAGGCCACTGCAGTATATCAGTGCTCTGCTGGGTAGGATCTTTCTTCCTTTAGATTTCTAATCCTCCCTTCTAAACTCACGTCCTCTAGACTTCTAATCTAGAGACAGTCATGACAATTTCAGACCAAACTGTGTTTTACTTTTGGCCTAAGTCACACTCTCATTCTACCTTATTTATAAATAACCAAAGAGATGTGTAGCTTTTGTAGGTGTTTCACCTGCCTACTTTCAGGGTCCTTTGATAATTATATTCTGCAGTTGGAAACTTGAACTGAAAATGGACAATGAAGGGAATATAAATGCATCTGTCTTCCACTTTGCACCTGCTCTGTCATTTTGTTCTAGTTTAATGCATTGCGAGCAACGTGATGAGACTAATGATTCTAGGCAGAAATGGATCACCAGAGAATGCTCAGCATTGACTTTGTCAGCTAGGAAGACAAAATAGGAAAAGATGTGGTGAGCAGCACTGACACCAACACTCAAACATGATTAAAACATTCATATGAGCTCAGAGGAGGCATTTAATACATCTTTATAAAATACTCCCACCCATTCTCACTACCACTTTGTTTAGTCTTTTCACATAACACATACTAATCCAGGAGCATGCATTAGAACCGAAAACCCTGACTGATGTGAAGTAACCAGGATGGACAGCAATGAAAAAATATGACATCTCATGGCACAGTGTGGGAAGAAAAAAAAAAGCGCATGATTGTCTCAAGTGCTGGAGGTCTTGCCATTCATCTAAAAGCAACAGGCTCAGACTCTAGAAGAAAAAAAGACAAAGGAACAATCATCTCAAGACAGTTAAACATTCACAGAGATTTTGTTAAAAAATGCCGTCTTCCCTACTACTGTCGCCAAATACAAGCTCCCAGCCCTGGTATTGGACACATCCACTTCATTTGCCCTGATACTCACTTTCCACACAGTATCCCACCTTCCCACATTGAGGTATGTCCAGTCCAAGAACTGTAAGCAGCAGACTGTTTGCTTTCTGTGTGATGTACAGCTTGTTTCCTCTCTGTCTGGATAGACATTGTTTCTTGTCCACTTCTACCTCCACCTTTCTCCACTCCCCGTTTTTCTTTAGGATGGAGCTTTTCTGCTTCTCATGGGTCCTTGCTTCCCATTCACCAGGCCAACAGCAATTCCCAACCTCGACAGTGCCCTCAACAAACTACCTCATAAAAATTTCGAGGTCAGCTCCCAGTCATTTTGGAACAGCTGTTTGCTGTAGCCTTCCTCTCCCAACCCATCTGCTGGCAAACCCATTTTTAATTAGTTAATCCTCTTCTTGGCATGTCTTCACAGCTAACTGGTGGTAACTCTGCAGGCCTCACACACTGTAACAGCCTGGACGGGAAGCCACCTCTTACAGAGGTGCAGAAGGAAGAAAGACATGCTCCTGCTGCCCTCGCACAGGACTAGTGTGTGTGCAGTAACACTGGCCCCACTGGTTACCTCAATCGCACTCCTCCTCGTGCTTCCTTCGCTAAGGAGCATTTGCTACGTATTTGTGAGGGACCACACTGGCCTCTGCCCTGGCAGAGGTATTCAGGCCCAGACTGTGTATCTGTAAAGCAGGCAGCACGTATACTCTCCAGCTCAGGAATCCCTGGAATTGCTGACTGCTGGAAATCACAAGGGTGCACTGGGGAAAGGGCTACACCAGCTAACTGGTCTGTATCTTCCCTGAGCAGGACAGCCAGAGGCTACTGTATGAGCTGGTAAAGAAACCTTTATGTTCTTACTCATAGGAAGCAATGGTAAGGGCTTAAAAAAAAAAAACAACCATTCAACTGCAGAAGATGAAATACATTTGGTTTATTTCTTTCTAAAGTTTGTACATATACATATATCATTATACATATGTGAGATCCTTCACTAGGGTTGCTTGATTTCAATTACATAAAAATTATTGGGAAGCTTGCAGGCTCTCTGTTGCCCGTAAGCAACATTTATTCCAACTTATAAAAACACAGAGGAACAGAGTTATAGTCAGGAACATGGACACAAGAGAGAAGTCTACTTTATATCTCACAGTTTCAATACATCAAAGGCAAATCATTTGTCTGTATACCGTAGGCTTACTTTATCAGCAATGATAAAATAGAGGAAAATATTTATATACAGTCACCTCAAGTGAAAAATAAAGCAATGTAAACTTAAATTCCAAAATATTATTTTAAATGATATAACAATATCCCCAAAAGTCCTTCTTCCAAGGTGAAGAGGACTGATTAAGTGCCTTCATTTATCAGGAAATGATCATTCTAGTACCAGTTACATGACGCAGAATAAGGGAGGGCATCCTGTGGTACCTGTAGAAAAGACTGACAACTCTGCTTCAGGAAAGCATCTCTGTGTAAGCAAGTATGTTTGAGTCCTTATGGACATCAGCAGCATGTGGAAACACCTCCCATGAACTTGACTTAAGTCTGCACAGCTCTGACTGACTACTGAGGCGTATGTTTTCTGGCCATGCATGCTCCCAGGGACAAAACAGGGTGCCCTGGTGGTAGGACAGCCTCAAACCTGAGACAATGACTGCCTCAAGAGTCAGAACATCAAGTTTCACGCTGCTGGAGAAGATTTAGTGATTACCTCAATGCTGCTTCACAGCAGACCAAGGAGTTACCACAAAGCAGTGAGACCGGGACTCCGTCTCTAGTGCGTTGCATGAAAAACACTTCAGCAATCCAGTGATGAGAGTTAATTGAGTTCAAGGTTATCAGAAAGAAGGTTCCCACGCTTGTTGAAAGGGATAGGAGGCCACCCAGAGGAAAGGTCTTGCAAGGACTGCAGTCAGGCCCTGTAAAGTCAGGTCTGCACACAAGAGATGCTCGGGGTGTGTGTACATGCATGTGCAAAATGTTTTTTCTGCACTACCACTACAAGATTTATTCTTCCTACAAGGGTACCATGCAATAGTAACTGAAAATTCAGTCCTCTTTCTCAGCCTGAGGGAAAACAACTCTGCAACAGCTCAGATGGAGGGGAAACAACATTTCCTAACTGCAACTCTGAGTGAAACAGTGCTCACCCTCATCTTCCCACTACGTCACCACAGGAGGCAGGTAACCCAAGGGAGAAGCTCAGTGCCTGAAAAAGGATCACATGATTACAGCTCACCCAAACCAAGGTGACGGGAACGTCCCTCTTCATTTCATCCTGAGCTGCAGTCCATTCATATCTCCTTACTACAAGACATGGTCACTCTGGCCAGTGAAGCACAAAGGTATGGCTTCACTGAGGTTGCTCAAGTGCTTCAAGGTAACTGCACGATAAGAGTTGTATGACTCCAGGTAAGAATCCCAGCCTCAGGCTTAGCTCCCCCTTTCCAAGGATAATGCAGATAATGCTAGTGTTACCCTGACTAGAGTGCAACAGGAAAACCCACCAGGTTTCCTCATGTCTTTTTACTTAGACCAGTAACTTGCTAAAAAGTTAGTCAATCTTCCCAAGGGAAACCTCTGGGAAGCATACAAGATGCCCGAGAGTGAGATTTCAGCTCTGCCACTCTTCCTTGCTAATGAGCCAGACACTCTTTTGGAAATCTGTGCAGCTGCAGAAAGAAACCCTCACTACTGCTGTACAGCTGTATCTGCAGGAGACATCACAGGCACCTGTCCTGCTTGGACACTTTTTTTGACGCCCCCTTGCTGAATTTTCACAGAGTGAGGTCAACATTTTCAGAAGTAAAGCTGTGTATTAGATCCCCAGAGTGTGATTTTCAGAAGAAGTCAGCATGGATGCTCCTGGTGCAGACATCAGCTGACATCAACAGGGAGAGTATTAACCCATTGTTGAACTCGTAGAAAATCCCACCTGGTAATCCTTGCTTAGACTCTCAAATATATGACTTTACTTTCGACATGCAGAACAACAGGCAGCCCCTGGCAGACAAACACATGGAGATCAAGGCAGCTCAAGGGATACCCTAAATCTGTGAAAGCTCTGATGACTGTTTACGCTAATTTGAGAACAACTAGAACAACAAGCATCCCAACAAAGTTTGTAGCCGCTGAAATGCTTTGGCCAAAACAAGCCTCAGAAAAGAACAGCAGGTTTTGTAGTGCTGAGCCACAGAAGCCATACCACACCTACAAAATACATACACACATCTACAGGCGTCACTTAAACATGTTCACCAAGTAAGGTAAGCCTCAGATGGTACCTCACGCAAAGAGCAGTGATTTTAAATTTTTCAAACTCCCAAAAACCCCTGTCCTTTTACCCAAGTTATTAGCCTCAAGTAAGAGGACATAGTTGTCATGAATATGTACAAATTAAAAAAAAAAAAGAACACACAGCCCACCCCTGTTCTCATCCTACAGTGCTTCAGAATTTGACAGCACTAAGCATGAGGTTTTCATAAGCACGTAAGCGATTTAAGACTTGTATCACCAACAGAGTTTACACTGTGCAGTGACACAGACTGGGTATCATCAATCTCCCTTCTCACAGCAAGAGGCTCTGTGGAGTCAGAGGATTTTGTCTCAAACCAAGTTTCCACGGCAGCTTGGCTGCTCTGTGGTTACACTGGGACATTCACGTGGCCCAAGGCAAAGCTGAAACTTTGCCTGCTTAGACAAAAAGTATCGTCTTGTGCTGGGCTCATTTAGGCAAATTCCACACAGGTCCACTCCTATAGGGTGGCTACTCAACAGCGCATGTCACAGAAAAATCCTGCCCTGGTAGTCTGTACCACTTTCAGTACTTGTATTGCTACATGATGTACTTTTTCTCAGTCCAAACAAACCTTTGGCCCATACCCCAGCTGATTCCTGGCCCAGATTTAACAGCAGATGCCACGGGAGGTCCCTTCCTGCTTAAACATTTATAATTTCTACAGGGTAGTTCATTGTTCAAAGGGGAGGACAGAGAATGCTTTGGGCTGGCCTAAATTTGCTCCTTCTGACCACAGGAGCACCAAGTCAATGGTGCAGCCTTTGGGAAAGCTGTTGCTTTCATTGGCAAAGGGAAATACTCTAATAAAAAATTAAAATACAGCCTCAAAACATCTAGCAAAACGGACGGGCAAGGCATCTTCTCTCAGGCAGGGCTGAGCCTGCCTCCATTCACTGTTCAACTGGGCACTGCCAGCAGGAGAGCAGATACTCCCGGAGGACACCTGGACACATTTTCCTAGGACTGGTTCTCTTTGCTTTTATTTAAACCAGCCTCCTACCAACAGAACGATGTTGTCCCAAAGGAAAAGAGCAGCAGGCAGCAGGGACAGTTCATCAAGCAGCACAGTGTAGGTGGCAAAGGAAGCCAGCATTTCTAATTAACCCCAGCACTGAGAGTAATGCTCAAGCCCACAGCTTCCATCAGATGCCCAGCCAAAAACGGTGGCACTAGCTTTCTGATTGTCTTCCTACAGTATCATTGTCCCATGCACTGGTGCTTGGTGTCCGTGAAATCATTTCTCTGGAGGCTGATAAAGTCTCTTCTTGTTGGAGCAAATGTTCAAGTCCTACTCACAGCGAAGCTCCAGGTGCAGCAGCTCATTTTACTACACCTGTGCCGCTGGGAGAGTGCTGGGGGAGAGGAGAGGCCAGGCACACTGCTCCCACATGCAATAAAAAAATTCTCGAAAAAAGTACAAGCTGGAGACCAGCTCTTTTAAAGATATTTCTGAGACAGCTTCTTTGGCTCACCCCTGTAAGCAGCCTAGATATCAGACGGTGGGAAAACAGAGCTTTGGCTGTGCTCTGGGGAGAAATATGGACTTCGTAACTGCCTTCTCAGAGAAGATGTGACGTCCCAGAGCCTCTGTACTGGGGAAAGTTTTAACAAGCGGCAAGCTGAAAGATTCCTTGAGATGTGTACAATGCCCTTGCACCTGCAAAAGAAGCTGGTTTTTCCAACAACCATCTCTCTATGCATGGGGGGCATCAGAAAAGGATGCAAAATGTATGGCCTGATTTGGAAAGTACCCGTCTCCTGGCATGGTTGCCTCTATTTCCAAGACTTTTGGAAAGGAGACTAGGAAAGTCAGAATGTCTGGTCTGAGTGTGGGAGGGGGGACACTGCATCCCTGCAGAGTAATGGCAGAGAATCACGGCGGTCTGAAACTCTGTCTCACACCTCCCAGCGCTAACTGTGGCTGGAAACACAGGCTACCAACGAGCAGAATGAAAAAGCTGTTCCCAGGGTTATCCACTCAACGCAGTGCTGCTTCAGAGCAGGTTTTCTCAAGGCAAGATTGTATAGTCAAATTTTCTGGATTTCTGCAAGCATGGAAGGAAGGAGACCTGTTATACAGAAGCAGCTGAGGTGCTAAGATGACAGACAGGAGCAGATTGACAGAAAAGGAGGAGGAGCTGTGAGACTAACCACGATAAGGCCCAAATTGATTTAGGGATGGAGAATGCAGACACGTTAAGCAGCACACTGCAGAGAAAGCCTTCCCTACTTTCAAGGGGAACCTTATCATGCAATGCCTCCAAGAAGCATAGTGATAACCCTGCCACCTTTGACTTTCTCCACTGCCACAACCACCTTCACTGAAGGAGCAGCTCTAATCAAGGTAGAACCTCACTTCCTCACCAAAGAAAGGCAAAAATACTGGCTGTTTCAAGCCAGAAGAACAACCAGCCTTGTTACCAGAAGGCATTGGAGCTGTGAAAAGTCACTGAACAATTCCAGTTACTGGAGGTTTGCTAGTTCAAACTCCTGCTCAAACCAGGGTTGCACTGAGCGCCGCTGCCCAGAAAAGCCCCAAATGTGGACAGACCGCACCCTGGGAGCAGGCAGGATCAGAGGGAAAACACTTATGGGATGAGCTTTTAAAAGCCCTTAGAAAGATTCTGGTAACCACTTACAAGTGGCTGGCTATAGATGAAAAACCGTTTGAGTCAGCTGAACAGCGTTCCCGCACAGCAATGCTGCATTAATCACTCTGCTGGCTGACTTATCTCTCTACATCAATTAAAGACACAACATAAATACTGGATTAAAAAGCTGTAGTCATGTTCACTGGTCCGTGCGTGATTTATCTGCAAGACACACACAAACACACAGCCAGCCCAGAGAGTCTCTTTTGCAGCCGCTGCTGACCGAAAAAACACCTCAACCAGACCCCTGCTTCCCCAGAGAGGAGAGCACAGTTTCAGCTTCAGGAGCATCTCACCTGCACTTGTTGCTGAGTGGGGAGAGAAGGCAATTTTGTCCTTCTCCCTCACCTCTTTGCTGTCAGGTGCAGAGCCAGAAAGGTCTTTTTCTCTTCCCTCAGCCAGGGAGAGGAGATTGTCCAGCCCTGGAGGGGGAGCAACCAGCAATGCTTCAGAGCAGGATGTGTCCAGGACCTCTGTCTGCATCTTTGATGGGGGTGATGCAAGAACTGTTGGTCCTGTCCTGCTCTGCTCCTTGCATCCCCCTTCTCAACACACAGGCAGAGGCTTTGCTTCAGTGACAGCTGCCTGCTGCAGCAGGGGGGATGACAAAGGAGGGTGACATCCCCCTTGCAGCACCAGTGCAAAGGCTGGCTTGCATGCTTGTGATGGTCTGCCAGTAACCCCTGCTTTCACTGGGCACCGCCAGAAAGCTGCAGGCCGCTCTGTTGATATTGAGTTCAGGTGCACAGTGGGCCCCAGAAGTGGGCTGGAAATCAGTGGAGAATGCTTACATATTGCAACGGGAGTTCCTGAGGTCCAGCACTGACCTCTGCTAAAGGCAAACACCTCAGCAAAGAAAGGCAGGGTACCAGGTACTATGCAAAGCTCTCTGGCCAGATTCTCAGTTGTGCCACCCAAGAAGAAGCACAGCTGAGACCTCCTGTGAACCTGACAATAGCACTGGCGGGCAAAAAAGCAAATTACGTTACTGCTTAGTAGATGATCCTATTCACAAGGGAGTCCAGCAGCCTTAGGCATTCACAACAGGATCACCTTTTTCTCTCAGAGTCTGAAATGAGCATTTTCACATGGGTGCCTGGGATGTATAGAATTTGTAAAGCAATGGAGCAAAATGGTATTAATTAAAACTTGAGCAGAACCTGACAAATTCTCTGTAAACTAATCTGCACGCCTCAGCAGTGTCCCCAAGAGTGCTCCAAGCTCGACACATGTTTAATAGCTAAAAAAATGTAGTGAAAAACTGCATTTGTTAAGCCCAGATGAGACTTTTAAGAACATAACTTAATCCATTTAGCAGTATACACGGAAATAGAGAATAAATAATGAAAAAAACCCAAAACATTTTGCAGTTCACTTTTTGACTTTTCCTATTGCTTCTAATCGTCTCCTCTGCAATGACTTTGAAGAGGAATTATCCAGTTTCTGTGTCAAAGCCGGGAAACGTATTTTACAGGAATAATTTCTTCCTGAGCTCAGTAATTTAACTGCAGTCTACAGCAACCAGAATATTTTAAAAGACAGGAAAAAAAAAGTTAAATGTCACCTCTTTGCCTTTAAAAGCACCGCACTCCATAATCACAAGAGGTTTGCTGGGCATGTTCCCATCTGCCTTCGTCTAGAGTCTTTGACAGCCAAGCAGGGCCTGTTTACAAATCTGCACAATTTTTTTTTTTGTTTCTGCTGCATGGTTCCAAACACCTTATCTAAGACATATCTAATTTCTTCTCAAATGTGCATTTGGCATTCCCCAAATGAATTTCTTCTTCTCTTTCTTCTGCATATTTTTTTTTTTAAACCACCAGAGCATGATGAACAGCTGCAGGAATCTCCTGACTTTGTTTCCCCTCCATGAGCTGTTGATCAATGTTGATTAATTCAAGCAATCCCTCCCAATGAGCGTTATCATTTACCTGTCTACACAGAGTCTCCCAATACAGCATGCTGCTCCACATCACTTTGGCTCCAGCAGCAGAAGGCATCTCTTTTCTCCAGGAAGAGGACTGAACATTTCCTCCACTGTAAGTGTGCACAGCTTCTAACGGCCCAGGCCTTGGGACGGTTTCTACTCAGGACTTTGCAGTTTTCAGCAGTGCTGCCAGGGGTAGGGGCCAACCTCCTGACTTTCAGCATGGAGTGGCCACTCACAGTTGCAGATGCCAGATATGCATGTGTCCCTATGTCATGTGTGGAAACAGCCCCATCTGGCTTTGATGCCAGACTGCAACTGCAAGGATCAATTTGCTCCAACACCTCCTGACATCTGAGAGCACAACCTCTTCAGCCAACAGCGTGCACACCACCAGGAAAGCTGCTGCACGGTGGTCCTCAGTGGGGGAAGCAAGTCACGAGGTGCCCGTTAAGGTCCTTTTCTCTTTGATCACTCCCTGTCCTGCCCACTGAACTGGCAGTTCAATAAACTAGACTAATTGGCTTGGACCCTTTGGGAAGTCTGGCAGAGCACAAATCCACTCAGGTGGTAATTGTTTTGATACGTGGCCCTTTGACGACTTGTGCTGGAAACACCAGCACGTTTCTAAACAGTCCTTGCATTGATCTTGACATTTCTTTATGTATTAAGAATTGCATCCATCAGGAAGGCTGCCCTGCGCTAGGCACAACAAAAATAACAGCAACAAACAATTTTCAACTGGCTCTCAATATGACTTCCAAAAGTGCTCTGCGGGAAAGGCCAGTTTGGTTATACTGCTCCACGCAGGGTAAGGGCAAAGCAAAATGGGAGAGGCCTGTCTGAGCTCACCCAGCAGGTCAGTATCAAACTTGAGATTAGAACCAAGGGTGTTAGGTGTTTTTCCAGATGACCAGACAGAGCTTCCTGTGTTCCAGTTTTTGCCCACTGCCCCTTATCCTGTTGCTGGGCACCACTCATGGTATGGAAAGTTCTACCCATGGTGGTTTCTCCCTGTCCTGTGCTTCCCCCTCTGAAAGCCTGGTGCAGGGTACAGAGGAGGTGCAAGGCAGCCTGGTTCCCTGCAGGTGGAGAGCAGGGTGTGCCAAACCTGGGGCTGCCTTGTGCTGACCTCCTGGCATGGAGTAGGCAGGTCAGCATCAAACCCTTGCGCACAGCAGGGACAAGTCTGTCCCCTTCTCTGGTCTGCACAGGCCTGTTCCACCTGTACGTCAGCTAAAGCGGGAAAACGGAGAGCTGAGGAGAATCCCTTCCTGAAGAGAAAAGGCAAAGTGCTTTGTCACTAGCAGAGAAATTGCAAACACCTGTATGTGCACACCAACATGGAAACTCCTGGAAGGGGAAGCATCGGGGCACAATATATCCATAAGGCTCTATATAGCAGCTAAGTGAGAGCGTATAGTTAAAAACTACACAGAGGCCCTTTGTCTTTAAAGTACAATGCTAATGGCTGACACCTACAGCAGCCTCCTCCGCAAATAAATTTAAAGCCCAGGTTCATTCTGACTGGGTAATCCCTAATCTCCCCGACTGCAGGGAGAGCATGGGTTTGGATACCCCCCAGCCTGTTAACTCAGGAGAAGACTCTTTGCTTGGAAAGAAGCAAACAAATTATTCCAACGCTGTCATCGCAGCTTTGCCAGAGTTCTCCAGGTTTCGTTCCTTTGCGCTCTTGGGTCCAGGGTCAATGATAAGCAACAGTGGCTATTTACTGCAGCACCTGCTGCCAAGTACCAGTACCAACCAGGCTCCACATCGTCAGGAAACCAGTGCTCCCAGCACCCCCTGCTCTAGCCAGCCTTCTGCAGCTGCCCGTTCGCACAGCATTTCTCTCAGCTATAGCTCGCACTAACAGCACTGCAGCATTTGTCCAGTTACTTTACCCACCACGTAAATAAAGTGACAAGTGACTTGAGAGATGAAAGCCACGTGCCGATGGGAGGAGATAAAGAGGGAAGAGACAGAATATACCTCACAGCGCTCTACCCCTCCCCCACCTCCTTTAGAAACAACAACACAAAAAAGTCCCAATGCTTCAATTGCTAAATGACAAATTAACAAAGCAAAGCAAAGCAAAGCAGGAGCAAAGACATCTCCCACAATCTGCACAGAAACAGCAAAATATACAATAGAAAATGTCACTAACACCCCATTCAGGCAGATGCACTTATTTTTTGTGAATGACAGGTTATTAAATGAAAAAATTTTGACCACCGGTACTTTGCTGCATGGCTGTTCCCCTAGTTGTTATTCCCACCCTAAGTGACCTTTTGCTTAATGCTAGGTGTTTCTGGCCTGTAGTCCTTCCTCTCCGAGACATTACGTTTCACCTTGGCACTAACTGGAGACTCCTGATTCAACGAAGGACTCGAATGGGATTTCTTCAGTCCTGGTGCATCATTCTCTCCTCCACTCAGAAGCTCCTTCACCCCTTCTTTCAGGAGGCCAACATAAATCTCATAGCGATTTTTCTGGGAAATGAAAAGAAAGGCCTGGATCAGTACAGAAGAAGTTCTGCAGAATCACTTGAGAGACCATCTCGGTAACTTAATGGTTTATGCTGGCCTTGAAAGCCAGGAGCCGAATATAGATGCAAACAATTGTGCCTGATGTGGACACGAACAATGGTGGCTAATGTAAATTACACTGTACAAAAATGATTCCAGGCAGGTTGAGCCCAGGGGTGCTGTGCAATTAAAGGCACTCAGTTCTGCAGCACACAGATCTCTGACCAGTGGTGCCCAGCTAGTTGGAGCTGATGGCGATTTCCAAGCAACACTACTGAGTGAGAGCTTGCTGACCTTAGTCACACTGAGTCATATTCGGTGCTTGGACACATTGAGGTGTTGTGTGCCCCTCAAAGGTGTGGTGACAAAGCATAGGAAACAGGGATAACAAAAATCCTGCTCTGGGTGGCTACAGCTTTCCTCTGCAACCCTCCACTCGAACCAGCAGGTCCTGCTTTCCTTGCTTCAGCTCATGGGGGAGAAAGTGTCCCACTAAGCTCAGGTGAAATCAGCTTAGCCACCAGTGAATCCATGAGAAGATGCTCTGCAAGGCCAGACCTCAGATGAGCAGATGAGAGGGTTATGACAGCAGCACAGCATGCTCCACTGACAGGACCACTCATGGTGAATAATGAAGGTTGCTCTCTGCCCAGACACTTGCATTTTTCAACTGGAAAAAGTTCACTTTACTGTGCCCCGTGCCCACTTGCTCTGTTTCTTGCCTGGAGCAGAGCTTTCCCTCTCCAACGGGAAGATTTAGCTCTGTGTGCCACAGTAACATCTTTGTGCAAAGAAACCTCAGCAACAAACAAAATGAGCGTACATCAACAGAACATCCCTGCAGGCCCTCAAAACCAGAAGCTGGGACAGGAGGCCCTGAGAACAGAGTAACTCACTTCCCAAGATGTGTTCAATAACCTGTAGGTATCTATTAAAAACGGAGTGCAAGCATTGCAATTAAGGTGATCTCAGTGGGCTGTGGGCCAGGGAGGGAGGACATAAATATCCATATCAATTGTTAATTTATATTTCAAAGTGTCAAAGCAGTTACCAAACTATTATGTTCCTGACAGAGGAAAAAGTGTTTAAGAAAAATTTTTCCCATTTATAATAAACTAATAAATTTCTGATAATACTTATTTGAGGGCAGGAAGTCAAAAAGCTTGGTAACTGCTTTGAAGTATGAAATACAAAGGGAAAAAAAAAGGAGAGAACGTGACTGGGTTTCCAAAGAGTCCTTTATATAAATAAAACCTCATAGAGGGGGATCATAAAAGAATCCACCCTAGAATTAAATAAAAAAGCTTTCTTATCAATTCTATATCTGGAGCTCCAGCTCTGCAATGCAAGAGACAAACACATGAAGCAGGTAGGATGTGTCATTCAACAAAAAAAAGGAAATGGAGAAAAAGCAAGCAGAGCCCCTGATAATGATGCACAATGCACTGGGCTGATGAATGATTCATTGCACAACAAACGGGACACTTCTGCAAAAAAGAAGGCAACGCGGTGCTCTAAGCCTGAGATCAGCATAGCATTCATCAAGGGAGAGAGTGCCACATGGACTTCTGCTTTTTGCTGCTCCAGTAAATATCACTGGTGTCACAAACCCCAGCAATCAGAATGGAAATTCAGGACCAGTTTCTGCCTTCTATGTCTGCCAGTGGCTATTTTGCTCTGGACTTTGTGGGTCCATCATTTCTGTCACAATTCAGCAATGCATTTGGAAGATCCTATCTTGACTTCAAGTGCAATAAACTCGCTCTTTTAGTGATCTGACATTTAAAGCTAGGTATTACATCTGATGGAAATTTTTCCTTAAAGTAAATCAATCTGGAAAGTTCTGTCAAGAAAGTAAAACCACAGAAGTCAAAACAATTTAAAAACTTCTGCAAATTATCCTCCAAAACTAAATGCACATAATAAAAAGGAGACAAGGTAGCCACCCATCAAATTTCTGGCTTCACCTCTCACCTAACAGCACTCAAAAGATCTCTCTCAAATCATAAATTTACTGCAACGAACAACCATTACCAGTACATCCTCAGCAGGCAAAGAGGAAATGTTCCTTCCTTGGTGTCTACAAGCAAAGACACCTGGGAGAAGAAACACGTCTGGCTGCACCCCTGAACAAGCGACAGGCACATCCTAGTTCACCTGTTGTCCAAGGGAAACACCATCTCACTTGTCTTTCACCAGGGACAAGAATGAAGGGAATGCTGGTGAGTGAACAAAAAGGAATTACAAGGGCCTACAGAAAACGCATCTGTCTTCTTCCTTCCTAATGCAACTATGCTGCTTCCTTTGGGACTCGGAAGCCCTTTTGGTGTGATTCTAGAGATGTATCAGCATCTCTTGGGTACTGAGGTACCCAAGGAATATTTCTCTAAAGATTGCCGTGATAAAATTGGCAGAAGACAGAAAAAGCCCACAGTGATCTCCTCCTCCATCAGTATTTCTAAAATCTAAACACCCCAGCCTATATTTCATCCCATGCTTCTACGAAGTGATAGAAAATAAACTTTGTGTCAAGGATGCAAAGACAAGAAACTCTTTGCCCTCCCAAGTTGCACAAGACCCCTGCGCGGCTCGTATCTGAGTGCTGTGCTCAAAATGGGCATTGTGCCATTGATCACAGCCCTTTGCTATCAATTGTTCAGCCAGACCCCAAACCACCTTACCATTGACTTCCTAGTCCACACTTAATCAGCTTGTCTATGAGGATGTTAGAGTAGACCATATAAAAATCCTTGTTAAAGTCAAGAACAAACAACATCCTCTGTGCTCCCCTCATCCGTCATACCAGACATCTCACTGTAAAAGGCTATCATGTTGGTCAGGCATGATTTTCCCTTTGTAAAGCCATGCTGATTACTCAAAATCACCTTGCTGTCTTTGATGTGTTTGGAACTGATTTCCAGGAGAATTTGTTCCATCACCTTCCCACAGATGCAGAAGCAGTTGACCAGCCTGTAGTTCACTGAACCTTTCTCCTTCCCCTCTTGAACACAGGAATGACATTCACTTTCCTCCAGTCCTCAGGAACCTCCCCTGATTACCGTGACCTTTCAAAGGTAATCCAGAGTGGCCTTGCAATGACATCATCCATCTCCCCCAGCACTCATGGGTTCATCCCATCAGATCCCATGGAGCTGTGTATGTGCACTTTAAATTTCCAAACTTTATCATCCTTCACCAACGTTAAGTCTTCATTGCACCAGATCTTCCCACTGGGCTTGTGACTGCTGAAGGCTGGTCCTACCAGTAGAAACCCATCCAAAGCAGACTTTTTAAAACCCTGGCCTTTCCCTGTTTCTTGTGACTAGGTCCCCTGTACCATTATGGGCCCCAGCTTGGTCCCATATGATCTCTAGCTGTCCTGCTGTTAACATACTGTAGAAACATTTCTACTTGCCCTTCACTTTTTTGTCAGATTCAACTCTACATGGACTTTGGCTTTCCTAAATGCAATCCTATGTGCTTGGACAATATCCCTATTCCTCCTGTCTCACATGCCACTGCTTCTACCTCCTGCACACTTCTTTTTTATGTTGGGGTTTTGCCAGGAGCAACTTGTTCATTCATGAAGGCCTTCAGCCATCTTTCTTTGATGTCTTGCTCGTCAGGGTAAACCATTCCTGAGCTTAAAGGAGGTGATCCTTAAAAAGTGTCCAGCTCTCTCAAAGCCCCCTTCTTCCCCAGGGCTGTATCTAATGGGATTCCTCCAAGCAGTTCTATGAACAGGCCAAACTCTCCTGCCCTGAAGTCCAGGGTTGTGATCCTGCTTTTTACTTTGACCCTTCCTTTCAGAATCATGAAGTCCAGCATCTCATGGTCAGTGCTGCCATGGTGGGATTCTGACCTTCATATCCCCAACCAGATCTTCCTAGTTTATAAGTGAGAGGTCCAACAAAGCGCCTCTCCTTGTCTGCTCCTCAGTCACTGGTGTTAGGAAGCTGTTGTCAATGCAGTCCAGAAATGTCCTGGATTGCTTGTGCCCTGCTGTGTTGTCCCTCCAACAGATACAGAGGTGGGTGAAGTTCCCCATGAGGACCAGGGCCTGCAAACACAAGGTGTGTTCCAGTTCTTTGAAAATGGCCTAGCAGACAGCCACCACAAAGGCACCCGTCTTGGTGTGCCCGGTAATCCTCACCCACAAGCTCTCAGCTGGATCATCATCCTTCCTTAGGCAAATGTTTGATATGTGTCTGCTACTCGCTCATATAAAGGATGCCTCCCCCTCCTTGCAATCCCTGACTGTCATTTCTAAAAAGCCTGTAACCATTCATGGCAGCACTCTAGTCATGCGAGCTCTCCCATCACCTCTCTTCAGCCCTGCTTTATTGATTATGTAGTCTCTCTTGTCCACATCATTGTGGACTCTTTGCTTGGCAGTCCCATCCACCACTTCCTCACCCAATTTTTGGTCAGATCATTTCAGGAATGTGGAAGAACAAACTGGCCAGCTGAATTCCCTATACAAAACAATAGCAAAACATCTCAAGCTCACTGTATGTGATGTGGCCCAGAGCTGCAGCAAAGTCAAACTCAGCACACCGATTACAACCTTCTGCAAAAGCACAACCAGTCAAGCCCAGGAGCAAAAAGAGCTCCTCCAGAAGAAACTCATAAAACACATGGCAAGAGGCTTACTTCAGTTCTGGAGGCTTGTGTTGCCTCTAGCATCTCCTCTGGTGGTCTCTCTTGACTTTTGTCTTATCTGCTCTTTCTCTTCTTCAGGCTATATATTTTCCTTGCCAGGGACTGCCTATCTAAAGTAGGATCCTTTCAGACTCAAGGCAACATTGACTCACAAAGCTCAAATGTGCAGCCACGAAAAATACCACACATCTGCTGGGTTGCTGATCCCTCCCTCATAGCCCTACAATGTGGCAGACACCACAATGGATAAAAGCTGCTGTTCCAGTACTCAGAACAATTTTCTAATGCAGCTGCCTAAGCTGCACAACTCAATCCTGTGATCTTTAATTCTACCCTTTTCCTGCTCATCCTGACATCCAGATGACTGGTACACAACACAAATGGTTCTGATGAGGCACGCCTAAGACAATTTTAGAATTCCTTCAGAACATACCCAAAGAAGACAATTATCATGATCTACATTACTGCAGAATGCAGTCATTCCATAAAGACTGAGGTGCCAACATACAAGGCAACACACAGTCTTAAAACTCCAGTTAGTTACTGCCTGAAGACCTTATAATCTCTTCAAATAGATACACCAGGCAAGAACAGGGGGTCACATTTTTAACCTCCATTTTACAGATGAGAAGCTAAAGCCATGGCTAAGGTCACAGCAAGTCCATATCAGAAAGAGGAGCCACATCCCAGCTTCTGGGATTTCTGTGACCTATCTGCCTAACAAGAAGATAGTCCTTGGTGAAACAGGGTGAAAAATGCAGAACTTTAGGACTGCACCCCAAGTACAAGATGAGCAGCCCCATCCAGACCCAAAAAGTAAAAGTAATAATGTTTCCCATACATACCTCAAACTCTAGATAGTGGTCCTTCAGTTTGTAATCATCTACTTCCTTGCCTTTGAGCTTCTTGTCAGGAGGATAGGAGCGATGTTCAGCAAGCTCAGTGGAGATCTGCTTCAGCTTAGCTTCATGGGACTTGAGCTGTTCATCCTTCAGAAACATATTAGGCACTTAAGTGACAGAATCTAAAATATTTGATAAGCAAAGGAAAATAGAGAGATCCCTGTACAATAATAACAAGTAGCTTCTTTTTCTTTCTGTTTCTTTCTCTCCTTCATTCCTTTAACTAATTTTAATTAGATTGATAAGGTCTGTTATCCTAGAGCTCTGTCCCCAACAGCTCTCTCAAAGGCACTCAAGTAAAGTGGCCAAGTTTGCACAAAAACTCAGCAGCAGCAGATACCACTGGGAAGGATAGCAAACCTGTCATCCGTCACCTTGCTGAGAGCAATGGAAGCAGCTTGCTGCAGAGGATTACTGACAACATGACACTTCTGTTCTAATACATTTTTTGGCAAATTAATTAGGGCTGTTGTGTACGCAGTCAAACCAAGTGCTGAATGAGACAGGCAAAGACCCTGCGTCAGGTCTTTGCAATGTAAAAGTAGTTCCTTCCAGGACAGAAAGGACACCAAGTCAGGGCCCTTTTTCTATTTCTGGAAATGGAATCACTCTCCTGTCTGTGTTTTCCATTTGTTCAGAACAATACAATACATCCAGAAGAATAAGGGCTGTCCAATCCTTAAAAGATACGTCATTTTGCTAAGTTGTTACCAGCTTTTATCCCACTGTGCAGTTGGAGAAAGTGAGGAGCTCCTACTCTCCCTTTCTAGGCAATTTCCTTTATCATAATTCCAAGCCCACTCACTTCCTCCAGTCCATCTGTCAGCTAACCTTCCCTCAGCTCAGAAGGCTTCCAGCTCCTGCAGCACGGCCTTCTGGCCATTTCTATGCTTGCATCTGAAATCATGTTTGAATTAGGTAACTCCAAAATATAGACATGATCATGCAGATCTCAGTGACTTAACAAAATTCGTAACAACAGGTAGTACCCAGCTCAGCTCCCACGCATGTGCCTAGCCTCAGAGATGGGGGCAGTTGTCCCTAGTTGTGCCCAGTGGTGTGGCTGCACAGCGTGCAGCTTCAAGCCCAGCTTGGACATGTCTCCATCACACTGTGAGTCACACCAGGGACTGAGTCTCTCAGGTCACTGAGTAGGAGCTGTGGAAAAGAGCAGAAAGGGGGAAAACTTCAGGATGATAGTTGAGCCCCAGCTAATATTGTGTTTCAACTCAAGAGAACTGAAGAAACAAACATGTATGATAACTTGCCTGCACCTATATATGGTAGGGCTCAAACCACTTGCTATTGGCTGCCAAAAATTCTTGATGCTGTTAGTAACTAACCCAGGTCTGCTTGCTCTCTTCTATTTGTGCCCAACCACTCTTTACGTTGTGCTAACTCCCTGGCCCCAGTGACATCCTGTTGCAGTGAGTTCTACAGCCTGATGACAGGGCGGTCTTTAAGCAGCTATTAATTTGGCACCCTTTGGAGCTTTTGTGTGTGCATACACATTCTCAGAAAAAAGGGATAAAACCCACCCTAGTAGATCTTTTCCAGACTGGCTGTTCCTTTACATGTAGCTTTGTCACATTGTTCTTTGGTTGGACTAACCAAGATCAGACCCTGATCTGCTTTAGAAAGGAAAGTTGGTACAATGATCTTGCACAACCTGTCATGTCCAACCTCTCTTCCTTACCCATGCTAGGTTCTCACCACATCCTGACTTCTGCCTGACCAGGAACCAGCCCTTTGAAGAAGTTCTGTCCATCATGATTCAGCCCACAAAATTCCAAACAGCAGCCACAGGGATTTGACAATTCACATTTTTTGTCTGCCAAATGAGAAGCAGCCTGCTGGCAGCTTTTCCACACTGACAGATAAAAGCAGACATGTTTCGCCTTGCCTTTGAATTTATCTGATTTATCTGCTTTGAACACTTAACATTCTTCTGCCTTTAGCTAAAACAGCTTATCTTATTCCACTTTTCGTGTCTCCCCTTCTTCGAGACACAAACCACAGGGCTGCGTTCTATTTTTTTCATTCCATATTAAATGGTAACAACGAGACTAAGAAATAACATACTAAATGGAACAATCACACAGAACAGCGACGAGTAAAAAAAGCTTTTTTTGATGACTGCAGGTATATTGTTGAAGTATTTAAAGAAAGGTATGCATGAACAAAAGTAAAAACATAAGGATAAGACAAGTTAATATTATTCCGTACAAGACACGTTTTAAACTTTAACCCAGAATAGAAGACGGAAAGTCGGTCACCACATTGTAAGAAGAAAAGCTACTGCCAAAGAGAAGGAAAAAGCAGGGGTAACATAAAAAACCTCACCCCCTTACAGAAATGCAGATTATGACATAGTGGTTTCTAAGGAGCGTTGCTAAGCTATAAAGATGGCAAAAAAAAATGCATTTAAGAAGCAATTCAGCATGGGCAGATAACTTTAAAAGCTACAGGAGGTTACTCATAAAGTGTACAGCTCAGATTCAGATTGGGATCTATCACCTCTGCCACTTTGTCAACCTGATCAACACAATCAATATTGTATTCCTGCCAGGGCAGGAGGAATTGTAGTCGTGCATCACAGCTCCCAAAGTACACAGAAATATAGACACAAGCACTGAACACAGCCGGTCTGTAACAAGCAGAAGCAGGTGCTTTTTTAATGAAGTAGTAGAGCTGTGAAACTCCCTGCCACGGGATGTTGTGGAAGACAAAAGCTTATGTGATCACAAGGATTGACCAAATACGTTCATGTAAGAGGTAGTTTATTAAGATTCATTAACGGGGAAGCCCTGAGCTGATAATGGTTGCAGTCTGGAAAAATACTGTGGGAAAAATATAATTGATGCTTGTCTGATGCGTAAGCTTTCACCTTTTATCACTCCAATAAGCCAAAGACCAGAAGTCCATTTCTTCTGAAAAGAGTGGTAATAAACACTCAAATTCAAAAAATACAGCAGTCAGACAGTATTTGAAATGTCCTCAGCAGAGGCATAACTGCAGGATGAAAATTCTGCATCTGGTATCAGGAATGCTAGTGACTATGTTTCTTCTCTTCGAAACATAAAACAATTATATTCCAGATTGCTCCTTCTCTCACCACATTTCAAATCTTGCATAAGGAAACAAGTAGAGATTTACTGTGCAAGCCTCCTTCTCCTAGGAATGCTAGTGGCAACTGCCACAAAACAGTGTCAAGGGCCACCACACAGTCTCCAGCCAGAGAAATCGCTATCACCTATATAAAAGCAGCTCACCTGAGATAGCTTCGTTGTGGTGGCTGGCAGGAGTGGGCGACTGAACTTCTTCTGAGAGCCAATTGCTGCTGGAAACGGCGGTGCAGAGAAGACAGCAGCCACACAATTAATCTTGTTGATCCAGGTCTGCATTTCTTCTTGGCTCCTGGGGAAGAAACACGTGTTAAGCACCTGCTGACTCAGCCTCCTCTGCCTCTTTCCCACCCCTTCAACAGCATTTTAAAAGCAAGGATAACCAGAACGGGGCAAGTCTTAGAGTCTGCTCAGTCTTGTGGTCTACCTTTGCAAGTGGTCAGTGCCAGGTATCTCAGTCACAGGCTGGCTTGTGATAAGGTCCACAATTCACCCTAGCACGCATCTTTTCGTAATCCAATCCAAATGACAGATGCAACAGAGCCAACCAATGCCCTGATTTAGATGTCTATCCTAAGGTCTGAGCTGTGCTGGACACCACACATCTCTAGGAGGTTCCACATGGATCTCAGCAGAAAAGGTCTCACGCACAAGACAGATGCACAGGTTTGTAATGTCAGTAGCAAAAGGCAGGTCATCTGTTTTGTCTGGATATCAGAGCCTGAAGAACTTAATCAAATTATTCTTGTATTAAGTAGTAACTTTATTTCTGACCAAACTGTATCTTCTAGAAAGACATCCGGCTAGGACCTGATGACATCAGGAGACAGACAATCCAAGACTGCCTTTGGTCATTTGTTTCAATGATTAATCACCCTGACTGTTAAAAGTTTGTGCCTTGCTTCCAAATTGAATTTCCTGTGGCTTCAGCTTCCAGCTGCTGCATCTTGCTACGCCTTTCTCAGCTAGATTAAAAAGCCTCTTAAAACCTGATGTTTCTTTCTCATGAACTACTTGTGCACCCTAATCAAATCACTACTCAATCTTATTTCTGATCAAATAGACAGACTGAACCTCTTAAGCCTCTGCTTTAACCTGTCCAGGCATGAATTTACCCCTCCTTCAGCACTGCTTTCTTTCCTCAATGACTAGCACAAATCCAAAGAAAGCACTTACTGGGCTTGGAAAAGCAGGACCCTCCAGTCTGCTGTTTTAAGCTTGAGGACATTGGGCTTCTTCTCATAGTCTGTTGCCTTGGATGCCAGTGCATGATGCACACTAACTGCATTCTTCAGATCTTCCTCCGACAAAGCCTTTTCTGGCTTATATTCATCCTGTAGGAGTTAACAGAGGGAAAAAGGCATCTTATTCCTCCATGTGCTACTCTTTTTTTCTCTAACCTAGGGAAAAACCTTACTCCACAGTCATGAATAGTACTAAAGTATATGAACCAAATGCAACCTGACTTGAGCAGTTGTGGTTTCCACTACCTTTAAGATCTTTTCCTTTCTCTTTTTCGATCTCTTTGCAAGACACAGAAGCAGTTCTGCTACCTGCTGGACAGCAAGAGGGGTAAACAGGCAGTTTCTGAAGATTGCAATAGGTGTGGAATATTTGTCTTCACTTCAGGAATCCTTCATGAGCAGTTCCCCACCTGCACTGCCCAGCTGCTGGCTCCTGCTTGGGTTCTCAGCCCCCATTGCTGTTTTGTCTTCAAACAAGTACCTTGTATGTCCTCCTAGGCAGGCACTCACGTAATGGAGAAGCCTCCTTATCAGTCTCCACAAAGCAAATACAGCAACCTCCTTTAAATCTCTCTGGTCAGTGTCTGCAAATGGCAAGCACAGCACCATCCAGGTTCTGGACACAACAACAGTCCTAATACCAAATGACAGCGGCAGGGAGTCAAACTCCTCTGTATTGCAAGCTTCAGCCTGGGAGCAGTGTTTGATCTCCTGAGTGACAGAAGCTGCATGACAGCACAATCATGGTATGGCCACAAGTTCGGTTTAAAGCCCACCTGACCATAAATGGCTTGGAAAAGCCAGGAGCTTTTTCAAGAAAAAGTCATTTGCCAGCAATCCTGCATATGCAAAGTTTCTGAAGGAGAGGCCAAAGCATTCTGCAATGGACTCCAATTCTCCCCCCAATTTCACCACAGAAATCAGTTTAATCCAAAACACCCACCAAGGGAGGGGGTGTGACAACTGCAAAACAGAGGAATAATTCCCTGGAGGCTTGGTAACTATTGATCACTCCACATGAACACAAGAGCTGCAAGACGCAGCTTAGCAGGCAACAGAGTGCAGGTCCCAGAGCAGGTCAGCACTAGCTTAAACATCCAGAGAGGCACCTACCTCAGGGAAGAGCTGGTTAGCCTGAATGTATTGGTGTACAGGGCTTACTTGGCAAGCACACAGACCAGTGATGCAGGCAGAGGCAACCACACTGCTGCTGAAGGCATCTGTGCTCTCAGACAGGATGGGTTGGGGCTCTCCAAGATGAGTTCCAATGGGTGAGGAGTCACCAGCTGTGGTGACCACCTCCCAGAAGGGAGGACAAAGCGTCCCACTCCTCTGCCACCTCTCATCTTTCCTCAAAGAGGATCAGCTAGTGCAGACCCAGAACTTGCTGCTGCTCAGACACTTCAAAAAAATCACAGAACAATATGGGGTTGGATGGGACCTCTGCCAGAAGAGACAGAGCTAACTAGAAATACTGTTGCATCACCACCTCCACTTGGGGTCAGACAAAGGCAAAGCACATCACAGTTCTGGCAGGCCTAATACAAAGGTAGAGCACTGCTGTGCAGAAGACAAAAGGGTAGCCTTCAACCTAAACATCTGTGACGTACGAGATTTTCATGGACTGGTAGTGAGTGACACCAAATATCCTTTCTCTCTCACAGCTTGAGTCCCAGCAAGCTTTGGAGCAATCTCCATATCACGATGGACTTTGCTTGCTCCCATGTAGGGCACTCTCTAAACCTCCTTTAAGGAAAACTGGGCAAAGCCTCTACCTGAAGGAGAACTGGAGGAGGCTGTCCAACATCTGGCCCAGCCCCATCCTGAAGACGTAGTAAGCAAACCCCGAGGCTGAGCCCCTTCCTTCAGCAGTTCAAAAGCTGATTTATTTGGTGGTAGTTTTGGGGTAAATTAATGGCTCCACCGTTCAGGGAGACAGAAAACTTCACGGCTGGGAAACTAATTTAGGCCTTCAGAAACATGGTATCCTGGCTTTCCTCAAGTTACTGCCTAGAGACAGTGTCATCTATAGTCTTGCCTGTTGTGTCCCAGCTTCCTCTGTGAGATGCATCCAATGTCCACAACACACCCTGGTGTCTAAACCTGTTCCAGAAGAACTCCACATTTGGGCAGTCCCAGAAGCAGCCCTGGCTGAAAACCCCTCCTTACCAACAGAGAGTGTCCACAACAATCCTTGCTAAGCCCACCGGATCAGCTGGCTGCAATCTACCTTGACAGCTGGGGCCCTGCCAGCTTCTCCAAAGGCACTGATCGGCATACCGGACATGTCTCCACACAGTTGGCCAGCCTCAGAGAAAGCTGGAAGGATGTGAATGTGCTGTCAAAATTCCTCTTCTAAGGCCTCCAAACTCTCCTCAACTGGTAGGGAATGCTAGAAGAGCAAGAACATCCCTATCTCCTGGGCCATCAAGGACAGCATATGCTCTGATGTGCTGGTGTCAGCATGGAGGCTGAGCTGAAATGGAAGGCAGCTAACTAAAGTTAGACCAAGACAGCAGCAAGAAATATATGAGGAGCCAGAAAGGAACTGTGACCTCTCCATCGACAGAAGGGTGATGTGTGAGCTACACACAACGCAACAACACGCTGAATTCATCTTTCTCAGACTCCTGGAGAATTACTTTCCCACATCCTGGTGACCCAGAATCAGCGTGTTTCTAAATCTGTTTTTGATAGACCAGAGAATGGCATTTGGCTTTTCATCAGTCAGTGTACTGTGAGTGACTATCTCCACTCAGTTGCATGAGACGGCTGCAAAATTCTCTTTCAGAAAGTCTTGTCACTGAACACTTGGCATTATTCTGGTCTTTCTCTCATTTTTTTTATATTTTAATAGAGGGTGCACATTTGAGAAAAAATATATAAAAAGTACCTGAGAGCCTGCAAAATTATAAATTGCCACACGAAAGAGTGAATATGTTGCTAACCTCACAATACATGAAGGTCCACGTCCTGCACTGCTTGCCTAGAAGCAATTTCTGGCAAGAAAGTGAGGTCAGCCTTATGTCCTCTCCTTTAAACCTCTCTTCTGTACGCATATCACATCCCATGTCAGTCTAGTGAACAGACATTCTGTTGAGCTCCTGCTTTGCAATTTCCTCTTGCTATGAACAGGGCAGGAAATTAACCTTGGCCTGAGGATGCCTGGAGACACAGCCAACATCCCAAACATGTCAAACCTCTCATTTTACATAATATTGCACAGGCATGTTTAGTCGGCTAACTGCGAATGCTTCCACTGAGCCACTATAGTGGTCTCCGTGCTCACTAATTCAGAAAGCATCTCTCTTAAATCACTCATTTAAAAATAAAGCAATATGCAGCACAGGAATAAGCACTGGAACAGTTCCAATGGAAAAAAAAAAAAAAAAAAAAAAAAAAAAGAAGAAAGAAAAATGTGGGCACAGAGACAGAACTGCCCAGATAAACTCCCCAGTAAATCTCAAGTGACCACCATTTACAAACCACTCTCATACATGGATTTGACATCAAAATAAGGAGAACTGGACTGGTATGCAAACAGAATGACAGTCGAACTGGGATCACACTGCCCATAGGGGGAATCACAGCTGCTACAAACAATTAATATTTATACTACAGTAGTATCTTGGGGGAACAGCTGAATTGCTGATAAACACAGGCAGCAATAGTGTAGAGGTTTGTAATTGTGTTTGTCTGTATACAGTACCTAGAACAGTGAGATTTCTCTCTCCTCTACTTGAACAGCACTCAGTGCAATGAAACCATCACCACAGATGTTACTTCCACTGATACACAGATAATAGACCCAGAATCACAGAATGGTTGTGGTTGGAAGGGACTTTGGGAGATCATCTAGTCCAGCCCCCCTGCCAAAGCAGGTTCACCTAGAGCAGGTTGAACAGGAATACATTTAGGTGGGCATACATACAGATAATTAGAGAAAGAAGGAAAACGTGGGTGTGTATATGTGAATGCATCCTGCTTTACAGAGCACTCCATAATCAGGAGAGAAGGCAAACAGAGGCAATGAAATCCTTTGCCCGTGACTACTGCCAGAACTATGCACATCTACAAAGAAATCAAGATGTTCTAAAATGCTCCTGAACTTTCTGAAACTAGGATAATTTCAGTCTCCTGGTATATTACAAGAGGAAACAACAGCTCAGCAACTTTTACTATAAAAGCTTGGCCTAGCTGTGTATTTTAAAACCCTGGCACCCTCAACTTCCGTAGTATCACATCCCTAATAGAGCAAAGTTTATTTCAGGGCTGCAGCAAAGCCCTGCTGGACCTTCTGCTGTGAAGAGAAGCCAGAGGATGTTTCACAGCTGCAGCATAAGGCACAGTAGCTGAGCAGGAGCTGGAGGCACCCTGGGGAGGATCACAGCTGCCCCATCACTCTGGGAATGAGTCACTTCCCATCAGGACCCTCCGGCAACCTTTTATGGCTCTAAAGCAGAAGTCTTGCTTGTCACTGTGCTACAGTAACATGGCTTCAGCACAAGTGTCTTCAGGACCAAGTGCAGCTTTGTGGTGTAACCTCCCTGTAATCACTGAATTCAAGTGCTGCGACAGAGCAAGACACAAATAACAAACAAGTAAGCCAGATAACTCCAGCAATGCATTTCATTTTGCAAAGGTTCAGTCAGATGCGAAATTACTGTCTTGCTCTCCAAAGGGTGGAGGATGACAGTGGGGAGAGCAATATTCTGCAGAAAATTTGCATGCTACATCACCATCTCTACATTTTGTCAAACAGAAAGTGTTTTGAACTAATTTGCCAGTGATACTCAGAAATATTAAAGACTCTAAAACAGACAGCATCTCAATTTCTTTCCCTTGAAAGCTTATTAATTCCTCCTCAAAGATCAAATAAGAAATTAATTAGTGTGTCATAGACAGGGAGCCTGCTTACTTCTTAGAGAACCATGCACTTCACTTTTCAGGTGAACACTAAAGAGGACTTAGTTCAGAAATCAAAGCAGGTGACTCCATTTCACCCAGGAAAGGGCAATTACAAACCTGTCACAAAGACCACAAAGAACCTGCTTGCCAGCAAGAGGACCAGAGGGAAGGCTCAGTTGTGATTCAGCAGGCTTGGTAGTTCTAGTTTCTTGCACTGGCTTTGACCATGCACATCCAGCTTCCAGCCCAAATCCTCTCGCCTGACTGCAGATTGGGTTTTTTTGTTTCAGTCCTCTCAAAAAGGTAGCACACTCAAAGCATCCACCTTATAAACCTCATGCTTTAACAATCTGATCCATGCCACTCCCTTCTCAGAGACTATCCAGGTTGTCTTCAATGAAACCAACAATTTCAGAAAGCCACCACAGGGGAGGTGGAAATGGCAGCACGCACTTGAACTTGCACTCCTAGTAGTTGCAAAACATAGTGGAAATGTAAAAAGGGATTCAAAGGAGCATACTTCTACAATACAGGACATTTCAGACAAACACCACCCATTTAATGAATATTTAGCCTATCCTGAGGGACAAAAAGCCATAGCAATCTACTTAGCTGCTACAATTTATTTGATTTTGACAGTTCTCACTCATAAGTTCTGTTTCATGTTCCAAGAGAATAGTTAAAACTGTACTATAATATATTTAAGTTTGTGCCAAAAGACTCGAAGGATTTCAGCTGACTGTTTTTCGGGGTTGGTTGGTTTGTTTGTTTGTTTTATTTCTTGCTGCTAGAGAGTAAAGTTTGTTAGAAACCTGTGTCTCATCTTGCTTTGGAAGAAAAAAAAAAAAGTATCCTTTTATCCAATTTTACTATGGTGCAGAAGCTGCAGATTCCGACCAAGGACAAGCTGCCATTCAGTTGTTTCACAGCTGGTCTTTCAGGCGCTGCAGATAAGTATACTATGAAAAGACAGGAAAGGAGGACAGCCTTACAGGAGGGGAAGCCATATGTATGAAATCAATGTTAAAAGCAGCCTAGAAGAATGCAGCAAGACACAGAGACGATGCTGTCTTTGCTGATGAAGATGGCTATTTTTTCAGCCTTGAGTGACAGCAATGATATAAACTGGAATTGATAAGTGGATAATTGATATGTGGATGGGGACAATGGAACTAAACTTGAAAGTGTAAAAAGGGGAAGGTGTCAATGAAAGGATTCATGCCTAAATGTGAGGGAGGCCAAAGAGGGCAGCTACACCGCGTGTTGGAGGGAAGGGAGCCTGGAGGTGGGCTGTGAGAGCAGAGAGGACGACTGCTTCTTTATCTCTCTTTAATTAGTTTCCAAAAGACAGTGATTTCCCCTACCTTCTGCAAGTACAGGACCGTTCCCTTCAGCACAGCATAAAAGGTTTTCCAGCCTCGCTTTCCCCGGGGAGCTGCAAAAAAACCAAACGAAAATCCATTTAACTCAGATCCATTTTTACACTTTGTCTAGGCAACAGGAGAGCTACATTAGTCCTATGTTAAACCTCTTTTGTATTCTCCTCCTCAAAGGACAATGCAACTCAGCACAGTGCCTGCATATACCTGCTGTGAGAGAAAGTAATAAAACAAACGTGACAACAGCCCTGGACTGGATCAGAAGGGAACAGCAGCAATGCAGAAAGCAGGCCAGAGAGATCCAGCCTTTGGGCTCTTGCAGGCAGGCAGGCAGGCAGACACTGCCCCTACACAGCTAGGTCTGAGTTCTGTGCCATGGCAGGGTTTTCAGAGGGAAACACCCTTTCTCCGTGCCACAGCAGGCTGGCAGCCACTGCTCAGGACCAAGAGGATGCTGCTCAGAAAGCAGTGCCTCTCTCGAGAGGATCCTCCCGCCTCGCTGCACACCCAAGTTGGCACCAAGTAGGCAGATGGTTTCATGGTCCCTTCTCCTCTTCCTGTAGCCATTCGGAAAGCCGAAGAAGAGAAAGGAAAGGGGAGCCAAAAAAAAAAAAATCCTATGGAAAACAAAAATTACTCCTCAAGAAACCTAAAGTCAGTTAGAGGTTGAAGAACATAACAGAAACAACATATCCAGCCCACAAATTCCTAGAAACAAGCACGATGGAGGGAAAGGGAAAAGGGAAAAAAGGGGATTCAGCATGAAGGTTCTAGTTTGAAATTCAGCTGCAATAAGAGGGACAGAAGGCACAGGCTGTACAGTCACAGTGCTACAGACGAGAAGGCTGAATCTAAGCTCACTCTGCACCAAGCACATGCCACTGACCAGCTTCCACTTGCCTTTATACAGGAATTAGTAACCTGTGCATGACTAAAGCATCACCCTCAGAAAGGCATCTCATGCTGATCTCAAGATAGCAAGTGATGGTGAAGAGGTTACTATTCCTTTGCTCCAGAGGTTAATAATTTTCATCTACATCTACAGGCCTTATTTCTAATTTGCTTTTGTTCAGTTCAGTTCAGCTTCCAGCAACTGCCCCCTGCTATCTCCTTCTCCTCTAGACTGCCAAAGTGTTTTAGCCCTCAGTACTCCTTTCCTGAGAAATTACATATAGCATGCTAAGCACATCACTTCATTATCAGTCCCACACAAGCTGATCTCTGCCCTGAAACAATGCCATTCAGAAATGAAATATGAAAAGGTATAACTAGCTTAAAAAAAGAAAAATAGTTTCATAGGTTCATTTTTATTTGCAAATGGAAGGTTTGAATGTAACTTTTTCACGAGCTGCACAACATTGAGAGACTGACCTCTAAGATGTACAGAAATTTCCGAAAACGTGTCCCTAATCACATTTCTTATAAAAGGGTCAGCCCCAAAATGCCAACATCCAGTGTGCTGAATCATGAGCTGATTACTTATAATTAAAGAAATAATTTAATATAGGCAACTAGATACAATTATTTATTAAGGTTAAATAAACGGAAGTTCAATACAGTTGAAGCTATTCAGGGCATCCAGTCATCACAGAGAATGAGGTCAGTCTGATTTCAACATCTCTGTTTGGATTTAATTGTCCAGCTGTCGGTCTCTGGCTTGGAAACACTGACCTCCAATTGTTCTTTCTGAAATGTAGTGACAGAGCATGTGAACACCAAAAAGCTTAGCCTAGCTAGGAGAGCGCCGCAGTTACCAGAAACCCATCACAGAGTCAGACTTTGCCTTCAGGATTCAGCCCAGTAGTGTGAACCACACGTAAGTGATCATCAGCAGTGATCAGGGAAAATACAGATGCTCTGAGTAGCCTCTGCTGTTGCCAAGAACATCAAGAGAAAACACAGAAATGAAGATGTCTAAACAGCAAAACACACACAGGCCGATCAGAAGCCTTCCATAATTAGTGCACCACAAGTAAATAGGACAAGAAGGAAAGAGGATAATTAAAGTAAGAAAGAGTCACAGCAGGATTATTACAATGAAGGGGCAGGGTGGCATAGATCTGAGAGCTACCCAAAGCTGCTGCATTTCATTGGGTATGTGACTCAAGGCTGGGAAAGTAGGGAAGACAATGGTTACAGCATCTTCCAAGTAGAGATAAAGAGCAGTCTTTCTTTAAAGACAGACCCAGAGGGGAGGGCAGATTTGAAACAATCTGGTGTCACATAAGGAAAAGGAGAATTACCAAACTACTACGGAACAGCTACTGTAATTCACTTGAAATTGTTTTATCTTCTGTAAACCATGAGATTCATTTTCTTTGAGCACAAAAGATTCACATTGCTTTGCTCTATCGTATTACTCATTATGCTCAAGCATTAAAGCTGCTGCAAATGGGACTGAACACTGTAAATCCTGGCCTAATAGTGTGAGTGTGATAATCCAATTGCTGCGTTGTTTGTTATTGCTGCAATTACCCCTAATGAAGCAGTTCTATTTGCCTTGAGAAGCACATGGGCTCATCGTAAGTGGCACTGTGCAGAGATAACAAGAAAATGAGACGTTAAGAGTGAAAGATACTCACTTTTCTTTCCGTCCATATCCGCATGGCTTTTCCGAGCCAGAAATCCAGTTTTATACACAGCAGCATTGGGGTCATGAGGGATGTCCAGGAACGGGTTATTTGAGTTGCCAATGCGACTGACAGCCTTTGTCTGGTTCCCATTATCTTTTTCATCTGTACCATCTGAGTGTGGCTTTTTTTTCTCTTCTTCATCCCTTAAAAAGCAGTGAAAACCAAGCATGAACGAGGGACTTGCCAGCAAAGATTCATTTCAGTAATTTTTGCATGCTCCTTGTCAAAACACACCTCTCTCTTTACAGGGGACCCTATTTAGAAGGAAACCTAGACACGTACCAAAACGTAGTTGGATTATAGCAAAGCTTCAGTTCACCTACTTCACCAGCACAAGGAACCAAATTTTAAAAAAAACACCCAAGTTTCCCTTTAACAGTCTCACAAGGCAGGATTTCAAGAGTGTTCTGGGTCCTCCAGCTTCACCTATTTTTAATTGCACTTACTTGAGTGCTAAAATGTGAAATATTTGCCTGCTGGGCCCACCTGAAAAATCTCCAATTTCTTCCTGAGTCCGCATACAGATGAAAAGAATTAGATTACAACAGATCACCATGGCTTACCCCTTCGCTTAGCACAAGAAACACAGACTCTACCTCCTTTTCTTTATTTTCCTCTGCAGACTGGCATAAAACTAGTAATTTAAAAATAAAAACTACACTAGGTGAATTATGTTATCTGTATTTTAGAAACAAAAAGCTACTCAAAATGTTACTTATTAGGGCAATGTATTCAACACAGCTCTTGGGGACAACAATACAAACCATTTCAGCAAGTTACAAGCATTGCCTGACTAACAAATGGCTTTTTGCATGTCGCAGCCAAAGGCAAAAAGGACTAGGCAACTGAGAAAACAAAGGGTGCCCATCACAAGAGCAGGATGATGGTTTTCAGAGAACAGGCCACTGAATCTGAATGAATGGAGGAACCACAGTTAGCCAGATTACAAAGCAGCCTTGGGTCCATTGAAGCCCCCACACATTCCCCTCCAGGTGACTGGGAAAGGTGTCAGGGAGGATGAAGGCCGCCATTGGAAAATCATTGCAGCAATGCTTCCCCTAAGAGGAGCACCTGATTAAAAAAATAGAATCATCATTTGAGCGTAATTAATGCTAATAGTGGGGGTGGACTTCAAGCAGCTGCATCTCACTGGATCCAAATGATCTGCAGAGAGCAAGCTCAGGCAAACCTTTCAATCACATGCACACATTCAAAGGTGTGTATCAGATAAGGATTAGCAAGGTTATGTCTGTCCAAAAAACTCCTTTTGGGGCACACTGCAACCATGTCAGCTTATGGGACACCTAAAGAAATGTCATTCTAGAACTGCAAGCTAGAGTGCCAATCTGTGTTATCCCAATTGCTGCTGAAATACTCTTCTAGGGAATAACTTAGTCTGAGGAGATACAAGGATAATAGATTGCTGTGACAAGGAACTCAAATCCAGAGACACAGGCTTTATTAGTATGGTCACCAGTGCCAGGGAATGTTCCCAAGCATTTGACTTTGACCACCTTATATTACTTTGTGTTTGGCATGGTCTTAGCCCAGCACAGTTCCAAACAATTTCCAAACAACCATTAGGAATCAAGCACAGTCACAGACTACCACCTCAACAAGTAGTAGAGAGGCAAGCATCTTCTTTTGGAAGGTAAGACCTTTCAACAGTATGGATACAGATGCTACATATTGACATTCGGTCTGAGAGTCACACAAAGGTGCCAGACATTTGATTCAGTTGCAGAGATACAGCCAAGGTGGTGTATCATACTATCATCGTGTAGTCTCGCAAGGTCTCCTGATACAGGGGAACAAAACTTTTACCTGAAGACCTGATTCCTACAAGGAAGAGCAGTCCTTGCAGCTTTCGGCCTATTGATAAGTGCTTTCCCACTCCAGAACAAAGAGATATGCAAAAAACTTTTTGTTGATGAATGCAATAAGGATTTCTTCATGCGTGCTTTCACTGATGCTCTCTCCTAACTGGAAAAGTACAGGAACTGTTGACAGTATTGATTGTCCTCGCCCTTTCTGTGTCTACCACACTTAATAGCTGCCAGCAAGCCTGGACCATTGTGTGACATGTGTTTCTTAGATATGTGTCCATTCCAGGAGCAAATTCTCTCACCACAAGTCTCCGGCACATAATCCAAACTAAATTCTCTAATAGGGCACAAGCACTCTGGCTGATTTGTCACATAGAAGTGCCTTGTGAATTCTGGGATCTCAGCCAAAGACACAGAGGATTTTTCCTTGTCAGCAGAGACCTACTGCAGCAAATGGCTTAGCTTTTTTTTTTTTTTTTTGAGGAATCTATCTTCTTGGGCGTTTTTTTGAGTAAGCTATCTCCTTTGGAGCCATAGAAGTGAATTATCTTATTCCAATCAACTGTCCTGTGGGAATGTACCAGTATCCAAGCAGTCACAGGTGTAATGAGCAGTCCTGGGCACCCCAGACACCCCTAGTGCTGGGGGCAGTGCTCCCAAACTCAGCATCTCTGGGGCAGCTATTAAACAGGAATTCTTCAAAAGACAAACGCAGGCACAGGGCAGACAAGGACAAAATGCCATCTGCTATCATGACTACTAGTAGCACTGAACAAACCTTTAATTGGTCCTTTCATCTGTCATTGAAAATGGGACATCCTTGAGACTCAGGCACTTGTGAGAGCTGAATGCTCTGACAGGATTCATGAGGTCAAGATGCACAAACCAGTCTGTAAGATGCAATGAAGGGAACCAGAGAGGCAGGGGGGACTCATTAGAGAGAACAAGAAATGAACAAACAGCTGAGAAAATAGAACTAAAAGGAGCCTCTACCTCCCTCTGATCTTGAATATGAAACACCAGCAGGAATAGAACAAGGTCATCTAGGACCCACCTCTTCAAATACTCCATGTTGCTTCAGTGGTCAAGCACAAGAAGAAAGCAGGATGATTGGGAAGAATTTCAAAGTAGCAAAACAGTTCAGGTCACCTTTGCTCACATCCCCTCCGACCTTGGTGGAATAGATAGGACCTGGATATGCTTTATCAAGGATGTAACAATTTGAGCTTACACCTCACCAGCCTTTAAGGGTACGGTTGCAAGGAAGAGCTGCAGAAAATTCAGCTGGCCTCTGAATACATACACCTGAAAGCTGATCTTTGTTTGAAACCCGAGCCTGTGATGGGTGTAGCTACTTCCTCATCCTCAGACAGCTCTCCCAGATGATTCAAATCCCGTAACATTCCCAGAGTGAAGGTCTCCAAGTGATGCAGACGTAAGAGTCTGTGGGTGGTGGCTCTGTGCAGATACGTTCAGAGTCATGGAGCTAGTGTCACACAGGCAGAGGTCAGGACCTTGTCAGGGGCAGGATCAGTGCCTCTCCCTTCTATTTGGCAGAGGAAATAGCCTGTACCTGTGCCTTTGGCGGAAAAACCCCCCACCATGTCAGCTCCAAAACACATTTCAGCAGCAAGACATCATAATGAGCGGCCCATTTAGGTTTGAAGAAGTCTTATGAGATCCTCTGCTGATCAAAGACAGAAAGAGATCATCCCTGGCTCTGAGTCTGGAAGTGATTCCTCTGGAGACCCTTCTGATGACTGAAAAGAGGTAATGGCTGTGAACCCTCTTGTAGGTCCTAGAGTGTCTGCTCTGCAGGGCAATGGTGACTGGAAAAGGCTACCACCTGTAGACGTTCTCCAAGATTCTGATTATGGCATGTGATATTTTCAAGGTTTCCCAAGACAAGGACGTTCAGTTCCACCTCTCTTAACTTGTCTCTTTGGAAAAGGACCTGCAGACAGACAGGGTACTAGCAGCCATGAGAACTAGCACACCGAAGCCAGAATCTGCTTGCTCTGTCTCTTGAAGTCTCAGCACTGCAACAATGTTCGTGTTCCCAAATGCACGATCACTGACAACCAGAAAGAGCTCGCCTCTTATTCTTAAACAGGAAGATTTGAAACACATGCAAAAATCCAGATATTGCCATTTTGGTGAAGAAATATATTCCTACCTCTCCCCAGAAAGGCCATATACAAGAAAGTCCCATTTTTGTATTCTGGGACAAAATCACCATCCAGTTCTCTCAGTAAGAAAAACATTTCAGTATGGTCTATGGTCTGATTTGAGGCTCTGCCTTGGAAAACATCGAAATCACTAAGCTGAAAAGACAGGGTCAAGCCCTTAATTTTTAAAAGTCTGCTTTGTCTCTGTATCTGTTCAAATACAAAATTTACAGACATGGCAAAAGGCTGGGCTTATCCATTTAAAAATTGGCATTTAAAATATCTATTCAGATTTGTACCATATAATTATACGAATCTGTGGAATTGATAGCATCCGTATTAGGGAACTGAGTTGAGAAACTAGTGAAGAGAAGTTTTGGCACCTTTCCCAAAGGGAGGAGAGAAGAAAGGAGAACCAGATGATTACCATCTGACCCCTCTCTAAAACCAATCATGAAGTTGTAAAGAGGAAACATCCTAGAACTTGGGAGACAGCGAATTAATTATAATGGGGAGAGATTTCTGGGTCTGACCTAGAAAAAGGTGAGCTTCAGCACAGACATCTTTATAAATCACCATGCTCTCAGCATCACAATTTGCCGCAGGAAATACAGAAAGGATTTGGCAACAGCCCTTTCCCACCATCACTGTCTCAAAGACCTATTTTGGTTTGGCTGAAGGAGAGTATTTTTCAGCACAGTCCAGAAAAACAAAAAAGTATATACCATGTCCATGTCTGAAATTCTCCAGAAAAAAAACACCCCGTATCATCAACTTGTCAAAAAACAAGCAATTCTCCTGAAAACTACATTATCCTGCTGACAGAAAGCTTTCAGGATACAAATAACTCAAATGCAGCCATTTGGGTTTTGCATGTTTTTTTTAAGCAGCATTTTGGGATTTCACACGTTAATTCTAGATCACCATTCAGCCTATTTTAAGATGACTTTATTCCTATCACCTTATACAGCAAGTAGACATAATACTATAAACAATGGAAAAAAATCTTGTTCACCACCACATTTCCATGTAGACATCACGGAAACAAAACATATTTAGCTCTGGCACCTTTGAAATCCAATCAATTTTTCTTCTTCAGTTCAAAACTGATAACAATCCTTGCAAAAGACAAAGGATGAGGAATATCTAACAAAGCCTGGGCCATAAAATTAGAGACATGATGCGATGTTAAGAGGCTAGTTAACCCATCTCTTTATCTCTAAGCCTTGATCCACTCTTCCTAACCCATTATGGAGAAACCACCCAGTTCACAAAAACTTCCTCTGAAAACACTTCCATTGCTTGTCCAGGCAAACCTCTGTCCTGGTTTGAAAGGCTTATTGCTAGAAAGCAATTTTAAATGTTTCCCAAACTTCCCTTGCTTCAAATTTATGCACATACACAATGGGTGAGAATAATAATTCACACCCTTCTCCTCTGTGACAGTCTTTATGCCCTGAAAAAAATACACTCAGGTCCCTCTCCTCAGCGCTCCCTTTTCCACATGAACAAACCCAATTCTCTTAGTCTCACCGCTCACGCTCACAACATCTTTTAATTCATTTTGGTTTATGGGTGATGGAAAGGTTCAAGAACAAAAGTTTAGCATTTGAGTAGGGAAATACCAAGTCCCTCAGGAAAATTTAAACAGTACGAGACATTATGACATGATTATTTGGTCCACATGCACTTCTGGGGCTGTTACAGTGACTTCAGCACACTGGAAACAGAATGCATTGGACTTACTGGATGAAATAGTATGTAACTTTATTGTAGTCAGTAGGAACTTCTACTAATGACTTTATCGAGGTCCAATCACTAGTGTTTTGCTCACTGTTCAAAGAAATGAACCATAGTCCAAAACACAGCAGAGATCTAGAAGCGTAAGCAGTAGAGAGGAAATATGGAATGGGACAAAAGACAAAGTAATGACATTTCTGATGTTTAGTTTTTCCCTACTGCTTTTGTCTCAGGACACTGAACAACAAGGTAAGCAAAGCAAATGGCATGCCAAGTAAATGGCAGAGTATCTTCTGGCAGTTCTACTGTGAAATGTAACCCAAAAATCTAGGGGGTGCAGCGTGGAGTAGCAGTGTGCATTCAGGATCCCACACCCACCAGTTCAGGGTAACTTTGAAGTTAGATCTGTTTAATTTGCAGATCATGGTATGGGATTTGCTTTTAACCTTCCAGGGAACTTGAACCTGGAACTACTGCAGAAAAATCAATTCTCTTTTCCACAGCTGTACTTGTACTTCCGTGATCATAAAGGATAAACAAATACTCCTACATAAAGTCTCTGAAGCACATTTGCTGGTTAAGGTGCCACCTCTCTTGACTACAACATTGGAATCAGTGCTAGCCTTTTCTTTCTGTGGGCTTTGGATCACTGCAATTCTACCGGAAATGGACAGCACACCATTCCTAGCTCACAACTAGTAAAACAAGGATCATATAGCAGTCTTCCTCCATCTTCCATATCACTGTTACCCTTCCCTACCTACGGACCTATTGGCAGTCATTAATCTACCAAATAACCTACTTCCAGAGAAGCCCTTAAACTGTTCCTTAGCTCATAAGAGAGAGTGTTAGATCCTCAAAGGGATTCTGGCTAAAGGAAAAGCATTCCTTCGACATGCCAGCATCATAAGGGAGCTTATATTGGGTTTTGCAGTACTATTTCCATCTTTACCTTACTTCTTATCAGAGAGAGGGACTTCTTCGTGATTCCCCTTTCTTCTTGATGATACACCTTCCTCACTACTCTGACATTATTTCACACACTTCTGAACAGGGGCTGCAATTCCAGTTAGGACCAGCAGCCCTTCTACATGAGGATGAACATTCTGACAAAAAATTAATTTGCAGATGAAGAACTTAAAACAAGGAAGACCAGAAGCCAATGGGCTTGCAAGACCCATGGCAGCTGTTAGGTCTTTTAGCATAGAAGGTGCAGGAGCATGCATCTCAGACAAGTGAGGTTTCAGATATGTAAATTCATGCAGGTGAACCTCTGGTACAGCCAAAACAGATAAAAGACATCATTCTTTAATTTCACATCAAAATCCACTGTTCAGCAAGAGGCAAAATCTAAAGCAGACCCCATCTACTCTTTGCTGGCATAGCTAGACCACATAAAACCTAAGCACAGAGAAATGTCAGTTTAACACAATCAGAAATTGAAGCTCTTTCCTGTCTGCAGCATTTCCGTAGTTAACAAGTGTTAGCCTGTTGAAAGCAGTTAAGGACAGGGGACATCAGACTTTGTCCAATTTATCATCTTCCATATTAGGTTGTTGTCAAGTTATCCATAGTTAATCAGGAGACAAACCAAGACAATAAACCAACAGCAGGAAACTCAATCCAAGATGTGTGTTTCTATTCAGTGGTTCTGACACAATGTACCGAAAGATAAAAGGAGAAGTCAACTTCTGTTTTATTTATGCAGTCATATAACAATGGAGGATTTCATTTCTCTCTTTTCAGTCTGAAGTTTCCTACTAAATGAAATGTCCTCTTTCCTTACAAATGCAGTTGGCTCCTATCATTAACAACTCCCCTTGCTGGAGAAACAGATGAGGCAGGTCATTCATTAGCAGAAACGCAAACTCATTACGTACACTGGCTATCTTCTACAGGCTTTGGAGCCCACTCAAACAGTGACATAAGATGTATGAACAGATTACGACACAGGTACTATTTTCAAATTCCTAATTTCTGCACAGTATACTTACACTGCCCATTCCAGCTTCTCATTCTTGATTGAATTGTAGAGCGCCTGCAAAGGGAGAGAAATGAGATGGGATTATTGTATGACCCCCGTTACATGTACATTAATATGCCAAGGAAAATTACTTAATACTGCAAGCAAGCTGGCTCTGATCAAGGAAGTACCATGTATCTGCTCATGGTAATGAAAAATCTTGAGCAGAAATCTCATCTAAGGAAAAAATACCGGAATGCGGGGTTTGAGATTACAGACATTTTCTCAAGCAGGTTTTTTTGTTCTGTAGTTTGGGTTCTTTTAAAATAACCCTGTTAAGTTTACAAAAGTCACAAGATTACAGTCTTGGAATTCAAGTTTCAATCTAATTCCCAATAGCCAGTGATATTTTATTTTTGGTCACTGACTTTATATTTCACCATAGGGGTTTACCTGTAAAACTATGCCACAATAACTATCTAAAGCCTCTGAGCCTAACAGACACCCAAGTGCTTTCCAGTCACACACCCAAACATAAACATGTTCCATTTCCACATGCAAAATAGAAAGTGAACAATATATATAGTGTTGGACTGCTGCCTGCTAATACCATTACTCTTTCAATTCACAGGAAAATGTCAGTAGGTTTGACATCAAAGGTCACAATGCTGTTGCTGACATCAGCCTCCAAAAAAATAGGGTCTAGAAGCTTACTTAAGCCTGGGTGCATATCAGACAGTTGGGATGCATTTCTTTTGAGAGAGAGTAGGTCTGAAACTTGGGTAACTGTCTGATTTCAACCCTGCAGTAGCTTGTGCACAGAATGGATAAATGCCTGCTATTACTATAAGCTAATGGAGTTCTTCAACTAGGCCACTTGACTCAAGTGAAGTATTTCGGTATGGAATGTCCCTGATTCTCGCACTTATAATCCACATTTGTAATTTACCTTATATACATAGCTAGATTTACTCCCTCTGGCACATAACTCCTACACAGCCTCAAAATATGTTAACGTGTAGAAGAACTGTTGATGCACATGATTACAAAAAAGTAGCACATCAAGTATGAACAAGCCTGAAAATCACATACTATAATAGCTATGACATACTCAACAGAAACAGTAGCATTTAAATAGCCTTAACTCTGACCCAAAACAAAAATAATTTGGAAATTGAAGAGTTGAAACCAGTCTTCTGCATATGCCACAGCTAAACATGCAACAAGAATCCCAAGAGCATATCCCGCTGCTCATCCTGTGATGCACTGGCTCCTTTCCGAATCTTGCACGGTCTATTTGAACATCTTTAATATTCAGTTCAGTGAAAAACTGGCTCGCTTGAACCACACACAAGCAGGTCAAATATACTGCCACAACTTGCCTCATGCTGACGCTACACATGCAGCAACCTTTAGTCACAGAGTACCATAAAAGTAGGTTTCTGAAACCAACAGAACAGGTATGACCACGAGGAAGAATCATCCCACACCCTACTTACACTGAGCTAGCAGGGGGAGGTCCCCAGCCCTAACAGAGCTTGCTGTGCCAATCACAGCAATAAGGTTAAATATTTCCAAATCTGGAGTTTTCACTGTCTGATTCTATTTCTCCTGTCTTTGCCAAACTTGTTTAAGGAGCTCTGATCCAAAGGCAAACAGCCAGACAAAGGTAAAGTAAAGGGCATTGATGGCAGTTTGTACGCACTTTGCTTAATTTTCAGGTGACAGCTATCAAGAGATTTTAAGACCACCTTGCACGAAAAGAGCAAAGGAAAGAGCTAATATTTCTTCTACCATGCAGCCAGCAGTCCAGGAGAATTAGACACACCTTCATTTTTCTGCCAAGCTGACGCTGACACTGATTCCTTGGGGTCACCCAGTATATTCTATTAGAAGCCACTGTCTTTCTAATGATTTGGCCAAAGCCCCCTCTTATTCTTTGACTTGTCTTTTTCTTCCAACTATGATCAAAATACTCGCTTATATTTTGAGCCAGAAAACTACTTCCACACATAAGACAAAGAGGTTTTTTCCAGTTGCCTCCCCATTTGTTTCAGAAGCAGCATCTTCTTCCCCAGCTGGTTGGATAAGCTTTTTAAATGTAGCAATAACCTGGCCTGGGGTATCAGAAGTGTCTTTTGTTGCTCTCTGGCCTAAATGCCTACAAGATTGAGTCACAATCTCTGAAAATGAACACCTGCCCTGTGCAGAACTGCCTTTTAGGGGACTTTGCTGCTAAGGAATTCTCCAGGGATCACTACAGCCAAAGAAAAGGACATATAAAAGCAGCACTCCAGATTGGTGCAGGAACAACAAATGCCCCAGGCTTTTGCCTTGTAGAAAGTGACATGTGTTTGTCCCGATCTTTATTAATGAGCCAGACTCCATCTTCCTTCTTTGGGGAGTAGCACACACCAACCCAGTCATACGGCATACATCTGACAAAGGACAGCGTGTCCCCCATAAAGCCTTCTCAGGAAGCCTCTGCTCTTCACAGAAATGAAAGAGAAAACCATAGAGACTACCCAGAGCCTGGGCTGCTGTATACAGGGCTTGCTCGGCGGGTCTACCGAGCATGTTCAGTGAGACCTCGGTGAGCAGACCTCTCAAGGGATGGAGATAACATGAGTTCTCCTGCCCCTGGCCCACCTCTGTTTCAGAGACTGCTGCTGGGCTGAGCACTCGCCACTGTACTCACAAGCCTTTTAGAGGTGCTGTACATCCCTCCTCCACAGCAATTTACACTTTAACATTTTCCTGATGTCTACTGGGCTCTCGCAAGATCTGGAGAACAAAAATTTCCTCCTCCCATGTTTTTCAACTAGTAGCAGACGTGTACAGCCCAGCACCTGCTCTATCATTTATTTCATGGCTGTTTCCCAAGGCCCTGATTCAGACAGCAGCTCTTTTCAGCAGACGTTTCTCCAGAGTATGATTAAATCAAACAAACTTGGAGACAAGCAGTTAAACGCTTCACTAAATTAAAACAAAGCTGATCAGGGACTGCGGTGGGGACATGACTTTCACCACACTTAACTAACCGCAAGGACAGGTTTTATTAACCCATGTTTTCTCTCAAGGAAACTGAAGGGGGGGGGGAAGCAGCTATGATTTAAAACACTATTACAGTTTGACAACAATCACAGCTTCTTACCTGCTAGCCTGGGAAGTGCTTGGCAAATCTGCTACCTAAGCCAGGAAATTGGAGGCTGGACTAGAGCAGGGAATGCCAGAACTAACACTGCACAGGTCTCATCTTCCAAGCTGGACTGATACCACTTGGAAAGGGAGAGACTTTCTATCTCTTTTGGCACCCAAGGCTACTGTAGGCAGGATCCTAAACCCCAGCTACCAAGTACTCAGCAGTATCCAACTTCACTTACCCAGACCACAGATACTCTCTCCTTACGGCTTTCCCTTTTCGGATAACTGCTGATCTCTGGGTCCACTACACCCAAGGCCCAGCACTGCTCTAACCTCCCTGGAGAAACAAATGCAGTTTTGAAGGGAGAATAAAAGAAATTAACTGCTGCATAAAACAGAGTAGCAGGCAACAGCTGTTGAATTCTATCCCAATTTTCCCCTCAGTAAGCAGCTATGTCAACTAAAAGTCCGAATTTTCACAAGCTCTCACCACTTGGTACTTTCACTCCAATCGGAAAGAGAAGTAAAACTATGCAGGGAGAGCTTCTGAGAACTCCTATTTATTTTACAAAGCTGCCAAGAAGAAAAGGTCACTTGCCATCCTTACCTCCCTCAAAACCTTGCCACAGGCATGAGCCACTGGACCCATTTAAACAGGCTGCTCTGGGCACCTGCTGGCTGCTGGCAATGCTGTGCTCAGCCTCTGTGTGCAGCAGCAGCCAAGGCGAGAAAGGCACAACCAGGTGTGTACATGGGGACAGAGACACCGCGAATTACCCAGACGCTCATCTCAGTAAATCATGCGGGGAACAAGTAGACACAGGGTCCCCAGAGCCTGGCCAGTAGGGTGGCAAGGGGTCCCAGGGCACTGTGTGAACCCTTCCTTCGAAAGGCAATGTGAGGCTGGCTCTTGAACCAAGCTACTGACTTTTTTTATACACCAACCAAGAGGAAAAGGAATACATGGCAGGTATTTCTTATCCTTGCTCAGCACACAAAAGAGAAGAAGACAGAAAGGCCTGCCGTGAGCAGGTAAACAGGCAAAATCAAAACCGAGTTCAGAGAGCCAGCAGGGATGACCTAGACTGTCTTCTACAGACTCTCTGCTCACACCCAGTTCCATCCCAATTTCTGGAGTCGCTGCTGGGGGAACAACCATCTGACAATTACAGAAGATACCCTGGTTGGCTTATGCAGCCCCCAGGACAAGGATGCACTTGTGCTCTCTGACCCAGGCACCGTCCACCCAGGTCCCTGGAGTCACTGTCAGAAGAAGCCCTGCCTGGTAACATTTCTTCTTCACTTCCAGCTGGTAGCAGCATCGTCGATCCCAGGCAACTAAGGAAGCCCCAAGTCACACCTCTGAGAAAAGATGTGTGCAGTCTTTGCAGTAAGAAGTGCTCAGTCATAAGTTCTGCATCTCCCCCAGTCACCCAGCACTGGCCCATCAGCTCTGCCCCTGGGACCACAGCAGGCAGACAGGCACCAGCCACAGCCACAGCTCCCACAATTCGTGGTTTATTAGAGGGAGGAAAACCACAAAAGTATCAGAACCCTACAAAAATCCCCCCCACAAGCAATCAGGTTACAGAGGCAACGGATACCAGACATCACCAATGTCTGCGTACAGTCCTTAAAGGTGTTAATGCGCCTGTCCTTTGGACCCGGGTTTTTCTCTGTGTTGTTGCCTTGTGCCAGGTTTGGATTTGGTGCACCACATTGCTATATACCACTCCCCATTTGCTGCTTAGGTGATTACCTGAAGGTTGACCCTTCCCTAGAACTATTGCTTGCATACAGATCCACACTACTTCACCATCTCCTACTTGCCGCTCTCCCCCAAAATCCAGATCTTGAAATTCTTTCCTCTCTGCATGCATGGATCTGTAACACCTGGTGAAACAAGGATAAGGGCTCTGATCACTGAGTGCCTGTAGCTCCTTGCCAGGTTCAAAGACCACGTGCCCCTGATGTCTCACACATTTTCCCCTTTTTGATGAGGATGCAGCAAGGATGGCAGAGTAGTACCCCAAGAAGCCCGTGGGTTAGCGCACGGCATGGCACGGCACGTCTGCTGGTATCACTCTCAATTTCAAATTCCACTGGTTTGTACAACAAACGTTCTTCTAGCAAGGCGGCATACATTATTCATAAAACAGTACAGAGCTGTTCAGCAGCATATGGAACCGATGAATGTTGTTTTGGTGTGGGTGGAGATAGGGTTGATAGGAATGTTTTAGGGGGAAGGAACGGAGATCATTTCACCCAGGGAATTTCAAGTACATCACCAACTGGAGGAGAACATTTCTAAGAGAAACTCCTCTGTGAAAAATCTGGTTTGTATGGAGAAAGAGGTGGGGGGAGCAGGGGGAGGGGTGGAGGGAGGGAAAGAAAAAAGGAAAGAAAGATTATGCCAGATATATCATCATAAAATAGAAAAGGATGGTTAGCTGGGGCTCCTGAGAGCCAAGAAATTAATGCCACACAAGAAATGCATCCTCTGTAAAACTGATACATGGAGGTTGCTAGAAAAGATTTGTTCTGTACTTGCTGGAGTGTTTCATCAGTGTTACTGGTAAAGGCAGCATACTGAATTATTATGGATGAACAGAGAAAAGGCTAGAGAAGTGGGTTTTGATAGTGGAGCACCTACACAGCCTATTTCAGAAATTGTTTTATTGGCTCTGTGCATTTGTAGGCAGGACAGGTGCTCTGCAGTTCAGCCCATGGCTGTGGGAGAACAGTCTGTCAGGAGGAGAGACTGCTGAGCACGCTGGGTCACAAGGATGATCCTAAGGTCCTCTGACTCACCTTGCATGCAGCCTGGGTTTGAGGCTACTCTCGAGAGCAACAGTGCATCGATCCACAGCATCCTCGTTGCAGGTTCTCCTGCTGGCCTGGAGCTGTGATACCTGCCTGTAGTACACACCCTGGAGCCATCACCCAGTGGAGCCTGTATACGTACAGGTGCGTCAGTATGCACGGTACACATGGTGCACAGAAGCATTACCCGGCATTTTTCAACAAGATGATGGTCCTTGGGCTACCCAGCTTCTTTGACACCGGCAGCAGGCAGACCTCGTATGCAGGTACCATGTTGGTGCCTTGTTTGTACTGTTAGAGCATGAGGATATATAATACTCTCCAGCTTAGCAAAGCAGGCTGAGTCAAGTAAATGCAAAGCATGTTTCTGAGGCACAAATGGGTTAAATCCGTCTCCTGCCCCAAATCAGCTGAAGCCATCACAGAAACAGGTTTTGAGCACCGTAATCGCTTTGTATGGGGAACAGATAAAATGCAAGGCAGTCCAGACACAAAAAAGGAAACACACCCACAGAAATACAGAAAAGGTCAAGTCTACACATCAAGGCCTGCTTGAGACTGAGGGGATCTACGCAGCACCACTGTCCAGAAAGCCCAGCCTAGAACTGAAGATATTTCACAAGAGGTAATGCACAAGCACACACTTGTGCTTACACTGATAAAAAGATCTCCTTTGCAATGCTACACATTGGCAACAACTTCCAAGTCTCTTCCACCAACACACCAGAAGAACTAAAGCTCAAATATAAATTTGTTCTCAAAATCAGTGACGTCTTAGCAAAATAGATTGGCAGATAAAGAACAGAAGGGGAACAGAGATATGGAAAGAACAGGGCTGCCCAGAATCACAAGACCAATCAGTGGAAAAGCTGCTTGTCATCTTGTCAAATGGGCAGGCGTCACTGATGGGCATGTAGGAATCTTCGGAGCCCTCCATAACAGAGCTTTTACAGGTCTCAGAAGCTCCAGAGACAAATGCATTTGTATCAAATATGGAAACTGCACTACCAACAAAACCAAAGCTGCAGTATGCTTTCCAATTCACTGAGCTAGGCAGGAGAAGTGGGTATCTCTTTCACAACAACCTACAGCATTCAAGAGGTAGAAATGTGAATGCCACGGAGGGATGAACACAGTGTTGATTACTGCAGACACCATCCCTGGGAGAAAGTCCCTGCCCTGAGGATGTTATACCATGCATATACAGTGCACACAAAGCCTGGGAGAAGGCACAGAGGTACAGAGATTAAGTAGTTCACCCAGTGTCAAAAGACACGAGTTTCCGCCATATGCCGAGACTCTTCATACTTAAATCCTCCCACTGAATACCACACAATTATTCCCATGCCTAGGATGCAAGTGATCACGAGAGTAGGGTCTCAGAGCACCTGCAAGATGCAGCCTTTACTTTGCCATTTGCTGGAGTAGCAGATACTGCATCAGCAACAGCCTGAGAACGATGGCCACGCTATTTCTCTGCCACAACCTCAGCAGTACACTGTTTGTCAGTTATGGCAAATAAGGCCCTCAAAACAGAGGTTCCTGAAACCGAACCGAATAAAATACTTTATCTATTTCCATTTGCATTACTCTGTGATTAAAACTCTGCAGCCGAGGCTCTAAAATACCATACAACCTGTAAGTCAGCAGAGAGTGATCTGCTAGGAACTACTGTGCAGCGCTAGGATCTTTTCACCATAACAGAGGAGGTTTCTGCCAGGACAGACATGAGATTTAGGGAAGGGACAGTAAAGAAAGCTCCGTGCATGTACCTGTTTGTTTTCATGCACATGGACACAAGACATGGTTAAATGCCTTTAGCCGATGCTCTGCAATATTTCAGCCTCGTTCAACACACCTTTGCAAATGGTTATATCCTCAAATCCCAAGGCAGAATCAATTAAAGGTACATCTGGTCACCGCATGAAGTTCACCCAACCCTTAGGAGCACAGGGCATCTTTGAGAGGAAGATGGCCATTAAGGTTCTTGCCGGGGATTCCCGGGTGCCTCTCAGTTACTGAGCAGGAGCAAGGAACAAGGAAAGAAGCTATACTGCATGGAGTGGGGGTTGTTTGCCTAGGAACCGAACAACCGGGCTAGGCTGAGCAAGGAGATGCAGCACACAGCCACTGTGGCAGCTGGGCATTAGCCTGTGCTGCCAACCACTACAATACACTAACGCATCCCTAAACACGCACTAGTGATACCTTCCTAATAAATACTTGACAGCAATATTTAATCATGCATGCAAGTGAGACAATAGTTTTACCTACCACCCACACCTGCTAACCCACAGAGCTGTAGAGGAGGAGTAAAAACTATTTTTCTATGCAAAATCATTCCCATTAAACAGATAATCCCAAGGGCATCACTTGCCAACTCTGGCACTTCTCCTGAGAGCAGAGCAAGTTTTCACTGTTTACTATTGCACCAAGCTCAGTTGGTGGCAGGGCATTCCTCTAAGCCCCAGTCACTACCACACACCAGACCTTTTTCACCTTCAAGTCTCTCCTCAAGCCTACAGATTTTTTTTCCTGACCTGACAGCCGTTCTGTGATCCCTGCAGATCATCCAGCGCCTTTAATTCCTGCAGGGCGTAACCNCACCCGGACTTTGCTGGTGCTCTGAACACTGTTAACTCCAATCATTTCCAAAAGCGAGTGTATGGGATGGAGGAGAAGAAAGCTAATGGCACTTCCCAATTCCCTGCAGAGGAACTGGAAAAGGTTATGTCTGGAGAGCCCAGGCTCAAGCAATCAGTGTTTGCTTAAAGCGCACTAGGCTGTTTTCTCCAGCATCTTCAGGCACACTGTTTGGAGCCAGCCTGATTGTTCCAGGCATTGCTCACGTCACTGAACAGGGGAAAAGGAAAAAAAAAAAAAAAGAAAGGAAAAAAAAAAAAAAAAAAAAAAAACNGCCAACCACTACAATACACTAACGCATCCCTAAACACGCACTAGTGATACCTTCCTAATAAATACTTGACAGCAATATTTAATCATGCATGCAAGTGAGACAATAGTTTTACCTACCACCCACACCTGCTAACCCACAGAGCTGTAGAGGAGGAGTAAAAACTATTTTTCTATGCAAAATCATTCCCATTAAACAGATAATCCCAAGGGCATCACTTGCCAACTCTGGCACTTCTCCTGAGAGCAGAGCAAGTTTTCACTGTTTACTATTGCACCAAGCTCAGTTGGTGGCAGGGCATTCCTCTAAGCCCCAGTCACTACCACACACCAGACCTTTTTCACCTTCAAGTCTCTCCTCAAGCCTACAGATTTTTTTTCCTGACCTGACAGCCGTTCTGTGATCCCTGCAGATCATCCAGCGCCTTTAATTCCTGCAGGGCGTAACCTTTTCAACACCACCACCTCCACTCATAACAAAGAGAAACACTATGAATATTTAGCTATTTACCTTGCTTTCTTTAGTAGAAAACTCAGAGGAGTTGGAGATTTTCATAGATTTTGACCGATGGGACTGTCGCCAGAGAGACTCTTCTCGGGAGTATTTCACCGAACCTGTAGCTCTCACCCNCTCCCCTCTCCAGCACTGACTCCCCCTTCATACACACATCGACAGCGAGAAGGAGAGAGGTGGAGAGAAAGATGCTGGAACAAATGCCAGCAGATCAAGCAAGAGATTCATTTTCAGTTCACACAGCCACACTTCCCTGCCTGCAACAGCCTGCCATGCTCATTACTGCCTGCAGTAACAAAGGACACCGTAAAAAACGCCTTCAATCACCTGTCAGTTACAGGCTTCTGGATGTGAGAAATACTGATGGATTCCCAAAGCACTGGAGAAATAAGTGACAGCCCGCAGCACCATAACAAAGTTCTAGCAAGCCTCTGAGAGATTACCAGCAAATTTTCACAACTTTAAGCATTTACACTCATTATCCAGAGTCTTTGGTGCCTTTCCAGCAGGCAAGGCAGAGCACGACCACTTTCACCCTTTAAGAGACGCTTAGCACAAAAGAGGTGACTTTTCCTTGGTGACCAGTACAAACCAGTGGTAGAGCTGTGAGCAAGCAGCCGGGGACCCATCTTCCCCCTTGGCATCCAGGAGGGCTGTAGATGCACCCCTCCACAAGCAAACCCTATGCTCCAGCAGCTGATCCCGCAAGCAATACTGCTCCCAAGCAGTACCCTGTTCCTCACCAGTGGGAAATCACACCACCCAGTGACAGGAGGGTCACTGCCATGGTCCATGCACACCAGAGGCACCGCTCCAACCCACAGGAGCCCAGCTCTGCGGGTCAGGCACGTTCCCAGTGCCTGAAGCTGCCCTCCCCCAGGCAGGGAGCAAGGGGAGGCCAGCACCGATGGCAGCCAGCCCTCTTGCCAGGGGTGCATGTGCCACATAAGGGAAAAGAGATGTTTACCTCAATGTTGCAAAAGCACCGTCATTTCTGGCTCCTGGAGACCCAGAGCGCAGCAGACTGTGCATTGCCATGGCAACCTGCTCCGATGAGAGAATGAGAGATCTCTGCTCCGCTCGGCACGGGGTCGTGGCAGCTGCCAGCACACGCTGGGGCAGGTGGAGCAGCTCAAGCAAGCACCACAGTGGAAGTGGGCAATGGGGACACCATCACAAGCTCAGAAGGGGCAAACAGCTTCTGCACGAGGAGCTGAAAGACTGCAGCACAGGGACCTCACCACAGGCTAACGCTGGGTCCAGGAACTTGCCCCTTGCCACCAGCCCATAAGACAGGGAAAGGCCAGCAGCAGCAGAGTCGTGGTCTGGGAGGACACCAGAGCCTTTCAGCCCTCTCCCACCACAATGCACAGGGAGCTGCAAGTCTGCGTGTGTGGCCAGGGACAAGATGTTGCTTCCCTGGCATACCAACATGAACATCCTGCATGGAAACACAGCTGGACAAAGCTATTCGTGCCCAAGTCCCATTCTCTGTCAGCTGAGAGACATTAAGGCAGAGTGAGGGTTTGCTCACCCTACATCACACAGGTGACAGCACCCAGGAGCAGGTGAGAAGCAGATGAATGGAGGAGGTTTTTCCCCTGGTTACACCTTCCCAGCCTCTTGCAATCAGGGATTTACATCTTTAGTGGGCTAAGGGCTTGACACCCACATTGTCATTCCAGGTGCATTTTTGCTTGTGAAAGACATTGCTGCCTCCCCAGGACGCAGCAGGCCTTTGGTCAGTAGTCACCCTTTGCTTGCCACCACCCAGGGTGCTACAGATGCAAATCCTACCTACCGATTTGTGTGGACCACGCTGAAGGACACAGTCAGTGTCACAGTAGGCAACAAGGGACCTAAGTATCAACACAAAGTGCTCCTGGGGCAACAAACTTCTGATTGCCCACAGACCCTGCCTGTTCTGCTTGAGGTACAGGTTTCTTCCCACGTGGCAAACAAGCAAAACACATTCTCATTTCCACAACAGTTGGGTCTAGCAACCCCACCCCAACCTCACACATCGAGATCAAACCCCAAATGCGCTCCAGTGTTTCTGCACAAATCTGTCATTGCTAGGGGATACCTGAAGGAACAGACGACCCTTCTTCTCTTGCAGCAAGCAATTGCATGCTCTAAGTTACCTGTGCCACTTCCCAGAAAAGGTTTTATGTTACTTAACCCATCTGAAATTATCCACTGCTAGTGGAAAAGCTTTTCAAAGAAAATCTCTTCTTAGAGGAAATTTTCCCTGCAATCAAAAAGCTCCAGATGAGCTAAGCAGCAGGTCCCCACAGGTGCTACACAAATGGCCACAAATCACTGCCTATCCTACCAGCCCCCTGCCTACCAGATTATTCTTGCTCTCAGATTTATAAGGCCACCTCCCCAAGCACCTTCAACACATCCAAAATAATTATACTCCCTAAATATCACATGCAGACCTAGGCCAATGTGAATTACGCAAAGCAATTTCATTATTAAATACAAGCTAGACCAAATCACAGCCACATCTCTCTTCTGCTGCCCACAGCACAGCACAATTGCTGCTAAGTGCAGCAGGTCTTCACCGAGCACCCTCTGAGCTGAGGTTAGCAGATCCTCAGGCAGGACAGGAACCTCAATTCACGAGGGAACAGGTCTGGTTCAGCTGTAACCAAGCAGCAGTCCAAAACACCAAGAACGACAGGCTGCGTCTTTTTCAAAATTTTTTTTAATATTTTTTTGGTTCTCCAATGGAGTACGAAAAACACTTCTCTCAGCTTACACTCTGCAAAAAAAGAGAGCCTCCTGAGACCATGCTTTTGAAGACCTAAATGTCTTCAGCTCAGGGATTCAGCTCAGATTTCATCAGCGCCCCTGATTTTCATCTGCAAACGATAATACAATCGTGTACTTCTGACTGAGCTGGTAGCCCTGTGTACACAGTGATTGGCTTCTTCAGGAGAAAGACCACTCTTCAACATTAGAGAAGTCCCACCATTTTATAAATTAGCATGTATATAGAATTGATTTCTGTCTGTACCTGAGCAACAGGTGATTTCTGATGGAGAAGTGGGTTGTTAACGTAAGTAGAGATATAGAAGGCACTTTTTAAAAAGAAAAGCTCATACAACTTTTCAATACCAGAAAAAAAAAAGCTGTCCACATGCAGGGGACCCTCCAGATGTGTCAAGAAGCCATGACCTTCCCCTTGATCAGAGACCAGCAAAAAGGTGGTAGAAAAGGGGCAGAAAGCAGATATTCAGTCAGTCTTTACTCTGAAAAGCCAATGACACCACTGGGATAGCCAAAAGAATGGTGATTCCTATTTACAGACCTTCCCTACCTTTCCTTACCCTTGCACCTCTAGGGAGCAAGCCAGAAACCAGTAGCAGAATTTGAAACTTCAGGGTAAAACATATGCAGGAGGGAAAATCCAGAGGGTCTACTCTTCCTTCCATGTGACCCTTTTAAAGTAACTCAAAAGCTTTTAATCTGACACAGGCACTATGGCAGACTATATCACCCATCAAGGAAATGGGCAACCTTTTCAACTTACAGTGCAAGAAGGTCCTCCCATCTCTTCCCTCCACTGGTCAAGTTTCCCTGGGAGTTACTCACCCCTTGTTTTGTCCCCCTAACATCATTCAACAAGAAGAAAATCTACAACACAAGAAGAAAAGCTGTGGAATTCAAAGTGAAATCAATACTGGCTTTTAGAGACCAAACCCAAAGACCAAGTTAATTCGTCTGAACAACTCCAATGTCCTCACACAAAGCCAAAAGAATCCATTAGCATCATTTAAGCCTGATCCCAGTGACAAAAATAACAACAACAAAGGCCAACGAAATACATAAATATACACACATCAATTACCTGAAATATACTCTCAAGAGCCAGTTAGCGATTTGCGTAGCCCAGAAAAGCAGCACTATTTAATGCTGCTATTAAATACTGTTTGTTAAATAAACAAGATTAAATCTTTCATAAGATTGCTTTCCTTCTTCCTTTATCCTTGTTTTGTGATTCTCCCCAAAATGGACAAGGAGGGGAGAGTTACTTCTGCTGGATAAGCTACTCACACATACAGAACTACAGTTCAACAACTGACCAACAGTGAACTGACATTCCTGTGATATTAAGATAATGATTTCTGAGGTCTGCTGACCAGAGGGAGTTGACAATCGAGATTAAATCTGAATGTCTCCAACTGTCATCCCTGGAAACCTCAGAAATAATAGAGCAACCATTTCATTTCCACATGCATAAGTGACAAGGTCAACAGAAACTTTAACAGGGTAGCAGCAGGTATGGTGGGAGAATGAAGGATATTGATGGAAAATGTCAAAATTATCCACCTAGCTTTTCCTATTAAAAACTCCCATTTTCAACCAACCACTGTCCGCTATTACCAGACATTTACAGAAATGCTGGGTTTTATCCCATTCTGAATTTACCAGAAAAAAACACTTGTTGATGTCTTCAAGAAAGAATCCTTCATTTTCTTATGGTTTAATTCTAGTACATACACCTGCGCTATAGGCTCTGAAGGAATCCCGGGGGATGACTCTGATTTCTCTTACAATATGGAAAGTAATCCTTACAATGGAAAGCAGTCAAATTACTACAGTGTAGAAAGCTATCCCATATCAACTAGGCTATTGTAGCTTCATAAGCATGTGCTTTCAGACCACCTCAACCATGAAGCAAAGCACATCAACTCATAGCACCGGAAAAACACAAGCGTTGCTCCTATGACCCCATGAGGGCAACTGAAGTCTGTATGTTTTCCTTTACAAGAGAAGCAAGCTAAAAGCACATCCAAAAACAGCTGGCTAGTGGTCACTGACACAAGTCTTTTGTTACTGACTTTTTACATCAGCAAGACCTTAAAAGCAAGCAGAGTGAGAAAACTATACATTGGCTGGTGGAAGACCAAATCAGTCCTGGGATCCATGCTGTACCTTAAGCCAAAAGAAACCACTGCTAAGATAACTGTCCTGCTGAGAATTTTGGAGACCACCTCCTTGTTAATAACAGGGATGCAAAGAAACCAAGCCCCTTTTATCCTGATTATTGCAAGTGAAGAGATGGCAAGTGATTCATTGCAAGTGAAGAGATGGCATCACCAATCTTCATTTTCTTTGCAGCATATCTGAAAACAGCTCTGTGTCACATGCTAGCTGTTGTGTTTCCTGGCAAAGCCCTATAGTCTCCAGGGAAAAGAGTTTCTCCCCTTGCATTTCTTCTTTTAGGAACTACCATCTACCGCCAGCAGGGCTGACAGAAACTAAGTTAGCCACATAGTAAGCACCAACTAACACCAACCACCAAGTTCCTTAGCTAAAGCTGCCAAATGTAGCTACAGAAAACGGCAGCACCTTGAGCAAAGCCATAAAAGCACCAAAACCTAAAATTCTGCACAGCTGTGACAGAAACCCACAGAGATTTGGTGAACCAAACACTGGTGCAAAGCCCACCAACTCTCTCAGATCAGATGCAAACAGCCCCTGCCTCTGTTTCTCTAGAGTCAACATCACTGAAATAAACCTCACGCCACGCAGCACTCCCCCAAAGATGTGAATAAAAATAGAAAAACAACTACCATTCAATGCTTCCATCTGATGCAAACAGCAAACACAGTAACAACAAAAAGAAAAGGGGGAAAGAAAAAAGGGAATCCAGTCCACACTGAGAACCACACAGGTTTCACATAATCGTCACCTGCACTTGCAAGCATTGCACCATGGAAGAAGCAGCTCCACGGGGGAAAACAGGCATAAATTTTGACATAGCTTTTCTCCACAAATGCATGTACCTATAAACAATGGCCAGCTACCTTGTCCCAAAAGAAGGAAAAATCCTTCCTAACTGTCATGCCTCTTGCCAGAACTCATCTGTCAGCAGGGCAGAAAATAGGTATTGCTTGCATTTTCCCCATGTTTGTACCTTACAAATACTTAATCACCCAAGAATGCATGTCCTCAGAAGGAAACAAAAAATTCCACGTAACATCATAGGAAAGGAGGAAAAAGAAAACCACCAAGCAAAATTTAAGGAGCAACCTAGCACTCTTGCTTGAAAGAAAACAGTGTAACACAGCCCAAAAGAGAACACTCCAATGTCAATTGGAAAGTGGGGTGACAAACTCCTTCCTTGAGTACCAAACATTTACATAGCAATAATTCTAAAACTGATAGAAGCAATGTTTTCTCCTCTTCTCTCCCTCTCTTTTTTTTTTTTTTTTTTTAAATATGGTATAAATTATATTCTTACTCCTCCTTCCCTCGTGTTACAGCACAGAACTTAAATTTCAAGCAGATCAGTGGGTGGAAGATCAAAGAATGTTTTTCAGAATTTGTTTTCTACCTACATGGAGGTGGGAGTAATATGTCATAGGGACCAAAATGTATGTGTGACATTGTATTAGAGATTTCCCAGCTCAAAAGAGCCCAAAATTCCTCCTTTAAAGTGGCACAATGCATCATTCCTGGAGACTACCAGTCTATATCCCCCACACTAACAGTACAAGAAAAAGGAAGCTCTGAATGGTGATAATCATCATCAGAAGCTGCTAAGCATTTCAGTTAAACCAAGGGACTACTTGGTGATCTGACAAGCCAGACAAGCCAAACATCAAATGATTCGCCTACCTGATCAACCTGGACAAGACACTGCTGAGACCTTGCCTCCACAGATGAAAATCAAACCCCTAAATATTCATTAGGAGCCTGGTATTGAGCCACGTAATTGCAGCTTGTAGTAATGGAAATTCTTAGCTGACTCTGCTTGGGTTTCACTCCTTGCTGACACAAAAGCCCGGTGGGCTAGGTGAGATCTTCTGAATAACAATCAGAAAGCAAAGAGATGAAAGGTTGGAAGAGCAAAAATAATTCAGAGAAATGCACATGACAAAAGCAGCAACAGGCCCATGCTGTAATTGCTGCTTCCTAGCAAGATAAGCAATCCCTAGTACTGCTCCTAGATCACACAGAGGAAATCTTATTCCTGCATCACCATTACAAAACTGTATGTTCTATGCCTTTTCTAATGTTCTAATTTCCATGCTCTGGGACAGAAAGTTAGTGAGAGAGCATTGGACTTTTCTACTGTCTTATGTTGCTTTCCTAGACACAACAGCTGGATTTGACTTCAGAGAAACACATAGATTTCAGAATTTTCTACCTTTATATGCACTGAAGAAAGTTCCTAGAACACAAAAAGAAGATACATTTGCATTTCAACAGAGCAGGAGGTGTCAGGATCTCTGTTACTTACAGGACCCAAACAAATGCACGCACTATCATAACACGGTTTTATTCACAGTTCTGCACTAGGCCTGCTTTAACTGGTTATTACCCGCAGACAGGACAAACCCAAAAATTGCAAGCCAAAGGACACAAAGGTTAACACCGCAGGAAGGTCCTTGCTGGGGATGGAGGAGAGCAAAGACAAGCTGGGTGTTCTCTTCAGTTGCTATGGCTCTGTGGCTCTTCAGAGAGTGAAAGGAACATATGCTTTTGCAAACAACTGTTTAAGACAAGGATTAATGGTTTTATCCTGCATTGCCTGACTTTTATACTGCCAGATTAGACTCTGTTGTCTCCTAGCAGCTGAAAGGGGCCTTCAGTAACAGATCTTTCATTTCAAACTGACAAGAAATGGCTGCCCCAGAAACATTATCCCAAGAGAAGTATTTTCAACAGGAAAAACTTCGTTTTGGGGGGAGAAACAATGAGGCAAGCTCTCTTTCTCCTGAGCAGAGCTGTGGCTTGCTTAGTGGAGCAAAGATACTTGGTGCCCTCTGCCCGCAGCCACAGGGTGCTCCAGCAGTCAATGCTGTCCTCTGGGGTCCCTTCTGTCACACTGCCACATGCTCCTATCTCCCCAGATCCATCAGGCTCCCATCCCCATTCAGCAGTAGAAGGAATGTGGGAATTCCTTGCCAAACAGCCTCAGCCATGAAATGGAAGAACTACAGAGACTGCAGATGAGACCAATTAGGGTGTACACAGCAGTCTGGTTAGGGTGATTTTCTCTAAGTAAATAGGGGTGGGGTGAATGTTAGCCACCTGATGCTCACTCCCTTCTCTCCACTAAACACCTGAAATTATTAGAATGGATGAAGCAAGATGCTAGTAATTCTCTTTAAATTGAGTGTTTACCTTGCAGGGCTTTTAAAGGAAAAAAAAATGGAGTTAAAAAAAAAAAGAAAAGAAAAAGAGTGGAGGTAGAAAGACAGCAGCAAAAAAAAATAATAATATCCTTAATTAAAGTGCAGGGAACTGACAGCAAAATGAGATAAACCCTACCTTGCAGCTTCTATAGGAAATTGCATATCCCAGCAATCCTGATCAAGAATTCAGATCATTTAGGAAATTAAGGGGGACTGGTTCTTCAGAAGAGTTCAGCACCAGCAACTCCCACTTAATTTGGTCACTTAATTACAGTGCTTCTCCAGGAGATAAGGCCTAGGCAAAAAACAGCATTTGAGAAAAAGCAGATCTTTTACGCAGGACTGACTTATCTCCATCAGCAGCCCCTGTGAGGATAGCTCTAGCCAGGTCCCTGTAGAGGATCCCAGGATCCTCAGTCCCCTGGAGAGGCTCCCTGATGGCATGATGGGTCAGCAAAGAGCCACCACCTCCTACCAGGATAAACACAGCCAAGTACAGCACACTCATACCTAGCGTTCGTGTTTTGGGGCAACACAGAGTCAGCCAACGTCAAAGGTCAGGTGATGCCCCAGACTCTGTGAATGAGGTACCTCAGACACTGCAGATGCAGAGGACATTTACTTATACAGGACAATATGGGCAGGTGATACTTAGCACACTGCCTAATGACAGATTACCCTTCCCAAGATGTTGCCTAGCAAAAGCAGGGATCGATTTCCTCAGAGGTGACTCCTTGCAGGCTCTCCGCAGGCCAGGGCAGACATTCTCCTTCCTTGCAGAAGAAAGGCCTTGTCACTGAGACTTTGCACAAGTGGAGTCTCACACACCTTGTCACAAGATGACCAGAGGTAGACACAGAGGCCACCACTTCATTTATGGGGACTGCACTACCTACAGGAAATGAAGGAACCATGCATGGCCAAAACTGGGCTCTTTCCAAGCCTCTTCTCTGCTTCCTCTTCTCACTCCAGACAACTTCATGAAGCCCAGCTTTGAACAAGCCTACAGTCAACAATGCAAACCCAGAGTATTATCAGTGAGGATAATATCAATGTATCAGATTAAAGCTGATGTGAGTACAGGAGGAAGGAATCGGCCCGCAGATGAATTGCTCCTCCATTGTACTCATGAGGTGCCTGGCATTGCCGCAGACTGACACTATCTGCCTTCCAAGTAGAGAGACCCTAGCCATGTCCTCCCTTTCTATAAGACTAAATGAACAATGATCTGGTCACGATTCTCTCAGGCTAACAGCCTGAGACTGGACTTAGTTGCATTAACTGCTTCTGACATGTTCATTTCCCTCTTGCTCATGGTGGTGCTGCATTTCTCCTCCAGCTTCCCTCACCACACACAGCAGCATCTGCAGCACCTAATCCAGGATGTCGGGCACCTGCACTCTGAGGAGATGGGTGCTGCTGTGCTGGGTGCCTTTGTCTCTCTCCAGTCCCTCTAAACAAGTCATTTGTCCCCACCTTTAAATGCTGGTAAATGTGTCATTCACTATCAGCCTTAGGAGCGAGCACTGAGCCCACCCACAGCAGAGTACTGCTGCATTAACTAAAACATGGACTGTCACAACTCTTGGTATTTAGCACTTGTTCCAGGGCTTCAGCTTACCAGGAAAAAGGGACTTCTGCTACAGCGAAGTATAAGATCAAAGCTGAAACTGAGGATCACCATGCCTGATCACAGCTTGACACAATATAAAATTGTGCGCTTGGAGCGTGACAACTCAAGAGTCAAAGGACAGGAGTTTCAAAAGGTTCTCTTGCCTTTGAGAAATTTTACTTTCAGTAACTTTAATCTGCTTGAATTTAGCAGACCTGACTCACCTTCTACACCAGACAGACCCACAGAGATAGATGCTTCTGATTTTCACCAGAGAAGAGAATTAGAACTTGGGATGCTGGTTCCTGTTTAAGAAGAATTTGTCACAGTTTGAAGGTAAACAGGAACCCTGCAGTAAGTATAAACCACTGCTCTCAGGTCAGCATGCACTGAGAGTACATAACTAGAAATCAGGCTACCATCTCCACATCTAGTCTTTACTAGTAGCCAGTGGCAGATTAACAGGATGTGTGACAGACGGTTGAACTAGAGCTAATATGGGATGTACGAGAAGGTATGCATCTATCTGCCCGCCTGGCAAAGTACTGAATATATGAATACCATGAGCAGATCCCATGGGGAGAACCATGCTTTTAATCACAGTTTGGTATATGTGCTTTTATGGGTCCCGACTTCAAAAGCAACCGCGGATCTGACCAAAGGAATGAGGAACAAGAAAAAGAGATGAGTCTTTGTGCAGGTGGGTGTACAAGAGCGTTCAGCGTTAATGAACACACAGAAAGACACAAGATTAGCAAGATCATACTAGCATTTCTCATTTCTGTCTCCAGCCAGAGTAAAACCTCTGTTCTCAAAGTGCTATCAGTGGCACACCAAGAACCTCATCCTGAAGGCCTTACGGTGTTTACCAAAGCATCCTTATTGTTAGGAAAAAACTTAGTAGAACAAAGCTCTCTCATGAAAGTGGAAAGGGGCAATCAGACCTCACATCAGAAGTTTTCTGAGGCTGATCACACAGAAGACATAAGTGTTCCTCCTCACATGTTGATGTCTGACTCTTGAAGGGCTATTTTCCTACCCAGACAAAACAAAAATGCTCAGGGTCACACTCTGCATTCAGTAGCAATAAGGGTAATGGGACTGACTGAAGGCAACATTTGATTTCTGCCTATCTGGTGAGTGTTCTGGATAGCCCAAGCAGTGTTTGCAGCCCTGACTCTGTGAACTGGATCCAGGCCAAATGCCGCAGAGAGCTTCCCAAGCCCTGGGTGAACACTGCCTGCAAAGATTTAAGGATTTGCTAAAATAATCCCCCCTCCTGTCCCCTTCAGCAACACTCAGCTTTGCTCCAGGACTCAGTAGAGCTGCAGAGCTTCATACAAGGGTGCAGGAGAGCCATGGGGGGAAAGCAGAAAGACCTGCAAGGCAGAACAGCCCACTAGCTTCCCCACAAGTCTGCACTGTTCACCAGTGGGTGCTCAGGCCCTCGCTCCCACAGGGGCACACTGCCACCCTGTGGAAATGCTCCTACCTCTCCCAGGCGGCTGCGGAAGGATGCGGGGAGATGGCTCACCACCTCACCAGAGCTCATTAGTTACACTGCTAATGTGCCAGCAAGCCATATACATTCTGGCGCTGTGCTGTAGGAGAGCTCTGTGAACTTGATTTATTGAGAATAATGCACATTTAATTTCTGCTAAGTCGTTGTAATCACATATCTAGTGGCAAGGTGGCTGCTGCGGATACAGCGATGTAGCTACTGAAACGCAGTTACTGCCACTCACTCCACTCCTCTCCACTGATAAATTAAAACAACAGGGGGCAGATCATCAGCAAATCTTTAGACCAGCCAGATGAGAAACTGAGGCTGAGTGCCACTTCTGTCCCCAAGGCATCAGGGCAGCATGCAGAAAAGGGCAGAAAGCCTCAAAGAGGCCGGGCACCAACAGCAGTTTTCCTCCATCCTGCTACATCCAAAAAATCCCAAGTCCCAGTCCTCACTTCGGGTGGGCTGGTGAAGAGCCAGGCAAGACTTAGCATTAGCAGGTCAGCGCTAAACACCAAGATACAGCCCTAACTGCCTAATTCTGTCAGCAGGAAAATAAGCAGCAGGTGAGCACCAGTGGAAGTCTCTCATCAGTACACTCAGAAGTTTATTTAAACACAGTCTGGAGACCTATTTATTCAATAAGGGCTGTAATTAGCCTGCAAATTAATCTAAACACATCTCTCCATGGCAGAGTGCGAAATGAAATTCCTTGGGAAAAAAAAGATAACAATAAATGTTGCTGTTGACAGATAAATACTCTGTATCCTGATTTAAAAAAATAAAGACATTTCATCTGAAAACAAGGGTGTTGAGTTTATAATCCTAACTCTTTAGAACTAAGGCTGGAGACCCCAACAAAAAGCTCTCCAAAGAGGCTGGAAAAACTGAAGAAACTACGAATACTAGGAAACAAAATCTGCCACTTTTAACTATGCGGGTACATCTGCATTTCACAACGGGCCTGACACAAAACCCACAGAAAAGACTGCAATTCTTTTGATTTACTTCAGTAAGCTTTTGGTCAGCTCTTACGTGCAGCAATCTCTCATTTTTATTTCCATTACTAAAAAAATATTATGAACTCTAGCATATGCATTCCTCTCTTCATTCAAACAGACTGCTGTTTCATGCCAGCAATCAGGCAGAAGAGAAATGAAACATTCTCATTATTATTGACAATGAAACAAGATTCGTCCTGCTTAGCCTCCTTCCTTGTTCTTCAGATTTAACTCCTGGCACAAACTTAATGAACAAAACCTGAAGAAAAAAAGCCTGTGCCAGACAACACATTCTAATCTGAAATTACATCTCCTGCTCTAATGTGAAAACCCCAAAGCACCTTTGATGAAAAAACATACACGCCTTCCAGATACGCAGAGCTTGGGACTAATCCTTACATATTCAATGGTCAGAATCAACTGGCTGCTTCTGTCCACTTTAATCAGGAAAAGCACTAATCTGGGACAGCATGACTGCATGGGCTTACAAGACACCCAGCTCTGGAGGCAGCCCCACCAGTGGTCAGCCTCACCTCTCCATGCTGCAGAGAGTTTTGATCACAATCAAGTGAAGGCAAGAGGGAAGACAACAGAATAAACACTGTACATATTATATATGTTCTGGGAGGAGAAGCATCCCATCACTTGTCCTGCTTGACAATTAATTCAGAAAATGCATCTCACTAAAAACAAAACCTATGCTCTGCAGTTCATTCCTTACCTTCAACAGCCCTTTAGGGAAGTCTTTGCCATCGTTCATCCCCTGGAGGTTAGCAATGAACTCTTGGCAGGTCATCTTTTTCCCAATGTTCTGGAAGGGATGACAGAAAAACACAGCATCATATACACGCCGCTTTCCAAAATTATGTAAATAAGCAACATCAGACAAATTGCAGTTCCCTGCTCTCATTTAAGCCCAAGGCAGGCAGCACCAGAAGGCATTCCCAAGCTTACTCAGAAACAAGCATTCTTATGTGAATATAGTTAGGAAAGGGAAGGTGCATTTGGACCCCAAGCACCACATACCCATCCAAAAACTGAAAAGAGCTGAACAGTGGAGGATAGTGAAAAGGGTGATAATGAAGCTCTCTAGTATCTGCATAGTGCCTTATACCTCCATATCTCGAGAGGCTCTACCAGCCTCTGATGGAAAAGCTCTGCTTCATCTTCCTGTGGGACATAATGAAACAGCCAACTGAGGCCCTCTCCAGACCTTCCTCTTATGATTTCTAATGCTCCCTTCCAACAGCAACTGCCCAGAGTTGCATTAAAATGCCCAGAAGCAGCTTTTACCTTTTCCAATTCACAGGCTGAGGTTGCCTTCACAATTCCACGGGATTTCCCTCTTTTCTGTCTTTGTGTCTATTTCTCACACTGAAAAATTGCCCAACTGAGCCACAAAATGGAAAGGAACAGCTATGTTCATGTAGGACCCAAACTACTCCATTTGGAGGCTTGAGACTGCCCTAAACCACTCTTGGATCCCAGTCTTCATCGCCCTTCAGAGAAAGTATCTGTACTAGGTACCCTAGGTGTCAGTCCCACACCTGTCATATGGGGAGCTTTGTGAGCAGGCAGCGATGACAACATTGAGTTGGTGTAAAAGGCATCCAGAGAGATCTGAGGAAAGGGAAGTAGCCTGGGATGAGCTGTGAGACATAGTAAAGTCAGAGGGAAAACAGGGCTCTGTGATGACCATGGTATCTTTGGGGATGACACTGCTGCCAGTCAGGAGAAGAGGGTGAAGATGACTTTTCCACACTGCCTTGGCTGCAGAAATACAGTGGAAGAGCTTTGTGGGCAGACAGTGACTTGGGTTAGGAGCAAAAGCCAAAATTGACACAGGAGTGGAGCCCAAAGAAGGGCTCCAGTCAGTAACATAGGTTATTCAATGTGAGGGACTGCACATATTCTACTTCCCTTCCATAATGTATGATCAGGGAGAGATGGAAAACCAGCAAACCTTGACCATCAGCCTCATCTAGCCATGAGGGAAGATCCTGCAGCCTGCAGCCAGCTCAGACAAGCAGAAAGAAGGCAGGCAGGAACACTGCCTTCCACACGAGAGGAGATACTTCTGGAGGGACACATGATACACTGCTGCCCACATCATGAAGGCTCCTGACAACAGAGTCTGGCTGTAACCCTGTCTCTCTGGTTGCTAAGCTTGCAGAACACAGCTTGTAATTGCAGTCTTTGGGTACAGGCTAGAGCTGTTCTTCTAGACTTGCAAATGCTTTCCTTCTTCCCTGCTTGTTTGTTTCCTCCATGCAGCTGTTTGCAGCTTCCCCACGCTGACCAAAACCAACAGTAGTCTGGATCATTTCACCCACTGAGACAATTGGCATTGTGGACAAATGGCTGTTTTGCTCCAGGACCAAAGCTAACATCTCCACACAGTGCCACACAGCTTCCAGAAGATGTCCCTGGCAGTCTAGAGATCCCTTAAAAGTCTCTACCACCACCCTGGGTGATGATCTCCCTGCAGAGAACTAAGCATGCGTCTCCAAGACACAGCTAGCACAAATGATTTAGTTAAGAAGATAATGAAATGTGGCGAGACAGGAATAAGTAAAGGGATAAGAGTTTGTCTACAAGAGTTAAAGGAAGCTGTGAACTGAAGGCACAGCAGCTGCACCAGCGCCCTGCAAGCAGTTGAGCTTATTGTGAAATAAAAGAGTCCACACTTAGGATCAGTATGTCAGCAACAAACAGCGCTCAGTGTAGACAAGCCCTGTGACTCATTTGCTTCCTGCTCTAGCAGAATCATGCAAAGGATGGGTTAGAGCATTATCTTTCTTAGGAAACAGGCAATTAGTGTATATCTACAAGGGGCTGCATTCCAAGTCAAAAATGCCCAACTTACCACCTATGTGGAAAAATGCAAAGCAGGAAGAAGAAGATGAAAATTACAGAAAAGCAGGAGGGGAGAGGGAAGGTGGAGGGAAACAGAGAGAGGAGGCACATGCAGGGGTCTGGCAAATATTACAGCTGCACACATGTAACAACACACTAGCAACTGCCAGTAGGATGAGCCTCCAAAGTTACACGCTGCAACAGCTGGAGTCATCCTAGCTTCAGCCGCAAACCAGCAGCAGCAACAATGAGTCAGATCCAAATCGTTTACTCAAGTACCTAACGAAGTCAGAGGGGCCCACTAAAACATCACAGGGAGCAACAGGAAATGTGGAAATGCTGTCAGGATGGTGCTCAACCATCTAGTCTTCCTCCCTGGACCGCAAGGCCAGACAGGCTGGAGAGCAGGTGTCCCAGGCTGCTATCTCTCTGGGGAGAGGGGTACCTGTACAGCTGGTCTCAGATGTGCTCAAGAGAACCTGTGTATGCTAAAAGACACACCAGGGCGCGTTCCTGTACCTATGCTCACCCTCCCATATGTGACTGACACACTCCTCAGTCAGGGAAGGCTCAGAAAAAATTCTTCACAACCCCCTTCCCCCTCCTGTTTTTACAATTTTCAGACAAAGGTGTTCAATTAACAGGAGGTGTGCGTCAAAACCCCTGTGGAAGCACACACAAGCCTTGGCTTCATTACCTGCACCCACCACAGAGCAACACCCACAGGGCCCAAGCAGTCCTTGTAAACAGACCCAAGGCACCTTCATCTCCTGCTGCCCGACCCACCACCCTTGCTGCAAAAGAGATCCCAATTGAGGCTCTCCTGGAAGAGCCCTTGGCAGTGCAGCAGAGAGTCTCAGCCAGAGAGAAGCCCCAGAGCCACTTGGCTGAAGCCACTGCTTGCTCCTGCATGCTATCATGTCAGGCTCCTTGTGTTTTTTGTTCTCCATCCTGACTCCAGGATAGAGGAAGTCTCCTATTAGCCTGGGAATACCATACATAGCAGACATATTGCACCATGAGTGCTGAAAACATGCCCTAGGGCTGTTGGCACCCTGTGCCAGTGTGACTAAGAGGGCTCAAACTGGAATACTATTTCCCCTGGGCAAGCAGTGGAGAGACGTGCAGTGGGGCAACACAGTGCTCCTGCTCAGGATGTCCGTGTTCTCCTGCCCTCTTGGCTCAGGGCACACTTGTCATTACCCTGGCCGAGCAGAACTCTGGTTCCACCAGATCTACCCCCTGCCACGGGATGCCTGCAAACGTCACGTTTCCCTTGTGACCTTTCCAGCACTTTTTCACCTCCCTCCTTTCTTCCACCTTCCCAAATGTTTTTACACACCGGAAAAGGGAAGGCAGTCCCAACCACAGCTTCCTGGCCAGGGCCAGCTGCTGCAACCCTTGAGGGATGGGAAGCACACCAGAAAGACAAGGGCCTGAGGACAAGAAGAGCCCTCACACATTATGGCAAAACCCGAGCTCAACACCAGGCTTACACATGACTGAACTGGGAAGCCCTGCCCAGGACAACAGCCTGGAGTGCAGCTTTCTCACTGCTGTCTGCAGGGCTGCAGGCCACCAGCCAGGGGACTCTGCTGCCTGAAGACCAACCCCTCCAAGCACATTCTCCACGGGAGCAGTCTACACAAAGCCGTGCATACTCACATGGCCATGCAGGTCTGTGTTCAGCAGCATCATGGCACACGTGAGACAGTGAACTCCATCTGCAGAAAGAGACATAACCAGAGTCACATGCAGAACCCCAACTGGACCTTCAAGAACAGTGGCAATGGCCCTCCTGCACTCTAGAGTAAGGCTGCCACATCAACATGCAAGTTATTATTGCAACCTGGACATGACACACCTATTCTACCGGACTTTCTGTGGTGTCTTGAGACAGTACAGGCATTAGGGAGAGGACAGAAATAGCATAGGAGCAGATCCTGTTTTACTGCTACCTATTCCCCACTCTGGCATGCCAGCCAGTAAAGCTGAACAGGCACAAAGTGGACAAACATCACCTCACCACAACAGCAGTAGGTCACAAAGCAAGTATCAGGAGGTGTGGCAGTACCTCCAAGTGCAGCAGCTCCTTCTCACTTACACTTGAGACTAAAGGTACAGTTTAGCCTGTGTTTATTTTCTCTCTTGCCTTCTTCCCTTGCTCAGTGTGTGATCAGCCCCTGCTGCAACCACAGGGCCACACGCCTCTGCTGGCGTGGCTGGCTGAATGCAGCAGCTATGCCAGCGGACAGTGTGTCCTCTCCTCTAGTGCCAGCTTTCTCAGGTTTGATCCATGCACTTGTTTGTTTCCCCCATCCATTTCCAAAATGACTGAAAACATTGGCAAGGAGGCAGCACTCCGACTGATGTTAGCTAGTTGAGATGAAACCATGCCAGGGTCTGGATACAGCACCCAAAATTCACCCCCACAACTGGCAAGAACTGGCATGCCTGCTGCCAGTGCATGCAGAGATACAAGCACTGAATGGAGCACAGAAAGCAAACGGCTTCTTTTCCACCTGAATCGGAACCTATGTGTGTGTAGCTAGAGTACAGGTACCCACACATGCTGGAAGTCAACAAGACTAGAAATTACAAGTGAGGACACTCAAATTTGGAGATGCTACAACTGAGGCTCTACACTAAGAAGGTCTAAACACCTTTCCTGACTGGGGATAAACACAGATTTATTTTGTTTTACTGCCTTACCATGATTATGTGTGGAGAACAGGGAGGCTTTCAGTGCTCACCACACACAGTGTTTAAAATATGGCATGGCAATTACAGAACTTCAGTTCCCAAGTATGCACCACATATGCTATTTTGAAGGCAAGAATGAAAGAAGAGGGAGACAACCAAAGACCTTTGTATCAGAAACAAAGTTACCTTGAGAAGAAATGGTGTTTGGATTGCACTGGTAGTATCTGCTGGAGAAGTGGATTAAAACTCTCTCGCGTTCCTGAGTTTCTCCGATAAGTGAAAAGGCTTTAAAGAAAGTCCTAAAGAAGAGTAGAAAAAAGGGAAATTAAAGTTTCATTTTGTTTCGTTTTGTCTCACAGAGCACGCAGAGCACAATACACTTCAGAGCAAGGAGTACCTAAGCACACACCAGACATTTTTTTACAAGACCTTCCAGGAAAACTGATCATTATCCCATGTGCAGTTAATTTCAACATTATAGTAAATGAAGCAGGAGTTAAATTAGCACTGGTGTCAGCCACGGAATATACAAACTAATAAGCAATTACACCATTTGAAAGAGCTGTTCTTACTGTTAATGTTTTTGTTTTCTTTGTGGAATCATAGAATCATAGAATGGTTAAGTTTAGAAGGGATCTTAAAGATCATCAAGTTCCAACCCCTCTACCATGGGCAGGGACACCTCTCACTAGAGCAGGTTGCTCAAAGCCCCATCCAGCCTGGCCTTGAACACTTCCAGGGATGGGGCATCCACAGCTTCTCGGGGCAACCTGTTCTAGTGTCTCACCACCCTCACAGCAAAGAATTTCTTCCTAATATCTAATCTAAATATCCCCTCTTCCAATTTAAAGCCATTACCCCTTGTCCTATCACTACACTTCCTGACAAAGAGTCCCTCTCCAAGGGAAGGAACTGGTCCAGATGTTGTTTATGCATGACAGATACCCAAGGTGTTCTCTGTCCTTGTCACTGCTGCATGTTTCAACTTTACACTCATCAGTATTCCCATCCAAAGCAGAGGAGCTACTGCAGGCAGTGAAGTCAAGCAGCCGCACTGCAGACTCAGAACCCACACCAAACGTGCTGTCCTCCTTCTGGAGAGTCACCTAACAGAGTGGTCAGGACCACACCAGTCTCCTTGAAGAAGGCAGTGTGACCACCTGACTTGCAGAAAACATCTGGGGAAGAGAGCAGAAAAGTCTCAACATCTCCCACTGAACGTCAACAGGGGGAGGAGCTACCTAGACCTCCTGGGTTCTTGCTCATGACAGTCTGGGGACCAGGGCGGGTGTATACCAGGATACACTTGCTAGACACAACCAGCAAGCCCTTGCAAAGAGGTAAGACACACACACTTCTTCAGCTCTTCGTCCAACGATTAACCACCCCGCCTCTTAACCATGCTGCTCTTCTTCCTGCTAGAAAAAAAAAACCTACACACCCTGGAGCCAACAGATGACCTCAATGCTATCAGCCTACTCTCATTTGTCAGGATGCTCCTAAGAAAAGCCTGAAAACACCAATCTTCTGGGTCCAAAGAAAGGCAGCATACAAAATGAGTGCCTAATAGACAAATTTGAAATATCCCATGAAACTAAAACTAACACTGGATCTGTGAGGCATGGAACATGTTGCTGGAACATTCAAATTTAGCCTGGACGGACAAACATTACATTTTTCTCTTTGATGTAAGGTCAGAAACTGGCTGCACTTGCAATGATCTCACACCCATATAGAGTGTGATCTGCCTTGGTAATAACTTAATTTCACATGTAATATATTGCAAATAACCCTATTCACAACTAGATACAAATGAGTTTTTGCAGGGTTTCTCTCCCCTTCCTCATGCCTACGTGGCACGTTTCGACAACTACCCATCTTTCCTCTTCCTCCTCCAGCTCAGGCTCTTTCAGCAACACCCCCTGCCCATGCCAGGCACCACGGACCACCTCTACCTCTTCAGTACCTTTACCCCCCTGGAAGCCAGCTTGGAGGGGCAACTGATGAAACAACATTTGGTAAGGGCTATTGGAGCGAGTTTCTGCCCACCAGGATGGACTCTGAGATGGGCTGTAGCAGCGGTTCCATCTCCTGCGGACCTGTGGAGGATGTGAGAAACGTACTCCAGAGATGCACAGGCCATATGGGTATGAAGCAGAGCAGGGCAATGAAGGAACAGTCCTCCCCGTGTCCCAGAGTTGCCACCAATGGTGTTGCACACTGCACAATAGCCTCCCACAGCCTGGGGTGGGGTGGAGGGGCGTAGCATGAGTCTGGGCTGCTGCCATGAGCTCCAGAATGCCTCATAAACCACAGCCTGTCAGCAAGCCAGCAGCAACAGGGCGGTTACCTCTGGCTCTCTGCAAGCGTGAGGCAGCTTGCCTGGGCTCCCCCATGCCTCAGGAACCATGCTCCGTCCCCGGCCTCGCTGGTGCACACAGGGCCTGCAGTCACCAGTGGCCATGGCCGCTCCGAAACCTCAGCAAACCACTGGCGTGTGTCAGTCCCACAGAGCCAGGGCATATTTTAGAGGTCATGACTATTAATATTAACAGGAGATCTACCGGGAGCAGAGACCTCCTAAATATGTGCCACAAAGCAATTAGGTGTTGGATTTCACAATTTAAAAGATGGGTATATTTAGCATCACGCCTCAGGGCTGCTAAAACCCAGCAGGAGCAGCAGACCTCCCACCGCCTGGGCTGCTCCTGCCCTGCTCAGGCTCGGCGCCAGTCGCCCTGCCGCAGCAGCAGGTGGTCCATTCTTCCACTGGTGCATCTCCTTTCCTCCATCTTCAGCAGGCAGGTTTTCCTTGGGGTCTGCCACAGCCTCCTGGAGTCAGACCCCTGGAAAATGCAAGGTGGCTGGCAAGCAACTGCTGTCCTCCTGGCTTTGTATCAGTAGCAAAAAGCAATAACCCACTGAGTAATCTCAGCCACATGATTTAAACTCGCTTTAAACTCCTTTAAATACTAGAACGCCAGCAACCACACTAACAGGCCGCTACTACACAAATCCGGTGTTTTGCCTCCTCAGAACAAATATACTGAAAGCAAACACTGTTGAGGGTTAACTCCAGTGTAAAAAAGTAAGGAAAATTGAAGGGCTGGGTTTTCAAATACCCGCGCTGGCAGCTACCAAACTCTCAACAGCATTTTCCACATGGAATTTTTTGCTGCTCTACACATTTTTGGGTGCCTTAGAGAGACGCGGCGAGATGGGCTGCTGAGCTACATCGAAATCCAGCCCTGATTTTGTGCACTGCAGCTGGGCAGGGTAAGCTCCACAAGGCATCAGCCAAAAAGCCTGTGCAGCTCAGTTGTTGTGAGCAGCACCTTCATCCCCCACCAATACCTAGCAGACTGAAGTCCTCTGTTTACTAAGTGACTGGTTATTTTTCTCCATCTCCTCTGAATCAAGGACCATCTCCTAAGCAGGTCCTCCCAAAGATTTCCCTCTTCAGGAAATGCCACTGTTCCAGCAGCACTTTGGAGCACAGCAGCAAGCCAAGCCAAACAGAAGAGAAAAGCTCCGTCCCAAAAACACGTCACATCCTTCTCTTCACCCTCTAAAGCCCCCACAGGGAAACCACTTCAATCATGACAACATAGCAAACAGCACCACTACTAAAACGAGAACGTAAGGTCAGCAAACAGGCATGTACCTGAGTGAGCAGTCCAGCGTCATGCCTGTGAAGTCAAAAAACTTAAGGTATTCTTCGGCCACAAGCTTGCTGAATTCATTGCTTTAAACAAACAGATAAATAAGTAAAGGTTATCATTCGAGAGTGAACCCCTCCAGAACCAGCAAGAAAATCAACATGGCCAAAGGCCTCGTATCAGCACATACTTTTTACCCAAATGCTTTGCCACATCAGAGCGTCTGAATCTGTCCAGATGGTAGAGGCGCTTAGCCAGGCGCCTGGCTGCTTCCAAATTGCTGCTGCTGCCATTGCTGAGATCGTGGCCAAGGGCTCCAGTGGCATCTTTTTCCTGAAGTTCGTTGCTCCCCATGGCAGCACTGGAGTCTAACACCATATTCTGCAGTTTAGCATTGCTATGAGACAGAAAGAATATGGAAAGAAGAAAAAAAAAAAAGTGACACTACAATTTCAAGAAGGATTTAATTCCTCTTAGAATAGAAAGCAATTAATGCTACAGAGGCAAGATTATACAATATAGCAAATTCTACTTAATTGAAGGAAGGTGTAGAGCAGGAATATTTATTTAGCAGTCATCAGAGGTTAAGAAAGTTAAACATGGAAACCCATATATGGTCTTGTCAGCTGAGAAACACATTCTGCTCTGCGCTCACCTTCTGAGTGTCCTGAGTGTCCGCAACTTGTGCTCACTTCACAGAGGGCCGCTTGCTGCTACCAGCCTACAGCTGCACCTGACAACACTGGCTCCTCATTTGCTTCTTGCACTAATATTTTTTAACCCAATCACTTGCTTGGCTTGAACGGGTCCCTGTAAAAGTGGACCATTAGCCATTTTCCAGGGGAAAACGCAGCGAGCAAGACAGGGCATTCAGTAGCTCCAAGCTGACTCTGCACAAGCCCCTTCCTGATTCTGTCCCAGTTGTCCTGGAAACAACAAAGCTCCCCACATCTAAAATAACATCTGCAGAGGTCTCAGCAGCTTCCATGCTGCCCATGAGAACCGGGCATCCCACAGGGAGGCACCACTAGAAAAATCAGGTCTAGGAGCAAGGAACTTGGTTTGAGGAACCGGAAAGAGGCACAAGCCACCCAGGCCAGCCTGGAGAACTACTTGCTTTCTTCCTGCTCCCTCACGGTAGCAATAATTTCCCTCACCAGCTGCTCAAAGTCAGGATGCTCAGTATGGCAATCCCAGGGCACTTTACATAAATCATGCATTTATAGATTCCTCCCACCTCTACTACAGCAGGAAAGTTCTGGCTGAGCTGTGTGCCTGCTTTGCTTCTCCCCTCAAAGAGGCAAGATCCCTCCACGCCTGAAAGTGCACCCCCACATAAACACCCCTGCACGCTGGCAGACTTTTTGCTTTGCAAAAGCTTTTGTCTCACATCAGCATGAAAATTTTTGCACAATTTCTACTGTTTGTATGCGTGTATGTGTGTGTGCATGACAGCATTTCTATTTTAAAAAAATATACAGAAATTCTTTCCACTAAATCCTCATTTACACAGGGCTAATGAACAATCAGTAGGGGTCATGTGCAGGGCAGCTATGAGTGGAATGAGTTAAAGATGATTTTAAGCACAACACTTCAACACACCATGGTTTCATACACCACTGTAATCTTCAGGCTTGACAAGCCACGGTTAGAACAACCGATCACCGCGCTCCAGTAACAATTATCTTGCCATTTACTGAAATGTCTGCCAGCCACTTATTAACCCTTTAAAGATGAGATTTTCACATAATGTGAGCTTAAAATAAAAATCTTTGCTGTTCTCCTTCCACACAAATAATCGCTTCTGCTCTACCTCTCTTCCCATGTATGGTTTAAGAGGAGGTGGCGGACAGTGCTCCAACAGGAAGGAGACTTGCCTGTCTCACCTCTGTTTCCATCCTCCTAGTGCTGCTACAAAGCAAAAGTATCACACATACACAGTGTGAGTGAAATACTTTTAAGCAAGTATTGGGGGAAACAGGCATCTAACCTGTTCCTACAGATACTGGGGATTTGAGTTTGCATTTATTTCAGTGTAAGTAACAAGGTGTTATACCAAAAGAGGCTCAGTCTCGGTGCTCTAGCAGGGAATTAATGCTGCAACTGCAATTCTAACAGCACTCTAACAGCACTGCCCACCAGCTAACCTAAGAAACAAAAAAAACCCCTCCTGATACTCTGTTGTGGAAAACGCCTCCTCAGTCTTTTCCAAAAGTACCCACTAATATCCAAAATTCCCTAAATTTGGTCTGTTTCAAACTTGTGAAGAAACCAAATTCAGGAGTCCTCTGACACACACCCAAAGCAACACCTTGTCCATTCAAACCAGGCAGGAACGGTTTCAAACGCCCAGCTCTAACAATTGACAAGAGCAAAGGACAACCAGGTGAGCTAACACATCTAGGAAGCCTTCCACATACAAATGTTGCTTCAAAAGCCCTGACAGCTTGTAGGGCCTCACTCACAAATCACAGCCCTGTTTCACCACTGCTCTTTATTAAAGGCATATTTATAGACCTGAAAGATGGCCAAAACTGACAAGAAACATTTACACCCTGCTAGGAACTAGTACACTATGAGAGCCAACGTTACCACAAACCACCATTTAGTTTAGAAATAAAGCAAGTGCCAGCATCTGCCACTCAGCGAAATAATCAGTACAGCAGCTCTCAGCTTCTGTTTTGCCTTTCAGAGCCACATCTGGGATGTGAAGGAGAAGACTCACCAAGGACAGTGTTCTCTTTACCCAGCTCACCAAAACTAGCCAACAAGCCTGCATAAGAAACTTCATCTTGCATCCTCCCTGATTTAAAACTTCATCCTGATGGGGGGTCCCTCTAGGTGTATCCAAAGAATAAGGGATGCTTCTTTCAGTTATTCTGACAGTTGATTATTACTGTTAATTACGAACAAGCTCATTACTTAATAAGTACAAGAAGGCGATCAAATCAACAATATAGGTCGGCTGTAACATAAGCCTCTTATTGAAGGAAAATACCAAATTGTTAACATTAAAGAGAGATTTCATTTCTCAAGTTTTTTAGGTGGTAGGAAGACATCAGTGAAGGCTAAGGAAATACAGACAGCCTGTGCATGACTTCTGCAAGCTGCTTTCTGGACACGGTCATTTAGCAGGGTTATTTTAGCAGGGTCGGGGGGAGTGTCCCTCAGGGGAAAGACAGACATCTCTTCTTACCTCAAAGTCTTTCTGGATGCACCATCTTCATTCCATGCCTCAGTTTCCCCAGGTGCTGAGAACAGATAATAATACTTGCCTCCCTCTGTAAAGTGCTTACAATGGACTCCAATCAAGGGATAGGGGTGACCAAGGCTACAAATAGGTTTCTCTTCTGTAGTCTACAGACACATAAAGAGTCCACAGCATTATCCACTAAACAGAGCCAAGAAAGGGCATTGTTATGTAAAGCAAGACTGGACACAGATTTCTCATGCAGCTTTACTCTTTATTGCGTAAAAAGGAAACACCTCTGCTGACAAAAGCAGGCTGAAAATGTAATAGATTATATTGCTCCTAATCCTGGATTCAAGGTCAAAAGGGACTGTAATGATACTACTGGTAATTGCCTGTACAGCAGCAGCTGCTGATTTTCACCCAGAGACTCTTACATTAATCTCTGCTACCAGAAAACACAGGAAACAGAAGCTACAACAAACCAGATCCCTTTGGTCTCACAGTGCATGAGCTGCAGCCAGAAACCTGGTCCTCAGACCTTCTTATTTCTGTCTCCATCGATGCACTCCTGACACATCCTCTCTCCTTCTGCCAAAGCATCCCCAGGTTCACCGTGAATGTGCATAAACTGTGACCACTGTATCCAAGAAGAAATTACAGCAAATCAATAAACAGCTGCTATGGCAAATTCAATACCTTCTAACAGCAGCAACCTCCACGCTCCCGCTTGAAACACGGGCAGACCACAGCATCTGTAAAGCTGGTTTCCCCTAATGCACCGTAACAGCTAGGCAGAGGCTGAAACATTTTATACCATTTTCTTCATTTAGTCCATTATCAGCTACGTCTACAGTGATTTAGCTCCCAGTGCCAAGATATCTCAATCGTGTCATGCTCAGCACTTACCAGACTCGGATCTGTTTAAGAACATTCTAGATTGGCTTATTCACACTCTCCCTATCCTGGGTTTTACCGAAACTGAAACCCTCCACAGCAACACAGGATGAGGGAATGGCTGCAACATCCAAACAAAAACAGAACAAGGCCACTAGCATAATGGTAAGGACACAGGCACCTCATATCTCAGTGGTCCAACTCTCCCGTCTCCTAGGCTGCAACTGGAAACCTTGGCATGAGTAATTGCAGTTTCAAGATACTCTTCATTTTTTAGCAAACTCACAGAGAAAAAAAAATTATCTGGTTTGTCCCAAGGAAGAAAGCATGTTGGCATTTATCTTTACGGGAGAAATGCTCAGACCCAGAACAAAACAACTGTCCCAGCTGCTAACAAGGAGAAGGCCTTCAGAGTTAGCACTGAGTGGCAATGTGTGACAGCTCATCCCAAGTGCTGTCCCCTCAGCCCAGCCACATCCGCAATCGCAGCTTGTCACTGCCTGCAGCTCTTGCTGGACCAAAGCACAGCATACGCTCTGTGGCACATGGTCTCCCCTGGATACACTTGGGACCCTTCCCCAAGGAACACTAATCCATCTGGCACAGAGGGAGTGAACTGGATGCACCAGGCTGGCGGGGAGCTTGGATGAGACAGGGCTGGGACCTTCCCAGGCCTTTCTGGAAAGAGAGGAGAAGGAAACAAGAGGAAAACAAACTTTTTCTCTCAAATAAATCTGCACACCTTTAACATCAACTTCACTTCAAGGCAGGCTAAAAGTCAGGCATTTGCCAGCAAAGCCCATCAGAGCAAATTGCAGCATGATTAAACATAAGGAGGGGTGGAGAGTCATTCTGATGCGCTGAAGCTAGGGACAGAACAAATGTCGTTTTCAGCAGTGCTACAGAATCTGCAAGGGAGCCACGCTGGGGCTGACAGTCACCCTCTGCAGCACTCTGCTGAGCCTCTTGTTTTGAATGCCTTCACTCCAAGCCACCTTCTCCTCTTGGTTCCAAAACAGAGGACATCATCCACACAACCACAAACTGTGGCTCTAAAATAACCTCTGTGCTCTACTTCTAATTCAGCTGCCCTTCAGCAGCAACTCTCACCTCGCAGTGTGGCAAGGGCATCAAGAAGACAGAAGCACACAGATGCTCCTGACACCAGCCTGGGCTGCAGAGGAGCACACTTCCCTCTGCAAAAAGTCCTGCCCCTAGGGAACAAATCCCTGCCCTACAACTCTTCAGAGAGACATGGATGCTCAGCCAGTGGTACCCTTTTACATTTCAGAGCTGACCAGAAATGATAAGTGGCACAGGCTGAAATTTGTTACAGGGAGCTGAACAGCCATGCTTGAACTGCCTGCCTCTGAAAGGAGCAGCCCCACCAGAGAATGTGAAGAAATCCCTGCAGCAGTGGGATGTGATGAGTCAGTTCCTGCTACAAATGACCGACCACACAGACAGGCTGGGAATAGCTCTGCTGCAGCCTTGCTGCAGTTCTGAACCAGCTTCTCTGGGGCCAGGAGAGAGCAAGCACAAAAATCACATCAAGCAACGATTTACCTTGCCAGTTACCTCAAGCTCCAGGGCTCTTCCAAGACATCACTGTAGGAAGGGGAGAGAAATAATAAAAATAAAGATAATGCCCTTTCCTAGCAGATGACTCACTGTGCTATTTTACTCCGAATGGTTTAAGCAGCTTTGAAGTCCTACGTATAGATTCTCTTCAAAGACACGCTTTGAAGTAGATCCCTCTTTGAGGACTGACACAGCTGCACTTTGCTGCAACTCGATTCAGTGGGTGTCTCACGAGCACAACATCAGCCAGGACACATGAGGGAGGATGGTTTCTACAACCCAGAGTACCCACTGAGGATCCATTAAAAAGCACCTCAGCCTTTTCATGTCACACTGAGAGGAACAAAAGTAAAAAAATAAACAAACAAGCCCTGTAATCTCCTATTGGTTATCAATAAAAAGTGTATGCAAAGTTAATTTCAGGGGCTGAAATGCATGATGCCGCTTACAAATAACCTCTTGCTCCCTGTAATCATCTGCCTTTTTCTTTGATTAAAAGGATTCCCACTGGCTGTAAGTAAGGAGCTAACAGCTAAAGCGTTAGAAAATGTCATTTCTGGTAGGCTTGCATTACAGCAAATGCAAATGCTATCGTTATGGGATCACAGCATTCAGACAAAAATTCCCACCACATACAGGGACAGTATTGCAATCCTTCCGAGACACATACAGCATGTCCTTTATTATAGGGACACACTGGCCTGTTGCCACCTGAAGTACTAATGTTTTGCTAAAAATACTTCAGGTTTGATTCCCTTGTGACCTCAGGCACCTCACATCGCTGTGGCAGGGGTCAGCTGCAGCACAGGGAATCTCACCACATTAATGCCCCCATGCCTAGAAAGTGAAAATCTGGCCCTTGCCACAGAGGATATCTAAGGGCTCCCCCCTCAATGGGTATTTCTGATAGATGCACTGACACAGAAACTGGTCTCATGGGTGCATCAGGAGAGTCCCATGCCCAGGATCTGGCCCACTTGCCCCCAGACATGAGCAAAAACCAGACCCAAAGAATGCATTGCAGACCAGTAACCTTGCTCAGGAAATACTCAGCCCCCAAGTGTTTCGGGAGCCCTCGGGCTCTCTCCCCCGAGCCTCCCCATCCCTGCCACAAGCTGTGGGTGACAAGAACCATCCTTGCACTCAGAGCCAGCAAGACATCCCCACAAGGTTCCTGAAGGGTCCCCCCGTAGCGGAGCAAAACTGTGAAGCCAGTGCAGTACTTCCCCCCTCTTCAGGCTCGGTTTAACCATTTGGAGACCGGCCCTGGGATATTAACAGGGCAGCTAGTCCAGCTGGTCCTCCCTGGCATGGAGCAACACAAATGCATGAAAAAATAGGTGTTTATGCCTCTTAGTTAAGGCTCCCCCTTCAGATGTGCAGAAGAAGGAGCACGTCAGCACTGGCAGCAGTATTGCACAGGAGCTTGACGTTGCAGTCATGCAGCAAACAAACTGCCTGTCCTCATAAAGACTAGTTAAAAAATAATAAAAGACACACTTCTGAAATAAAGGAAGACCAACCACCAATCAACCCACAGCTCACCCAGCTGTGCTAGCAAGGAGTCTGCATGCTAAGAAGTGCCACGCTCTCCACCGGTGATCCCGCATTACATCCGAAGCTGTACATGCCTCTACGACGCCCTGCCAGCCGCCAGGCTCTGCTTCTCTCCACCCCAACAGACAGACCGACAGAGGAAGAAGAGAGTAAACCAGCAACAAGGGGGACAGGGGCTTGAGTGGCAGCCAGTCACAGCTAATGGATGAGATAGCAGGCTGCACTTCAGGACCGACTGAGAGCTGGCAGAGACACCTCCGTTTCAGTGAATGAAGGCTTCCTGACCTAAATGGTGTTGTCTTTAATGGAGATGTGCCAACAGATGCCAGTTCAGAAGGCGAGTTGCTGACAGCATTATACTGAGGCGCTTTGTGCAGCGAACTGATCAGCCGCTCCACTTTTTTTTTCCTCTTCATTTTCTTTTCTGTCTCTGTCAGCTCCTGGATTTTTGTTTTATTTGTTTTATTTTCAGAGGAGGCTGGGAACTGAAGAGGCGGAAAGCATTCAGTCCTTTTTTCCCTAAAACAACAGTTTATTTAGGAACTAGAAGTAGCTGTACGAACTCTCACTGAACTAGTGTTGCAAACACCTCATTAGCCAGTGCAAAGGCAAACCCTGTATTTCCAGAGCCTTGATACAAGTGTTAACCGCCTTTCTTCAGGGAATACCAAGGTGAATACTAACGTACTAACAATACTACTGGACAGGCTTGAGAGGTGGGCTAATGCAAATGGCATGAAGTTCAACCAAGCCAAGTGCAGGGTCCTACACCTGTGACGTGGCAATCCCAGGCACAAATACAGGCTGGGCAGAGAATGGCTGGAGAGCAGCCCTGAGGAGAAGGACTTGGGAGTGCTCATGGATGAGAAGCTCAACATGAGCTGGCAGTGCACGCTGGCAGCCCAGAAAGCCAACCCCATTCTGGGCTGCATCAAAAGAAGTGTGAGCAGNGATGGGGCTTTGAGCAACCTGCTCTAGGGAGAGGTGTCCCTGCCCATGGCAGGGGGGTTGGAACTTGATGATCTCTAAGGTCCCTTCCAACTCTAACCATTCTATGATTCTATGATTTCTGAAGTTAGCAAGCTGTGCAATAAAGGGTCAAACCCTCAGCTGCCAAAATGCCACCAGTTCCAGAAATTTACCCTCGTGGGTTGTGCCACTTTACCTGGACTCAGCATTTCCGTGCAAGTATATAGTGGCTCAACAACTGACAGATGCAGTAGCCCACGTGCAGGCAAATGGGCTCCAGTGGGTGCTTGCCTGCTCACTGGCTGCAGATGCATTTGACAGAATGGCTCGTCCAGTAAAACAAACATTGGCATTCTTCTGAGTAACTTTCTTTATCCTCAGCATACAATGGCAGCAAATATAAAGTACCACCTTCTGACAGCCATAGTTCTCCCAGGTCCCAGAGTTTGTCATGAGCTGAGGCACGTCTGAAGGCCAAAAAAACCATCCGCTTAGGAACACAGGGATCTTGGCAGATTTCACTCTAAATGAAAAAATTCAACCAGGTCGCAAGGTGGGTCTTCAAAGAGCAAAAAAGTTCTACCAGACACAATTGGACCGACTACTAAAATGAATGAGTAAAGGCTGTGTGTTAGATATGCAAGTACTGGTGTCTACATGGAAAATCAAACACAAGCTACCTTGGACAAAAATACCAGGGTGGGAACTGAAAGCCGGAAGCATAACTGGAATGCAGGATACTGACAAACTGGAAGGAGACTTAGAGAATCAATCTAGAAAAAGGGATCAACTGTCACTATCTGTCAACAAAGTTTGTTGTTTCAAAGAAGGAATAATCAGAGTGCCAACTAAGAAATTACTGGAAATTACCCATATGCAGAAGAAAGAACAGAACTATAGGAAATACTATGAGAGACCCAAATCATTAAGAGAAACGTGGCAGTCACCAGGAACTGCAGTTTACATTCTTGTGCATTATCACCAGATTGCTTTAGGGAGTTTGTTTTCTTCCTCCCTTGAATTACAGAAGAATATATATGTGACTAAATTTGTGTTTACATCTCTAGGGAAAAAAAAAATTTAAAAATAACAGGACTTGCAGAATTTGCTGAACACCAACAATTCTTTGAAGATGATGGCAGGTGGCAAATATTTAGCATTTTTGAGGATTAGGAGCTGCAATACAGATTTTTTTCATTTCTCTCTGGATTTAGAAAAATCTTGGGCAATGTCCTACCAACAGAGACCATACCTTCCGAGACATCTAAGGAAAATAAATGCCAGAATTTTTTTGTGGTTTATTTTATTTATTTTTAATTTCTTGTTCTGACTGTAGCATATAAGGGAAGAGGGAATGGGAAGCCTGCTACAAAGAATGGGGCGGGGTGGGGGGGAGATTAAAAGAATTCTATCTTAAAAGTTTGAAAGTAGAAAAGAAAGATGGGGATCATCACTGAGAGAATTTTCTACTTTAAACACACCAATGCTCTGCCACTCACCGTATACATAGCAAAGATAACTCACTTTTCCCTCAGGTATATCTTACAACTTCGGAAATGCATCCCTTTCCTTCCACTCTCATTTGATGTAAATGATTACACCTAGTTCAGGTGATGCAAACTCAGGCTCTGCATCTGGGTACGACCTTGGAAACAGTCTCCCTTATTTCCTCTTCGAGTAAGACTGAACTCCAACAGAGGAAGATTGAGCCTTGCTCTGTCTCAACACAATCCCCTGGCAGGAGAAGGGAGGAGTGCAGTACATCTGGGATGTGGTTGTGATGGTGGGTACTGCACGCCTTCGCAGGCATAACAGAGGCAAGAGGACCAAACACAGCCCAAACGCAGCACCTGTTTTGCCACTGCAAGGATTTATTACACTTGCAACCTGTGGCTCAGCGCGTTTCACACAGTCCCCTTGGTGCCCTCATACCCAGCAAGGCTGTCCCTCAGCTCCAAAAACTCACACACTCTCCCTCCTCCCATTTCCCCACCTGGGGAAACTTAAGGCTTCTTGAGCTGCAGAAGTTTGTTTTGCCCCCAGAGATGGTAGAGACTAAACCCCTCCCTCCCCAAAAGACATGGAGAGCTGAAACAGTTCCCAAAGGCAGGCAAGTGCACACCCTTCTCCCCAAGCATCCCTCCTGCACTGGCCAGACACAAAAGGTGCTTAAGCTGTGTTAGGAAAGGACTCCTTGCAAAAGCAAGCCAGCCTGTGCTGCAGGAAAGCCCAGGGGCCGGCTGACGTCCCCCTGCATTAGGGATGCGGCTGTGGAGAGCAGGCACGTCACACGGCTCTTGCCAGGACTTACTGTGTTTAGCCACGGCCAGCAGCTGACAGGGAGAACAGCAGGGACGAAACATCCAGACACCCAGGAGCCCATAGGAACTTGCAGCACACAAGCCCTCCAATATTTTTTTTTTCTTCCTTTTTTTTTTTTTTTTTTTCAATTCTGAAGGCATGTGACCGGCCTTCACATACCAGAGCTGACCCCTCCCAGAGCCAGCGATTTCCTAAGAGCACAGAAGGATGTTACCCTCCCGCTTATTCATTACAAGACCGTTTCCTCGCCGTTACACGTTACAGCTTTACGCCATCTAGGGTCCGCCTGTCGGTGACACTCCGCATCCCTCCAGAGAGACACAGCGACTGCGGTGATGCCCGGGTACCCGCGATCAGGAGGGCACGGCCATGGGGAACACCTGCTGCCCCCTTCCTATCTGGCACACGGCTTTCCATTTGCAGGTGTACACCATCAACTCTTTGCCCCCAAATCCGCCTTCCCCTTCCGTACTGGACCGTGAAGAACTGTCAGCATTTTACACTCTGCTCCCCTGTAAGTTACTACTGGTACTTGGAAGTGCACTCTCTCCCCACGCGCTTTCCCACACGTCTCTCACGTCACCAAAAACACCACGGCACAGGGAGCTGCTGAGATTTTGGGTTTGTTGTTTGGGGGTTTTTTTGTTCACTTGGCCTGCGGTGTGGTTTCTGGGAAAGGGGGGTAGTTGTGCTTCTCGTGCTGCATGGCGATGTTGCATCGCTTCGCTCCCAAGCCCCTCTGCATCCCAAATTCCCTCACTGCACTTTGCACCTGCCACTATTCACTCTGTTGGGACCTGCCTCCATCCCTACAGGATGGGGTCCTCCAGCTGCCCATCCAAAGCTTGCAGAAGGAGCTGCGGGAGCTCCCCAGCTTCAGGGAGAGGTCAGAGGGACCTCCGGTGGCTCGGCGATATATCGCAGGCAAGCTGCTGCCTGCCAGCTTCTGCCGCTGGATGCAGGATGCAGGGCCTGGGAGCGCCGCCTGCATCCCGGCGGGAGAGCTGGACCACTCCAGCGGGCCGCCCTCGATGGAGGGGCGCTGGGCATGGGAATGCCCACCCCAACAAAATCGCTGTTCTCGGGGCAACACGGGAAACAAGGATTTACAAGAAAAGGCACCAAGGTGCCCCTGGTGTGTACTTTCAGTTGAAAACAAAAAAAAAAGTCTGGGATTGCTTCGGGCAGTGCAACTACACACGCAGGCTCCTAGAAACAGTACCCACGGCTCAGGTGGCTATTTCTGGCTCACCCGAGTATCACAGCAACACACTGTCTTGACCCCTCTGTGCATAAACCCCACGCAGACCCCAGCATGTGGACTGCAACCCTCACCCACATGCTGCAACACAGCAGCTCAGCGCTGGCTCCCACAACACAGCACACATGATCTGCCACTCACCTCTGCCCTGCTGCAACACATGATGTTAGAATACTGGGCAGGGGGGGAATGGCTAATAAGGCCACTGTCCGGAGGACAACCCTGCTGGGCATGCCTGCGGCTGGCTGTGCTGCTGCAGCTACACTCTTCACCAGCACCCACCTTACCAGAGCGTGCCTCTGGGGCTCATCCCCAAAACACCCCTGCAGACTGCAACACCAGAGCTTCCTAACAAACCTGCTGCTGGGAACACTCCTCTTCATTTTTTTATTTAGGGGGAATAAAGAAGAATTTTAAAATCCGCTGTTGGCTTAATGAAAAGTAACTTAATTCCTAACGAAATTCACACTAGGCAGGCACCTAATGCGTCTCTAAGCATTACCTAAGCTCACTGTGTCTTCATGATAACATCCATCTCCATGAGCCACTGTGGGCCTTACCTGACAGTGCTTTTTAGATACCCGAAGCTGCGACTACAAGCTAACAGAAGCAAGGTCTGTATGCACTGCTTGTCCCCCACTGCCCACTCTTACGGCAATCTCTGGGTTCAGTACAGGTAAGGAGCTGCAAGTGTCAAATCTGACCTCAGTCTCTGGCTACATACTGATTGTAGCAGATTAGCAGCCACTTATTGCCTACTGGCACCAAGCAGCTCAGGGTCACACAAGGTTTAAACACCTTTTTTCCAGTAGAATTGATGGAAAAAAATGTTCTACACCGTTAAGTCCTCCTGGATGTTCTATTGAGGGCAAACTGTACCTTAATCCATGCAGTTAGCAAAGCTACTTCTGCTCAAAGGACTTTTTCCACACTGGCACAAAAGGAATAAAACAGATAAAAGACCTCCCACCACTGACTCCCAGGAAAACTCAGGCTAGACTAGTCCCATCTATGGGAGTAGTGTAGGGACTCTTAGATAACATCCTGTCCCTGGAAGATGGAAACCCGAGGCACCTTGGTCACTCACAAGGTTCCTCACCTCTCTGCAGATTACTGCTTTTGGCTTCACTTCCCACTTCACCTCTCACTGCCTTTCACTCTCCCCACCCTCTTTGACAACGCACAGTGAATAAAGTTTGCTCCTAAGAGTGAGTTTCTACAATTGCACAGGTTTTTTCCGACCACTTAGCCTACTTCTTGCTTTCCACGTGACTCTTAATAGGTTTTTTTATCTCTCTCTTTACCTAAATGGAAATTATTAACATTTTTGCAATGCTCCCTCCTCTCTCAATCAGTAACTAGTGCACAAACGAAAGAAGCAGCCAACAGTCTCTAATCCTGTGAAAGCGGTCGGAGCAAAACCTTGCCCCAGTTTAAGTATCTGGCATAACTTCACTGACCTTAAAGAGGAAAAAGCTATGCCCAAAGGTACACCTTCAACATCCAAATCACAAACTACATTTGGACAACTCATCCATGGTGTCACTGTTCCCAAAATTGCTGCTAACAAATTCAGGCACAACAGGAGCTGAATAAAGTTCATCTGTACCTGGCAACTAAATCCTCCAGGCAAAGGTCCCAAAGACATGACAATACCGGCCAGTCTTTTATCAACACAAGTATCACCTACAACACCTTCATAAAGTAAAAGCTGCACTTTTCTAATGATGGGCAGGTTTGGACAGCTCACGTCTGTCCTGCAGCTCACTCCGTTATACTGGGAATTATTCTTTGTAGAAAAGGTGCAGTGTTGAAAGAGGCAAAACTACACTCTATGACAGTCATAGAGTAAACAGACATCAGGGAAAAAAACAGCAGGCACACAGAAAGATCACACACTGCTTTTACCTTGCCAAACGAGGGACCTCCGTGACATCTCCTCTGAAGAGGGTTTCACTAACATCCCTTAAGCCATTGGCGATGGCTTCACCGCAGCCCTTCACCTCCCCATCAGGGGGAAGCTGCAGGACATCTGGCTGCCCGGAGGCTGAAGTCCGATCTAAAAACTGGCTGCCCTCCTTCATTCGCTGCTGGATCATGGGCGTGAGTGGCATCTCAAAGCTGAAGTAGCTATCGGGCTCCGAGTACAATGTCTCCAGCGACTCTGCGCTGTAGTACAAAGATGCATTGTCCAGGATGTTTTCAAACTGTGAGCTGTACAGATCAGTGGAGACATCGGAGTGCCTCTGCCCAAGGACATCTTCATATCCTCCTGTAGCTGCTTCTCCCTCCTCCATCATCCTGGAAATTAATCAGAAACAACTCATTTCAGCTTGGGGGCAAGGTTTAGACCCCTGGGTGAACCTCCTCGCCTTCCACCTTTGCAAACAGAAAGGTCAGCGTGGCTTTGTGCAAGAGAGGACACTGTGGGTAAAACGCTGGTTTGTCCTTGCACCACCTCTGTTCATGATTGGCACTATCTCCCTCTCTGGGGACATAAAGAGAAACAATCTTTGGTGAGAGAGGCAGGTGGGGGGAAAGCCTAATATTGCCTAACAGATAGCATCAGCTGCTTATGTGCGAAGAACAACACTCACAAATGCCTAAGGTCTCTGCTTAGCAGCACTGCCGCGCCAGAGCCTGCACAGGTCAGAGATGTGCACCCAGATGGGGCCTCTGCCCCCAGAGGACAGGTTGCTGGCTCTGCAGTCCTAGGGCTGGGGTCTTCAGTGAAAGGCTGAGGGAAATCCCTCCAAAACACAAAGGCAAGTAAATCCAGGTGAAAACCCAGAGCCAGGATAACCAAAGTCGAAGGGGGAAGACTCAGCCTGCTTGCGGATGCACAGGGGAAGGTCTAGCATCCCACCCCATGGAAAGTTTTCTTCTCTGCTGCACCAAATACTGCAGGATTTCTCAAGGCACATGCCAGGCATCAGGGCTGCCCACCCAAGCAATCCCACATGCTCACCAAAGCATCCTGAGGTGCAGAGTCAGGAGCACCTCTGCTGCTGAGACCCTGTTGTTTTGGCAGCATGCAGCCTGACAGGTCAGAGCGGGCACAGTTTGCTCAGTGCGCACTGGTGGGACCCTCTGCTTTGTTAAACAGGTGCATCAGGAAAGAAAACTGAGCAAATGGGGACGCTTTTGTAAAAAACAGCACACTATTTTTTCAAAATATATAGCTAAAATCATGTAAACGCACACAGATAGATAACATATACAGTTCATCACAGCATTTACTCTCTTATAAATACAAGACCCCTGGGTAAAACGTCTTTATTACCTGAGTTCTCAGAGGTGTTCGCACTGTTCTTGCATGAACTCTGTCCAAAACCAGAAAATCAGGCCAAGTGCATACGTCCAAGCCTGCATCCCACCTATATTTAAGTACATCCCATGTCTGGATCACAACTACACCTGCTACAGGTGCTTTGTCACACAGCCACTGTTCTGCAAACAGCAAGAGACATCTGTATGTTTCTAAATCTGAGATGGACTTCAAACTTGAGCAAGGTGGTGTGGACAGGGTTCAGTTCCAACTTCACACACTAGCCACCAACAGGCACGAGCTGCTACCATTGCCACCACACTGCAGGCAGCAGACAAACATTCGCTGTTTGCCATGAGCTCCTACAGGGGCAGGCACAAGCCCCTCACTGGGGACAAGAGAAACCCTGCCTGCCTGCTATTCCCCCTCAAGCGCCATCTCACCTGCCCTGGCCTCTCACTAGCACAGCCGTCTCCTTCTCGCCGCACTTCTCGTCCTTCACAAAAACTTCATCCTCCCCACTTTCCTCCAGCAGTGCCAGAGGAGTGGCTCCAGAGGCAGCGGGTCCCAGCCTCGGGTCCTCACAGACCTCCCTCCATGTGCTGTCCGGAGAGGACACCAAGCCTGGGGAGACCACCGGTGGCACGGGGTGGCTGGACATTTTGGGGAATGTCTTCCTCTCCACAGACACAGTTTCCAACAGTGAGTGCTTCTTTCTTTTCTGCTCCTCAGCTTTTTGCAGCCATAAAATCTCCACCCCTTGAAATTCTACATGTTTGCTCACAGCTGCCTCTTTAGAGAGCCTCCTCTCAGGACCCATTTGCATTTTGCCTTGACTGTACGCTGAAAACTCCTCAGAATGCGCCCACCCCTCCACTCTGCTGGCTGTTTCCAGGTTTGTCGCAGATGGTCTATGACAGCTCGTCTCCCGTGCTGCGTGGACCTCCTCAGCTTTATTACTGATGGGTTGCAAGGACTCGGACTGCTTTTCTCCAGTCCATATTGCAGCCAGATCTTTCTCTATGATCAAATGCATTTTTTCCTCAGCTGTTCGTTCAGATGGAAGAGGCATGTCTGAGGGTTTTTCTTGGCTTGCTGGAACTGGTTCTCTGGCTGCCTGCACCTTTTGGCTGCCAGTAACACTCTTTTTTTCCATTTGTGTCTCTGAATCAAGAGAAGTATTTGCTCTCTCCTGTACCTTTGTTGCTTCCAGCCGTCGAGAGATTTTCATAATCTCTGGCAGGTTACCCGCAGGTTGCAAACCTTTTTCTGGAGTGTGCAGCTGTGCTGCCCCAGTGTCAGGTCTTGAACCGTCTGCAGGAGCCACACACTGAGGAAGGTGCCTGCCAGGTACCTGGTGGTGACCGTCCTGTCTCTCTGGACTGCGTGTCACAGGCTCTGCCTGGCACGGCGATGGAGCCATGAGCGCGTCTCCACTTGGCTCCATGGTGCCATACTCTGGAAATTCATTGATGATGGTATGAGGGACCAAAGTGTTGCTTCCATGGCCACTACCTGCAAAGAAAAAAAGAATGTGGGTTTATCCATCACGGGCAGAAGCAAAAAGCCTGACCTCCCTTCGCAGCCCTCTCCTAACAGAGCAACTATGCTGTCCCCTGCAGGGAAAATACTGTTCAGTTGAACTCACTTCTGCACGCTCTCACACTGAAGTTATCCAGAGCTGGTCCTTTTACACAAGAGTTTCTGCACAGCCCTACTTTGGGAGTGTATACTGTGGAGGAAGGAATGCCAGAAATGTCTGCTACACTTCAGAAAGGGTCCCAGTGGTCCATGAACAGTCTGAGGCCACAGGCCAGGTGCAAAGGGCTGAAGAAAGCAGATATTCAGAAGTCTGATATCCATGCACAGCATGTGCCACACATGTTGGTTTTATTAAAAAAAAAATATATATATTTAGGTCATTTTCCCTTATAAAGATGAAGCACTGGGAAGATAATCAGCCACATCCTGTATATTCCACAGTCTTGACAAAACCAATTAGCCAAACTACAAAGCAATTAATGAGCAATTTAACCTCCCGCCAGCACTACCCTCTTCCTTTAACAACTCAGGTAACTGCAGGTCGTGTTGCAGTGATGTATGCGTGCCAAGCAGTCCACATTTTCTATTGCAGCAAATTCACCACTGCACAAAAATCTTGCTGCCCTTTCCCTCCTCCTCTTGCTTTTTCAACTGATGCAAACAAAGCAGGAGCAAAAATGGATGGTCCCCTTTTCCAAGTGCCAAGCACCCAGTGGCTCCCATTGTTGTGGGGTAACAGAGAGCCAGTTGTCCTCAGAGGGACCTCATGGATGACACAATGATGGATGCTTGGCCACCTTATCTTACAGCCCAACGAGGAACTGCGCTTTTGGGAAAAGCAAGCAAACAAACAAACAAATCAGCAACCGCTGCATTCGCTGCATCCTGCTGGAAAAAAGTTGGCCTGGAGTATAAAAATGCTTTAAAACAAACAACATGGGGATTAGATCCAAACACCTACTCTGAAACCAGACACCCACTTGCAGTTGGATGCTTTGCTCCACTTGAGGTGCATCTCTAGGCAATGCATTGCAAACTGATCCCTATCTCTGCTCCTAGCAGGCTGGCCACAAGCTACTTCTGAGGAGAAAGCCATCCACCTGTGGTTAATGATAGGCTGAGTTCAAGGTGAAAGGGAGGATGATTTAACATGAGCTCAGCACCAGACTAACCTGGTTATTTATCTGCCAGTGGTTTATAGAGACCAGCAGCAGCTCACAACTGCCAGTGCACTATCCAGGTAAATACTGCATCTCATGTGCAGTGCACAATCAAAGTGACAAACCTGGACCATGCCAAACCACAGACTCTTCCCCAGTAGATTCATCAAATATCTCCAAGCTGCTGATTTAATCACTTAATAATAAAACTTCAGTGGGTCAGGTTTCATCTAGATGACTTGGTTGCTGGTATGGACAGTGACTAGACAAAGCAGGGACCTCTTCTTTGCTGTAAGGGCTGAGGGAGCTGTGAGGAGCACAGATGCCCTCTCCACTTCTGCATTACCAGCCTGCCTTCCCAGCAAGGTTTCCAACACACAGATGTGGGTACACTGGGAGGGTCTGAAGAAAAGTGCAAGGTCCCTTTTCCCATGTGAGCATTTCCATGATGCTTTTTCTGAGTGCCCAGAGCCTCAGACAAACAGCTCCCCTTGCGCACAATTCAGGCACTTAGTGCTTCGGTGTGTCCCATGCCTACCCACTCAATGGCACTGGTGCCAGGTTGCCAGAGGGACACACTTCCACCAGGACAGACTCATGAATGAGAACGATGCTGTGTGGCTGCAACGTCCCTGCATCTGCACTGGGACCAGCCCTGCTCTGCCCTAAAGCAATGCCATCAGTGCTTGCTGCTCTCTCAGCATGTCTGACAGGCTGCCTTAAGAAGAATATGCCAACAGGGAGCCAACCACTACTTATGCTAAGGTAAATCCCTTCTGGTGGACAGAGCTCCACCTACAGTAATCTCAGCTTGCAGACCTGCAAGTGGAAGGTACCATGGTCAGAAATGCCTCGCAGCCCCAGCATCTTGGTCCTGGCACTGCCTGGGCTGTATGCTCTGGCCACATCCTGAAGGAAGGTGATGCACCATGCCCCAGAAGCCAGGACGCCCTGAACCTCCCTTCAACCCACACACCCCGGTTCGCTGGAAGGAAGCCCAGAGGATCGGCCCCGGCCCCCCCATGGGGCTGGGATGCAGCCAACATGCACTGGAGGCCAAGCCCCGAGAAGGCATCGCACACAGACCCTGCCAAGGGGCCAGGCTCATCTCTGCTAATTGCTATCTTAGCTTCTGAACTGAAATGAGGGAAACAGAGGCAGCCTTGTTTCTGGCAGTGAATGCTAAATGCACCGCTGCGTGTCCCCATCTGCCACCAATGGCCGCTTTTGACAGCCATAATCCCAAGCAAGTTTCTGATTTACTTCCCCTCCTGAACTTCATTCCAAGCAAACTTTACCCTCTGGCAAGCACAGCAGGCTCTGCAAGAGGCACACGCGCAGAGCACATCATACAGGCGTACACAGGCACGGAGAGACGTGCAGGAGGAGGGAGCGTGCACACAGGTCCTCCTCTTCGCCACGCTTGCAAGCCATGCTTCACCCGGGCAAGAGGAGCACTTCCACAGCAGAAATTTAAAGCCTTTTCTTTCCTACAGTGAGGCACCAGCAGCCCTGTCCTGGAAGGACTGCTACTGCCGCCATACATGAGCGCAAGCCAGAGAGATTCTCACTTTCACAACATCTTGCAGGAACATCGCCTAATTCACTNAACACATATGGCACCAAAGCAGAAGATTGTCCCCATAACATTCGGTACCACCATGCATGACTGAGGTGTCCGCTTCGTGCAGTAAACTCCCTGCTCCTAAAAGGTGCAAAGCCCCTGCCTCTGCTCAGAGAGCTATTTCAGGTACCACAGCTCAGAGGAGGTTGAGCTCTTTAAGGAAAACTCCTCCCTTATTCCCATCCACCACCACAGCATCATGTCTTGCTGCAGCTACTGGCATATCCTGTCCAACCCCATCCCCCAATATGACTGCATTACAAACAAGGCTAGAAAGGCAACAACAAAATTTAAGGACTGCACTGAAGATGAGCAGGGAAAAAAAATACCCACCACCAAACAAACAAAGAAAGGACACACACTCTCAGGTAACACCAATTTCTACTTTGCATTGAAGGTGGCTTCTTTCAACAAAGGAAAAAAATAAAAAAAGGAAAGAAAAGGAAAAAAGAGGTAATTAAATGGAGAGAGAAAAAGCTAAAAGAGAAAGGGGGTGAGTGGCTGATAAATTGAGACCGGGCAAATATAACCTAACAGCAGTTGGCAGCCTTTCTGATGACTAGAGGTTGAAAGAATTCATGACTTAAATCAGGCATAGATATGATATTTCACAGGTAAATAACCATTCCATGTCAAGCAAGCTTGTCTACAGCATAATAAAAGGAAATTCTAGGAAGCAAAACACAAGTTACAAGCATAGACAGACATTTTGTTTACAGGTACATTTTACAAAAAATGGTGTGAGTGTCTCTCTCTATACAGTATATATAGATATATATATATTAGCTAGCTCGAGAAATTAGATATATTTGCTTGAACAGTCTCCTTACTCACAGAGGTTACTGTAGCTCCAGCAGTTACCCATTGGTCAAAGAAATAAAATGCACAGATCATCAGTTATCTATAGCGATACCAGCTAATTCAATTGCTGCTGTTCTAGTCAACTGGAATCAAAATAGTTTCAAATTTCCTGGCAGCTGCTGCCCTGCACTGCACACAATGATGTAAATGGATGCTTTCTGAGTATTATGAAACTGATGGGGGAACTGCAGTCTCATTCAGTCTATCGCAGGAGCTAAGAAGTCCACCTTGGCAGCTTGCAGGGGGGGGAAAAAAAATTTCCTCCAGCAAGGCTGCCTGACCGTGTGCCAGGGAGACGCCTGTGCTTAGCTGCTGCATCCATAAGGGAAGAAACGGGCAGAACGGCGATGTCGAGAGTCGTGTGCTGGTTTCCGAGCGCGGGCTGCCCGACGGCGTTTCGGCATCACCGAGCTGGAAGGTTGCACAAAGCAGCCCAGAAATCTTGCATTTTATTTCTCCGCACCTCCTTGCGCCGGTCACAAGCGGCACGTGGGTGAGCCTGCACGCAGCGTCACACCAGCTGTGTCTTCTTGGTACGGGCATTTCTTGCCGTTATTTGTAAAAGGCAGATTAGGACAAGTGAAAACAATGCATGTGCTAAGAGGAAGCGGATCGCTGGGTGACAGAGCTTAATGACCAAAAGGCGAGATTTATGGCAT
>VXBW01002234.1:204781-219958 GCA_013400375.1 Thinocorus orbignyianus
GGTCACACATGTCTTCTCGTCCTGCACTCCCTGGAGTTACAATTCCTGTGGTAACTAAAACTATTCCGATGTATAAAGCGGTGCCTGTGCACGCCAAGACGGAGCAGCCTCCCCCTGTGAGAGGGGAGGGATGCTGCACAATCACTGGCAGCCTTGCGCAGCAGCCCTTTTTCCAAATGATGTCATTCTCCGTGCCGGGATAGGTCCTCCCTGGCTCACGGAGGTCCTTCATTAGCCAAAGCTGGGGGATTAGCATAATGCAAGCACAGTGCTTTTGTTACTGGGCTGCAAATGTCCATGCTGGACTGGGCGCAGGGGTTTTGGCAGTTTGCAGCCGATCCAGGCTTTCGGGCAGTTCGCTTGCCGGGGGAAGCAGGGCCAGGCCTTCATCCCTGCAAAGTTACACCAGCGCTATGTGAAAACAAGCTGGTGGAAACAGAGAAGCTGAGAAAAGGCAGGGAGGGCAGCAGAGGGAGGAGGGAGGGGAGCGTTGCCTAGAAAATACGCCCTGGTTAAATGCCTCTGCTGCCTTAGCAAACCCACAGGGAAGGTAAGAGGGGACCAGAGACCTGGCAGAACCTACCCAGCAAAAGTGACCCCATGCTGGCCAAGATCCTTCACCCCAAAAAGAAATGACAGGCACAGGTCCCTGCTGCTGCCAGCAGGAGGTCTGACACAGGCCTGGCAGCATCTGCCTTCCGCTCACTGTGCTCAAACAGTGAGCAGCACAGGGGGACCCAGAAATGAAACTGACCGGTTCAGAGAACAGAATAATCCCTCTGCAAGCACTGAAGGGCAGCGTGTCGCTCAGGAAATCCCACACCCAGGGCTTGCTGCATACTGGAAGAAGTTACCAGAACGGTATTGCTCACCGCTGCTCTTCCACAGTACCCTAAATTCTGGGGCTTTAGGGAAACCAGATGCTGTGTTGGATAAACCTTCAGGCTGCCACTGGACACTCGTGCCTACAGAAGGTAAACTCATCACGAATTTCTCTGCTAGCCAAGTCCCAGCACCTGGCATCAGGTGGTGATGTGATGCCTGAGTGTCCATGGCTTGAAAAACAGAGAGTGAGAAAAGCTGCTAGGTTAAGAATGTAAATCCCTTTCATTATGACAGCAATGACCAAACCAGCGTGTAAAATACCCAGGTCACTGTGTATCTGTTTAAGTCTGTGTGCGTTTTTTTCACAATTGCCTTCTAACCTTCTAACCCTGTTCCTGATGGACACGCTGAGGTAAGCAATGCTGTGACTCAGTGACAATTCTTCCCCCCTGCTACAGATGTCAACTATTTCCCGGTGGTAAGCAGGTTTTGGGAGCACTTGCGTAACCCCAACAGCACTGCAAGTCGTCACAGGAGCCTCGCACCTTTACCCCAGCTGTAGGAAGGACGGCACCTTGCCACAGCAGCTCACAGCCCTACAGTGAGCTCAGAACAGGACCAAGTCCAAAACTAACATGCAGCAGGTGCTAGAAGGGTTTAGTGTGAGGGATTATCCACTACAAATTGCTGCATGGGCCACAGATGGTCAGTGAGATAGATCGGTCCCAAGAGTCATTACCCTGGAAAGCAAAAGCATAGAGTGAAACAGCTGCTAGCGTGAGTGGGAACAGGAGGAATACAAAGGGAGTATCTGGTCTCCCGTCCATGATGTAAAAGCGTGGATGAGTCTTACTACATCTGATGCACTTTCTTCTTTAAAGCCCTGCCCTCTAGAGTGATGTGGCTCCAAGAACCTCAAATTTTGGCTTAAGACTTTAGTTTGGAAAAGTCTTAAATGCAAAATCCGAAAGACAGATCCAAAAAGAATCCAAAGTTTTCCATTTTCCCACTGTTATGCTTTAGAAAGGAAGCAGCTAACAAAGAGATCTTCTATGTGTAGATACACACAGTAATAGCAAGAGTTACTTTAAAAGCTTCCTAAGAGCCTTCAGCTGAAAGACCAAACTTCTGGAGCAACAACAGCTACTTGCAGTGTCTAGAAAGACTTTACAGCCTCTCTGCTTTTCCTTAAATATGTTTCATATTTAAAATATGGTAGTTTTAAAGAATCTTTTTAAAACCCTCAACAAAGATCCCTTCAGATAAAAAAAAATTATCACCTGACTTTGAGCAAGCAGCAATGGCTTAAAAATCCCACAGTACTTCTCACAGACCCCAGAAATTCTGGATCTTTGCAGCAGCTGCTGAAGAATCAAGGATGTCCTTTAGTGTGTTTCAGGGCTCAGGACCAATTAGACAGGCTAAGAAAAAGCTTGCTAAGCAGTCCTTAAAGCACCCTAGGAGCTGGGTATCAACTTACACACACAGCTAAAACAAAAATAGGGCATAGAGGGACATGTGCATCTCCTAGGCTCCAACCACTTGCTGCTAAAGGAACAGTTGGACATTGCCTGGTAACTTTTCAGCAAGCTCACACAGTGAATAAGATTCCCTTCCTCAGGAAGCTGGACAGAGTTAAATAAATGCAGGGGTCTAGAGCAGAAGGCACTTGTTAAAGTGGTGAACTGCCAAGAGGAAAAATACTTCCCATGCCCTCTGTTACATTTTTTCCCTGTGATACCAGGCCAGAACTGCATCTACCCACATAAGGTTAATTAAACACCTTCTTGTTCATTATCAAGCCATCTCCAGTACTAGGACAGCATGCATCTTTCCCTTCAGAAAGCTTCTGAGATGAATCGAGGCTACACCACAATGGAGGGCTTCTACTGGATGTGCTATCTGTCTCACCAGGTGACGGGGCTGAACCTAAGAAGAGGAGAGGAACCCATAAAATGCAGCTGTGCCCCACCATACCTGCCTACAGCCAGCCAAGACAGCTGGCCGACCCTCTCGTGTTGTGCCCACTGACCTGGATGCATCCTTTTCCATCTGCCCGACAAAAGGGAAGGGCCCAACTGCCTCCGGGAAAGTGTTTCTGACCCCTGACGGCCTCAGCTGAGCTAAGCCTGTGCCACGTCTGCTCAGAGCATCTGAAGCAGCCAGACACCACCAAGGGACGGCCAGCATCACCAGGATCCCAGATATTTGTGCACTCACGTCAGGGCAGCTCTCAGGTTCAGCTGACAGCTCACAGACAGGGCAGTAATTACTGCCTTAGCTCTGGCATTTCCTAACTTCTGAGTGCTTAATTCTGCACCTTTAAAAAACAATAAACAAACAGTCCGTGTTTTAACAACTATTTGTACTAAACCCTTGGCCTTCAAACAACTCTGTTGTTTACCGAGTCGAGGATGTGGTAATCTCCTCCCTGCAGCTGTAGGTTATGATAACTTGAACTAGCCAGCTTTCAAGTGCAGGTCACAAGACATTCAATTTCCTCCTGCAGAGCAAGGGACTTAGTATAATGCCTCACGCCCCTTTCGTTTTCCTTTCCCTGGGACTGGAAACTCAGACACACCAGAAATCCATCCCACCACACCTGATGGCTTCGGAGTGTGCTGCAGCTTCGCTCAACCCTGGGAAGAGGGAATCAGAAATTCAAAGGGAAAGACAGAAAGACAACTCCACCTTACGCAGTGAGATGCAGAGCACAGTGCAACCTGCCTGCCTTCACTGGCATTAATTTTTCCATATGCATTTTCCACCTGCCCTTCTGACAGCACTGTAAGAGCTTGCTGCTCCTCATAGCATCCAAGCAGCAGTTCAAAATGACCTGGTTTACTTTGTATTGGCATGAAAGAGAACTTAGCACAGCTGCTCAACATGCTGGTGCCCGAGAGGTAATCACTTCTTAGAGTACACAAACTCAACCAGAAGAGTACCTTTTAATACAATGCCTCTGAAGACCTACATTTCAAAAGTTAACCTTCTCTTTGCACTGTTGCCAACCAGCAACACTAAACATTAGATATATCTATGAGAAAACTTATTTATTACACGCTACTATCTAAAAACTCCCATGGGTCTTCAGCGTGTCAGAAAATGCAGTGGCACACTGGAAACAACAAAGAAAAAAGCTGGTAGAGTCGAGTACACACAACAGGATGATGGAATTTTAATTAAGAGTGTGAGAGCACCACAGGCCTGAACTTTCTCGATTCCAGCTTTGCCATTGTAAATGTTGCAGGGCATACTCTTAAATACACTTCCGATGTACCTATCCTCACAGGCTCTGTCCACTGCAATTAAGCAACATGAATGTGAAAAATCAGGCCCTCAGAAAATGCTGCTTTGCACCTTTTCAGGAAAGCAGAGCGAGGGAGGGAAAGATACCAAACCAAGGACTTTCAGGATTGACTGGAGCAAGAGATTAAAATATGGCAAAAGGCGGTGCATCAAAACGGAAAGTGATGCAGCTGGAGCACTGGGCAAGACTACAGTCAGCAATCTGGGCTAGTGTGAGAATGATCCAATGTGTGAATGACCTTGCCCTAAGGGCAGTTTTTAGAGTGAGGATCAGGAAGGTGCCACATCCATACAATGCAAGGAGCGTGCAACAGAGCTGGATTCACATGACTTCCAAGTGACACAAGGAAAGCAAGCAAGGAAGAAGAGCAAAGGACAACCTACCAAGTTAGTGATACTCATTTTACAGAAAGTTACTGGGGTAATTTCCTCAAGGCTGTTAAAATCAGCATCACAGGACCATGAAAAGGCTTTGCTTGTACGAAAATAACCCCAGCCACTGTGCGCTTCCTTTGCTCCTGAAACAAGTTCAAGAAATTCTACAGCAAAAGCAATCATTTCCATGATTCAGGCCCAGGAATGGGAAAGTTGCATGGGTTAAAGCATGCATTTCATTTTCTTTCATGTGTGAGCTCTGGCACTGTTTTACCCCTTGCAGAAGTGATTCAGCACACATTGCCAGGAGAAAGTAAATCTTTTTATTTAGAACTGGTTTTTTTGTTGTTGTTTTGGAGGTTTTTATTACTCAGTTTTTGCTGGCTTGAGCTTGGTAAGAAAACAGATGAGCACAAGAACTAGGATGAGACAATCCGTGGCAGTGTGCGGCTGGGACCATCTCTTTTGGCAGAAGGAAGCTGTTAAGTGAGCCCAGTCGCCTCATGATGCTTCACTGTACACAAAATAGCAAGTGACAGGCTTTCCAAAAACCTATTTGTTTCACCAGGAATTCAAAAACAAGCTTCTTCCAGCAGCTGTTGGGAAAGACCAGATTTGCATAGCAACCCAGGGACTATTTGTACAGGGCTTTTTTGTGAAGGATGAGATTAAACCTTCTGTTACACAGGAGAGGTGAAAGCTTTCTCCTCCTAGAAGCATCACAGAAAAGACTACTTGTAAGTTTGAATAAGCTATTTTCTTCCTAACAAGGGTCTTGGATTTATTTTCTCATGTAACAGGAATTACAGGGTTTCATGTTTACTTAAGCAATTATTTTGTAGCATCTCCCTCTTTTTTCCCCAAGGAAGCACCTCCTAAGCCTAAGATATTTTGTTTGGAATTTTTTTTCTTTTTGGGATTTAAACGTATCAACTGCAAAGGCATGAAAATCAGTACTCCGTCGCATGCTCAAGCCTGAAGATAAGGCTGCTCAATAGAGATCACTGTTTCCACTGCCAGCTCCAGAGGAGGGTATGTTTCAACATACAACAAGCACCCTTTATGTCAACAAGGCTGAGAAGACATCTTGTCCAACAAGTGCAGTTTTTAAAAAACATTTTCTTTTGCTGGAAGGCAGAAGGCTGGGGTTTGGCCAAGAAAGACAGCCAGTCGGTGCAGGGGTGTGTGGCCACACGTGGTGCATCCTCCCCAGTCCCACCACAGCAAGAAGCAGCCCCACAAGCAGAGGTCCACTGGGAGATGCATGGCCCCAAACCCTCCAGTGAGGCACTGAGAGTCCTGGGGGCCTGGACGAGCTTCAGCTCAGAGTGATGTATCCAGGGCAGGGGGATGGGCAACAGATGACAGAGGAGAGGAGCCAGACAAAAGGCGTTGCACAATAAAGAGGAGAGCGCATCAGGGATCACAAATACCCCAGAGAAAACCAGACTGAGAACAGCAAAGGAGAGAAATGAGGAGGAATTGTTTTTAATGTGGCAGCTTTATTAGCATTTGAATATTAGTGATGAACCGCATCTTCTGCAGGCATCTATCTTCTTTTTTTCCCCACCTCTCACCTATGAAAATGACCACAAGCTTCAACATGGAAGGTAAAAATCAGCATGGCTCCTTATTAACAAAGTCTGCTGTCTCCCATCTAGGCAAAGAGAAGTGTTTGCCACAGTCACACCCAATTACTCTTCCCTCTTCGTGAACTGAATTGTCCAATGCAAGTATTTTAGTACCCAATTAAAAAATTTATACCCTCAACAGCATCCAGCAGGGCTTCAGTAATACGGCTGTGACTGAAAGGGAAAGGATAAACTAGGAGGCAGAAGTAATTAAGCCATTCAGCATCTCACATGTTACAGTCTCAGCTTCTGAGGCCAGCCAAGGCACAGGTGAACTGCTTTGGGTTAGATAAAGTTCAGCTTTGCTACCCATGGCAACAAGCTGTTCTCTTGATCAAGTTTAACCACCAGTACTTGTCCTTGCCCTGGCCCTGTCACTCATTCACTTGAAATCTTTCACACTTGGGCCTACAAAAAGCATGCCTTCTTTCTTTCAAAGGCAAACTTAGAAGATAGTGGCTTTGTCTGGATTTTTGGTGGTGTTTTTTCCCCTCCACATTTAGACTTCTCCCAGAGCCGGACACAGAGACTTTCAGGCATAGCCCCTTCCTCCCAAAACATATGTCATGACATACATGTTGATATATATCAAATCAAAGGAAGCCAGGACTTGGTGCATAGAGCCCTGGTTTGTACTACTGTGCCCTCAGTCACACTGTCCCCATTCATCTCCATTTAATAAGCATTTAATTAATCTGCTCACTTGAAGAAAAAAAGTAGAAGGGGCAGTACCACTGTCATTTACCCATTGTGGGCAAACGTTTTCCTGGAGAAGGAGGATGCAGATGTATTGTGTCTGCGACAGCATGAAGCCAGCCTAGGTAGGCACAATGTCACCCAGTTTTCAGGTACAATTCACCAATATGTTAACCACCATTAAACATTTGGAAACACCCCCTTGAAGTCACTCCCATTTCACTAATTGTTAGTCCCTAGTGGTAGTGTCTGATTAATACAGGAACAGAACGAGATTCAGAAACAAGGCAAGCAGCAGCACGGGAAGAATACAGAAAAGTACACACATAAGCCAATATATCTGGCTTATTCTTTGCTGCCTTTTATTTTAGGGCTCAGCTCTCAGTCAGCTCAGAATACCCATCGCATTTGATAATTGTTTTGCTTAGTAATAACAATAGATTCACTTGGATTTATTAGACACAGCATACTTTATTTAATGCCAATCTCCGGAAATGTACTAATGCCTGCTGACAGTGCTCTCACACTGCATCTCCCCAAACAAGAAATGAGGTCACTGTGATCCATGTAATAATCTGATACACACACATTTTGCGGCAATCTGTAAAAGTTTTATAAATTCCTAAAAGAGGACATTTTGGTTGTTTTGGTGTTTTCCCCCTCCACTCTGCAATTAGGATTTCCCAAGTGGAAGACCAAGCTTTACAAAATCCTTCTCAGTCTTTATTTCTGCTTTTTTTTTTTCAGCTTTCCTCACTGAAGTAGAGGAGTCTACGCAGCTTGTTTCTGTACAAAGTGTTGCCTTTCTCTGGCAAGAAGGGAGTCTTCTTTAATTAAAAATGACATTCCATAAAGTTTGCAATTAGAAAGGATCAAGGTGCAAAGAGAACAGCCTTAAGAAATACTTTTGCAAAGAGGGCAGGAATTGTTGAGAATTACAATGGGGCAAGAGAAATAGGTACAGTAACTACATTTCTTTTTCTTCTAAGCTTGGGCTGTGAAAAGGTAGAAAACACCCTCTATTTACAAGAAAAGAACAGAAACAAGACTGATCCTTAGGCATAATATTACATACTGCACCTGGATTTCTTGAATTACTAACTAGAGGACGGAGCAGTTAAGGCACCACTTCAAGTATCTAAATTAAAATCTTCTCCACCTCTAGCTGTAGGACGAGCAAAGTGCAAACCACGAAGGGCATTCCTGAAAGGACCTCCAGGCAGAGATGGCTGTGTTCCAGCACATGCAGAACACGTGGCTGAAGAGACTCCACTGCAGAGAAGTGCTGGGACTGCCTCCACCATCGTGTCTCCAGCATGCAAGTCCCCACAGTCACATCGAGGTGGCCCAGGTGAGCCAAAGAGAAAGGTGGGAGCACAAGACAGGGAACTGCTGTCATTTTGGGGGGCCACATTATCACGGTCCTTTAGTCTGGTGCTTGCACTATGGTCCGGCAAAGGGCAGCACAGCACAGTGCGTGAGCCCTGGTGGGGTCATTAGGGAGCAGCTTCTCCAAAACTTTCCTGCGTGGTTTAAGAGATTTTTTTTTTTTTTGTTTGGCATGCAATGGTATTACATACTACTTACCCATTTCTGAAGGCTTGTCTTCTTCCAAGCCAAATAAAAACTCATATTTGGCCTTGGCAACAGTCTGGGCATGAGCCGATACATCATTATCCCACACATGTGCTTCTGCCTGTAGAGTCAAAATAAACAAAGTTAACTACCTTTCAGTGAAAAAACAGCAGCAGGAACATGAAATCCCTCCAAGTGGGCTGAGAGGTGGGATTTTCAGTGTGTTCATTTAATCTATCACCATCAACATCATCCAGGGCAGGCATGGGCCAGCTCAAAGTGCTTTTGAAGAGCTCACGTCTGTGTCTTAAAACACAAGCAGTTCACCACCAAGCACTGATGCTGGAGTTACCCAACCCCTCACATCTTCAGCCAGCTTACCCACTGCAAGGCCAGCAGCACTGGGCAACAATCTCAGTAATACCAGTTAGGGTTAAAAATGCCCAGGGAATAGTACCAGAAATAGCAAATTAAGAGTATGGGTGTCACAGAATTGGGACCCATGGGAAAACTATAAATGGGGCAGGCTGCTTCTTTGGCAGGAGATGGGCCCGTGAAAAGGAGGAGCAAGGTTACAACAAGGATGATCAAAAATGGAAAAAAAGATAGTAAGGTATGCAAATGTGTGGTGAATGCTGCCTGAGAGCCTCTGTTGGGTAGGTCACGCCTGACCAGCACCGTCCAGATCTGAACAGCCCAACCTGTTTTTATAATCATACCACACAAGTCAAACCTGCTTCTGTGACCACGAGGCGGGGAGTGGGCACAGGGTGATCTCCCAAACTAGTGGGGGGACACCCTGTGGAGATGGATGGATGGATGGATGGATGGATGGATGGATAGATGGACAGATCAAGCACCCCAGTGCCACCCGGGTACCTTACAAATGCCTCCTACTCATAAGAAGCAGTTTGGCACAGTAAAGGTCACATTTCTCAGAGGAGAGAAAGGCTGCAGGACTAAGATTAAAATTTGTTTTCTGAACAGGTGGGGACAAATAAAATCTCCAAGATAAAGCACACACCAACAATAAACTGTAGTGCAAAAACTGTCTGCAGTCAGCGTTAGGTTTCTTCCCAGCTGGGCAAGACGGAGCCTGTAATTCTTCTGTCTGAAGTGACAGATGAAATAAATCATTAACTCTATAAATTCTTCAGTGACCTTTAAATTCATACCCCATGTTTGAGGCAGCCAGTTGTTACAGCACAGCAAGTCACTGCATGGTTCACACTGGCAAAAGGCCTTCCCCTACAAAAATACTCTTTAAAAAAAAAAAAAAAAAACAGATGGAACATTCTGCCCCCCCGGACAATAATAACTTCTATGCACTTCCACCAAATACTTTAAGGTAAACGTCAACTACAAACAGAAATTCAAAGTACAGGAGACACATAATTTACAGGAACACAAGGTCAAGGCTTTTTAATCAGAGATGGATGGAATCACAAATCCATACATACCTCCAAGGCCAGGTCTCCAGCAATTACAGTTTCTTTCAAGAGCATATTGACAAATAACTATCTTGACCCACAGCCTAGAACTATTTCATTCCAGGTTTTCCTGGCCTTTCACCCTCACTTCTTCTCCCCGCTTTCTGTACTGCAGCAGTTCTGACAGATTTAGCCCAACAAGTGGGCAGTAGATCTTTCACAGGTGTCTCACATATATTTATTTACCATTCACTGGTCCAACTATTCATCACTAGGGCTCCAAAGGGTATTTTGATGAACCTGCTAACACTAGCCTACCAAATACATAGGGAAAAATGTGATGAAACAGACAAAGGGCTTTCTAGCACAAAGATGTCTGTCATGAGCATGATGGAACAAGCTTGGAAGAAGCTTCCATGTCTCCCCTGCTTTTACAGGTCTGCATTCATTTGCAGGAAGGGGAGCAGGAAGGTCTAGAAGGGGAACATTTGGACCCAGAGCACACAGGAGGAGGCTCCTTGGTCCGCAATAGCCTGGACAGGAGTAGCTTACAGAGCCAGATAAAAATTCAGCCTACCTAGATGGATGTGAAGGGAGGGAAAGCTAAACACCTAGCTGGTGCCAAATCCCATTCACAGATGAATGAAATGGAAAATAAAATGGACAGAGCAATCCAGTTCTTAAGCAATCAGAAATTTCTGATCTACACACCTCTGGGACAGAGCACTTCCATCCTTCAGCTGTGCTCTTCAAGGTTTCAGAGACATCTGACCTTCCCTGCCCGCAAGCACATTTTCTGAGGGCACATAAGGTACATTTGCCTGTATCTTACTGTAATGCAGTGAAGAAGAGTCTGGTTCATAGCACCTTCTGCATCATCCAGTAAGAAGCAGAAATTAATGGCTAAATTAATCGTTTTTCAGTGTACAAGGCAGCATTTGTCAGACTTTGGTGCCTAAGCGGGGACTGCAAGACCTTTGTCTTAGCGTCTGAAAGGGATAACTCGATTTTCAGAAGTGCTCAGCACCACTGATGAGAATTGCAGATACTGGCTCATGCATGAGAACACTGAACCTAACATTTATTTAGGTTGTCAGAGCACTATAAGGATGTGCAAAGGTAAAGCAGTTCAAAGCCTCCGGATCCAGGATAAGTTTATGATGTTTCATCCAAACAAGTGATACTAAAAGGAGAAAGCAAGAGGGGTAGAAAATTAGGACACTTATGAGGTCAGAGCTAGCATTTAAGACTATTGCTTTACTGTTGCCTTTCCTTAGAGACTAAACAGGGGAAGAAAACAGCACACAAACCCCAGAAAACTGAGACAGAATACATGCTCTCCTTTTCTTCTTTCAATCTGCCGCTCATTCAGCTTTGTAGAAGTCATCATGCCCTGAAACCAGGAGCCCAGCAAAGGGCTGGACAAATGTTCATGGTGCTTTCCAAGCTGCATTAGCAAGGATTAAATACAATCAAGATTGGAAGAGATATAAAACTCCTGCTTAAGCCATCTCCCTCAGCTCAAGGGCAAAGAAATCTGCATCCGGGTCAGCTCATTTCCTAATTGCTTTACTCAGAGGGCTTTAACTACCACCTTTGATGCATCCAAAGTTTGTCACTGCCGGAGAGGGTGACACTCACTCAGAGCATCAAAACCCTTAAATCAGCCCAGCTGCCCATACATACCTCGTGAGCCACAGACACACTGTTTTCAGTCCAATTACACTCTGGGTAGAGCAGCAGTGCGTTCCTGCCTGTTCATTCACTGCTCCTGCAGCACTTTCTGCCTGTTTGAACATGTTTGATCAAGCCTCCTTCTCTAGGTCACAGTTCTTGGTGAGGAGCTGGAGAGACTGCATTTGTCTCTTGGGTGAATTTTGTATAACATCCACGAGGCTGTGTTAGCTTGGACACGGCAGACCTCATCCTTCAGACCTCCTGCCGACACTGGACCAGGTTTTTTTGACAGCACGGGCATGGGTCATATAGGTCCCACCTCAGTGGGCTTTTTTCCCTTTTGCTGTGGGAGCAGAGATTGTTTAGGTTATGGCCACAGCGCTTGTGTTGGTTTCATGCTAGCACAGGAAACGAAGCTGCTGAATCTGTGTCTCAGCACCAAAATGAATAGAAGCGTGATGCTAAGACCTCAGAGATCCTGCTCCTCCAGCAGCAGCTGCCAAGGATAGGTAAGTCAGCCCAGCATTAAGCACACACACTGCCTCTACTCCACTCTGCTGTCTGAACGTGCAAACCGGAGCATAGGACCAGTAACTCCCAAGGAGAAACCACTGCCACAGTTCACCCCTCAAGAGGTGGCTTTAGGCAGGCCCCTGACAAGAGTTGGCTGCTGCCTTTCGTGAAGTACAATGCTTCTCTCTGGACAAATTTGGTTTCAACTCCAGTCAAGAGTTCCCCTGAAAATGCCCCCTGAAAATCCTGTGGGTTTTATATAGCCATGGACACCCATCCAAGTCTGAAGAAAATGCTTCTCCTTCCTCCATGGAAACACCTACATGCCAGAGAGCATTAATTGAGGAGTATCAAATACTTGTTCTTTCACCACCATTTGCAGGTGAACTGAGAGGAGAGCTGGGCTCCAACTCTGCAGATCTCAGTGAAGGGGAGTCCATGGATCCTCAGTCCACGACTGCTGGGACAAGGCATGGGTGAGTCTGAGCACAAAGAGCTGGCGTGAACTCATGCTTCCTGAAGCATTCACATTTAAGGTCATGTGTTTTCTTTGAAAATGTCTAATAAGGAGGAAGCGTTCAAAGGAGCAGATAATTCACTGGCAAATGTCAGTCTGGAGTTTCTCAGACTCCCTGAAAGGACAGATGCTGTTAGACAAACTGACTACTCGCAGGAGACCTGGGAAAACGGTTCTTGGGAAAAAGCAGAATGGGATGGGTGCCCAAGTTTGAGCCTTCAGGGAGCAAGGGTCAGCCAAAATGCTGGACAGCAGGAGACGAGCCATGCTAAAGGAAAACATCGGCAGGAAGGGGTCTAAGGACCTTTCACAAAGGGCCATGAGCTGGGATAGAGAGGGCAAAGCATCCTCAGGGGGACCCCTGCAAGCTTTCTTAATAAAACCCAGCCACTCTATGTCTAGAAAGTAACGCTGCTCCAGTTCTTCTAGGCTTACTGGAAAACCTGGAGGGAACTGGCTGGTTGGGTGAGGATCTCCACAACTCACCTACACCACGAGGTCAACTCAGGGGAGCCCCAGTTTTGCACACTTTCGCATGTGCACAGCTCCTTTTCCCAGGGCTGAACACCCTCCCCCTCAGCTGTGTAGCTGATGAGGCAACAGCCTCTGCACTGGTAGCACAGCGCTTTCTGGAGGTTTCACAGAGGCTGGTGGGCAGATGCCACAGTGGCCACAACAGAGCCCTCAGCACTACTGCAAGGAAGCAAGAAAAAGCCACTGTAGGACACCCATAAAGCACTCCTCCAGCTAAGGAGGACTTCACAAACACACCTGGACGACTACTTATCCCGCACTGTGCTTGTTCCATTCTTACTGTTTCACCAACACCTCTAGCAGCAAAAAAAGCCAAATGCCTCTCAGCAGCTTATCATACACCCTGATACAGCAAGCTTGCACTTTCAGGAGGAGTTTGAACATCTACCATCATCATGTCGTCTGCACCTCAGGAGTTCCCTCGAGACTGACAGAAATACAGTAACTGGTAATGGAGCTAGCTTAAAAAATAAAGTTAAAAAAGAAGAAGAAAATGAAAGACAGAAACGATGGATAGAAGGCTTCCACAGATTTACAGTCTTCTCCAGCAAGTTGCCAGCAGAGCAAAAGCGCCATGTGAGTCATGGAGCAAGGCCATGGTCAAGTCTTTACAGAGTGGCACACTGAGGGCTCTGCCTCTGCTGCCACGGGCAGAAAACCCCCCAACAGCCTGGCACAACTAGTGGCCAGCTCTCGTTTTTAAGCACCACTATCATTCCTGTGTGGGTGTGAGCTTAGCAAGCCTCACTGCTTTTGACATGTCGTACTGATTGTTCTGAAAAGACAATTTCTGTTGAGCTGTTCCTCAGTTGCTTTGCTAAGTTACAGGATGAAATGCAGAAAGCTGGAGATAAAATAAGCTCACTAGCTGGTGAAAGCTAGTGCACCAACAGCACAGAGAGAGGGCTGGTGCTCACAAAAAGACAGTTAGCAAGGTTTGTAATTTTTACTCCCATGTGACCCCACACATCATGTTTGTGTTTTCCTCACACACACCCCCCCCATACTAATACATGTGTTTGCATTTCTTAAAATAAAGCATTAGTAAAATATATCAAGACTCAAAAGAAAGGAGTTTTGTGTGGCTAAATCTCATCTGAAGCTGCCAAAAGGTAATACTAGCAAAGGTTTCAGAAGAGAAGAAATCTCAGCTCAGGTTTTAAATTTATTCCTAGCTATCACAAGTTTCAGGCAGATGTGCAGAGAGCCAGAACGTGGTGGAGGTAAGAAGGGGCTTGTGTGAGGGCAATGCCTATAGCCATTGTCCAGTAGAAAACACTGGATTATAGAAAAGGATAACGAAGTCAGCTGGAACTCTTCAGCTGAAGGAAAGAGGCAGCTGAGAAAACACGTGGCAGAGATGCATACAGTCACAAGGGATCTGAAAAAGGCAAAGAGCAAGGAGTGATTCACCACCTCTTTTAATTCAACTGCCAGAGGACATCAAAAGAAGGTATCAGGAGTCAGCATGACATCGAACAGGAGATGGTTCCTCACACAGTTTGCAGTCAAAACCACACACCTCGCTGCAAAGCAATGTCATGGAAACCAAAGGCCTAGAGGAACTGAAAAAGAGGGTGAACAAGCTCCAGGGATACAAATCCACAACATACACTGAAACTGTAGCTTTCTGATGAAGCTCCAAGCTGAACTCTTCCCACACATCAGCCAATGTCCACGATCACATACATGCTCATGGACTAAAGTGAGCTTGGGTCCAAACCGGTGCAGACAGCCACTCTTACCTGCTCACCGGGCTTTGGCATGGCCCTGAACCCGGCAGACCTCAGGTTCAGTACCCCACAGCCAGCTTCACTCCTCAGTCCTCACTGCAAGGTGCCCGCACCCTCACCCCAGGGATTCACCAAAGGGCTCTGGGGCACTGCTGGCTTCCCATTCCTGTGTTTGCCAGGGGCAGCCTCCCAGGAAGCAGTTGGGCTGGAGAGAGCAAAACTGAAAGGGCGCAGATACCATCGGAGCTGCTCTCCCCGCTCAAAGGCAGACTTCACAAAAGTTCAGTGTCTGATGAGAGGCTCGATTCAGAAACGAAGCAAAAGAGTTGCTGTTGAGAAAAAGGCATGGGAACAGTGACAAA
>VXBW01002234.1:225636-243879 GCA_013400375.1 Thinocorus orbignyianus
GCCCCCCGGGCCAGCCCCGCCCCGCCGCCCGGGAGGGAGCCCACCACGTGCTCCGGGAAAAGATTTACCCAAAAAAAAGGGAATTATTTCAGGATTAGCCAAAGCCGGCGGAGGGAAATAAAAAATAAAAGACAAGCCCGGCTTTGTGCCCACGGCAACGGCGCTGCGGAGGTACGTGTCCCAAGCCAAGCCCGCAGGGGCCAGGACATGCCGTACCCTGCTCTCCTCCTAAATCCCTTCAGCGTGGCTGGCAGTTGCTGGGGAAAAAAAAAAAGTAATAAATAAAATAAAACCGGACCCAAAATCCTTCTCCAGTCAGCCCCGGTGCTTTCCTTTCGCAGCCTGGCTTCTAAAAAGCGCAGATGTCTCGGGAGGAACGCCATCTGAATGGTCAAAACTGATTTTTCACAATTGCTTTTTTCACAGTTCGCTGGGGAAGCGCTCACACGCCCTCACATTTCTGAGCACACAGCCACCTTGCTTGGATTTTGCCAGCCGGGATACTCTGCCAGGTGTCCTTTGTAATGAAAGTGGGGTTTCCCGTTGGAAGCTGCACTTTAAAAAATACCCCAAATCTCCTGGGCCCACTTAGAGGAGTTAGCTACGCAAGTAGCTGACGGACTGGAGAAAGAAGGATGTTGGTTTCTTTATTTTCAGCATACTCGCGTTTTGTTCAGTAAAAAGCTTTTATTTATTTATTAATTTATTTATTTAACCCACCAAAGTTGAGGGTAGGTTTTCCGGAGCAATCCAGAGCAAGGCCAGGAGTCTCTGAACACTTCATGTTTGCTCCTTCCCCTGCACTGGAAAACAAAGCTGTGTGTGAGGCGGAAGGCAGGGTTGTTCCAGCTGCTTTCCCGTTGGGAAAGGCTTTGGGCAGTGCTGGTGGTGGAAGAGCATCACCATGAAGTCACTGACACAAGTGCACCACACCCGGACACGGCAGCACCTCTGCAGCTGGGGAGGAAAGCGGAGCCCTGCCATGTTCCTCACTGAGGACCATGCTCCCTCACAGCACAGAGCCACCCTCAGCCTTTCAGTTCTCCAGCACCACCAAAAAAAAAAAATAATTTTTTTTTTTAAAAATCCATTTCTGGCAAGATAAAGGTAAGTCCAGCCATAAAACATGATGCACCCTGGCCTGGAGCTTTCCCTGTTTGGCAGTAAGATGGCAATGGCAGTACCATCCCTCTGCTCTTCAGGCTCGTCTGGAGGCTCTATCCAGGAGCATCTCCCTGTGCTACTCCCAACAGGGCCATGGCTCACAGAGCTTACGCTGCTCGTCCTAACTCAAACCCCCTCTTTCTCACCACCTGCAGGTCCATACTCACCCTAGCAGCGCTGTTCCTGTTTTCCACCCATTCCACCCTGCAGGAGACTGCACTGCCTCCATCATCTGAGTGCCGCAGGCCTGGGATGCCCTGTGTCTCAGAAGGCATCCCATCTTTCCTTACAGGTTCCCCTCTCCCCATCCCAAGCCTCCCACCTGCTCCTCAGCATCGCAAGCCATGCTTGCCCACACAGCTCAGCAGCAGCAGCACAGGATCTGCCCCCTGCCATGCCCAGCAGCCCTCCACTCCAGTCATTTCTGTCCTCTGGGAACAGTTGGACAGAAATCTAGCTTTCTATCCCCCCAAAAGGCTGGCATGGGTCCTTAAGAGGTCCCTGCACAAGCCTGTGGGCACTGCCTTTGTCCACCTCTATCCCATCTGCCAGGGTTGAGTCCAGCACCCACAGGAGCAGCATCTCCCTGTGATGCAGCCTCATACCCATCCATCCATGGCCAAAACACACCATGGATCCCAGACAGGGTGATGTGCTGGAGGGCTTCACCCCTCTCCCCGGGCCGTGCCAAGCACATGGGGATGCCAGGCACGTTTCAGCCCCAGCAGGGTTTTGTCCCATCTGTTTCAGCGCCTCTGAGACCCTGAGAGCTGGTGCAGGGGCACAGGCTGCAGATTCCCCATCTCTGCCACATCTGAGCTGGCTAATGCAGCGGAAAAAGAAACCACCCAGCGCCTGGGTCTCTGAGGAGGTGATGTGCTCTGCCTCCCTCCTCCCTGACAGGGCTGAGGTAATGCTGCAGCTGGGAGAAAAAAGCAGAGTTTGAGGGGAGGGTTGGTGTTGCCCCTTGCCAGCAGCTGCCCTTCACCCAGCCCTGGGCACCTTGCTGGCAACTGTGGTCACTTCACTCCAATTCAGGGGGGCTTTTTTTTCCCTGTTTGTGTTCAGTTGAGAAGAATTTGACTTTTTCTCTCTGATCCAGGCATCTGGCCTGAATCAGTCAGACATTTATACTTCCAGGAATATGCTCTGTGCCCTGGGACTGGGAGAGGAGAGCATTTCCTAGCCTGGGGGAGGATGGTCCTGCAAGCCTCTGCCACGCTGGCATCTAACTGTTGGTTTGCTGGATGACTTTAGATCACCCTAGATCACTGCAATGGAGGGTGATGGTGTTTAGCACCACCCATCCTGAGATTTGCACAACGGAAGGCAGTATTTCTTACACCATCGATCATTGCTCTCTGCACAAGGGTTGTATTAAACCCCAAAACATTACTTTGAACATACAATCAGCAGAGAAATGGGGTAGGTTTAGTGCATTTAAGAAGGAAATTTGTATTCTTTGTCCAAAGGTTTGATTTAAAAAATTGATTGCAGCAAAAGCTGACACAAAAAAAAAGGCAGCTTGCGAGGTAGGTATTAGGGCTTGTCGCATCTACGGAGCACTCCAAATTGCTTAAGGATTTAAGTTCAAGCATACAGCACGTGTTTTGGCACAGCCCAATCTAGAGTAAAAATAAAAATAAAAAAGGCAAGCACCCACCAGTCAGCCTCTATGACCATGGCAAACATCCTGCAGGAATGTCCAGCCTGTGTCATTGGCTAAACTGCTCCAGTTCTGCTGGCCAAGGGTGGTGATGGGGAGCAGGGAGCCAACTCCAGGCAAGCCACCCAGCTATGGTCTGAGCTGGCAAACAGGGCACGGGGAACCAGAGGCAATGCCAGAAGTTGCTGGCTGTGGCAGATAGTGGTGTGAAAGTACCATGAGGGACGGCTGGATCTCACAGCTGGGTCAAGTGGGAGCTGTGTGAGATGTGGCCAAACTGCACCTGCAATTGCTGGGGTTGTTTTGGGGAGCAGAACCTAGCAAGACCAGTGGTGGCCCACTAATCCTGAGGTTGCCTACCATTTTCAGTGGTATTGAAAACATGAAGTTTGGGTATGGCCTTTAGCAAAACTGGGACCCAAGGCAAAGTGGCAATTGCGGTGGATTTCTTGTTTGCGAGGAGTCTTGGGTAGAAAACAGGACGTTCAGAAACAGGAAAATGGGTAAGTCACATAGTGCCAAGGAGCTGCTGAGGTGTGCCCATCAAGCAGCCCCGTGCTTGGTCGCCACAGTGGGAGCAGGGCAGCAAACTAAACCAATTTTTCTGACCACACTACAAATATCAAAGCTGCCTTTGGTCGCAACATGGCACCACAGGGTGCTTTCCCTTGCCAGGAGGGCAGCAACTGGGTGGAAGCATGGATTGAGCATCACAGCATTTCTATGTCAGTGCCTGTTCCAGGCAGCTGACTCCAGACTCTTCCCACCACTTCCTAAGACAAATATTAAATATTTGGGTCAAAAAACTGTGGCTGAAAATACCTTCTCTAACCAACCCACCTCCTCAGGAAAAAAAAAAAATAAAAAATGGAGTGTATCATAATCAGTGGTCTGTAAAGAATAACCAATGCATGAACTCTGTAATCATTTACCTGTAAAGGTGCTCTTTTGATCATTATTCTCCTCCCACAGGGAGACGAGGGGAGTACTGGAACTCACTTCCAGCTTATTCCTCCTCATTCAAAAGGCAGAAACCCACATGTAAGCCATCATCCAGGTACTCGCCAGAATACGGCTTGGGACATTGCATTTCAAATCAAATAAGGTTCTGTCTTTCCACGAGGAAGAAAGCTAGCAATAAAAAAAAATAATTATAAAAAACCCAACCAGAAATACCATTATCCACAGATGGAAAGCCTGAGTTAATAATTTACTGGATTTTCGTCTGTGTGTCTGGATTTCTCTGGACACAGCTGGGAAAACTTTTTTTTTTCCTTGTTTTACTCAGAAAAAGAGAGACACCATCAGAACCCTTTCTGAATTACGGGTGGAAAGTGGCTGCAACAGCCCAAGGGGAACAGCAGATTGGGAGATAAGGTGCAGAACTAGGAAACAACTGGGCGTGTGTAAAGAGGGCAACCTTTCTGTTATTTGTTAAGAATAAGACAGCACTAATAAAACATTGAGTAATGTAGTAATAGCTGCAGCAGGGAACAGGTTAGTGCACAAAGGGGCTGTCACCTGGCACTGCTGTGAGGAGGGGCACACTGCAGGCTGTGCCAGCATCGTTGTTCTTCATGGGGCTCTTCCTTTGCAGCCTGTCAGGCTGGGTTGGCCTCCCACCCAAAACACTGCTAACCTCCCTTTAAGGGGTTAACTGACTTTTGTCTTGCTCCTTCCCCCACTGACAATTCTCCAGAGTCTTGCTGTGCCCAGGACTCCAGGAAACATAATTTTTCCAGACCCTCCATCTCTTGTCTCCAGAGATTTCACTTCACTCCCTCCTCTTTCTGACATGCTCCTTGGGAGGAAAGGAAATGACCAACATTCCTGCTTGGGGAGCCCTGTAACTGGCCAAAATTAAAGCATGTGATGGGAAATCTCAGATGCTTATTATTCCACCCATCAGACTTTGGGGTTCTGGTGTTGTTCACAGCACAGGTATCTCCCCTGAAGGGCAAGTCTTTAGAAATCTCCTTATTAGCCCAAGCAAAACTGAAGGACATAGAAAACCCTGCTGAATGTCCCTGATCAAAGTTCCGTCCTGGGTCTCTGCTGTCACCTCCTTTCTTTTGTCACCTCCGCCTTTGCCCTTCTCTGTCTCTAGCAAGTCTCTCTTTTTGTCCTGTTCTTTAGCAAAGGACTGCATGGTCCTGAAACCAGCCCATCTGCAGTGGGTCTTTACCTTCCGGGCAGGACATCAGTGAACACCAGCAAATAGCCACAGGTCCTTGGACTTTGGCCCACAGCAGGGACAGGTCATTAAATCTTTTCCTTGCCAACTCCTTTCGAAAGTGGCAGCCCTGTGCAGGATTCATGGTGTCATCTAGGGGCCCTGCTGAAAGGCCTCCAGAGTGAAGAAGCCAAGGAAGGGTCCCATCCAGACTAAGGTCAGCCAATTTCTTCCCAAGCACCTCGAAAAGTGACAGAGAAATAGATGGTTGCCCTTGGACTGCCAAGTCCTGCTGAGTTTTGCTCCTGCTGCTCTCCAGGACTAAGGGTACAATCCAGCTATCCCCCTGGGTGGGGGAAAAGCCCTTCATCCTGCTTCTGACAGGGAAGTAGGAGGCCAGGTCTAGGAGTCCAGGACACTCCAGCAACGGCAACACCAACCGTGGAGCAGAGAAAAGCAAATTTCAGCCAGTTCCCAGTAGCTCAGGGTTGTTTGTGTGGCTGGATCTTTGCTAATGAGAGAGGTTTCTCGGGATCGAATCACCAAGATTCCTTCCCTTTCCCCAACTTGCCCCATAAATGGTAAAGGAGAATATCACCAATTGGTTTATTCACAATGTCATTAATATGGCAAGAGTGGATTTGGCCTTTGGGATGATATGAGGGAGGGGTTTTTTTACTGACTTCTAGGACAGAACATATATCACATCAGCATTGTCAGCCCCACAAGAAACCTGGCACACACAGCTCCGCAGCTCTGCCCCAGAGGATATGGTGCCTAGCCGAAAAGCAATGGAAGAATATAAGGTAAGAGAGACCTTCCTCGCAGACTGAAGCACGCAGCCATACATTCATCAAGGCAATGGTGCTTTATTGAATCAGACTAATCATAGAGTTGGCTAAAGTTGGAAGGGACCTTAAAGATNGAGACTCAGTCCAATCAATCAACAACCTCAAAATAAGTCTGCAAAACGTCTGCCTACATGTCGTTACTCTTAGTGTTCTTCCTCTGAGAACCCTATCTGCCCTACATTCAGTGATTCCTCTGCTGTCCTTACTTTGTGCTGGTGTATGGTAACCAGATGGATTCATTAGCAAAGTAGCTCATCTAGACTAACAACCACAAGAAGAAAGACTGTTTTGCATGAACATCAGCAGAGGTGTTCAAAAGCGCACGCAATCAAACATACACATGAGAGGAGCACACTGTGTCTGAGCCGTACAGAAATGCTCCAGGTGGTCTTTTCCCCTCATGAGTAACATGTGATTCTACAGAATGGTGTCCTTCCTGGGGAAACCTTAGCCAGTTTCACATAAACCATTCTGGTCTTGACCTCCAGAAGTAGATGCCAAATACTGCAACTGTATGGTATGTTGTGATCAAAGGAAGCATACATTCCAAGCCAAGATACTGTGGCTTTGTGTTTTTGGCTTCCTTAGACACTTGCATCCTCCTGTGAAGTCCCCCTATACAGCTTTCCCCTTTTTGTGTGTGTCTTCTTTCTCCTGCTACAGATGGGTCAGATTGGACTAAGACTGACACCAAGCCAGTGAGAAGAAACAGGAAAGGAACATTTAATCAATGACCTTTTTTTTTCAGTAGGGTAAGTAGCAGCTTTTCACAGCCCTACCAGTGTTTGGAAAACGCAAGTCAGAGGAGGATGGTTGCAGCTACAGGTATAACTGCACTGACACGCAACAAGCAGCCTTGAGTCAGGTAAACATAAGTAACATCACCCCACTGTCCTTCCCAAAATGAGATCATTATGGCTCGCAACTCTGGGACATTCATACAGCAGCCACTGCCTGAAATGCTTGCAGCCAGAGAGGGAAATAACACTGCTGAGAAGAAAAGTCCTAACAAGATCTGCTTTCTCTGTTTAAACAAAGCTGCAACATGTATGGACAACAAACAGCTGGAAACTGCTGGGCACATCCATATCCATCTCCCCAGGCAGTGAGCACGCATCGGTCACAAATGACGGGTGGAAGGTTGAATGGTGACAATTAAGCACATTTCATTAGGACAGAGAAATCCCAGCCAATGTGAACAGATCAATACCGACTTTGGTCGGAAGTGGAAGGTCTCTGCAGGCAGATCTTTTGGCAGATTTCCTAAACAAAGGAAGACACTGTTTGATCCCACAGCAGAAAATAGGAGCCAAAGCCGAAAAAGACTCGAGCTAGAGGTATCATGTGTCCGGCCAGACTGTGACACCAGAGACAGGCACTTTCCAGGTGCAGCACCATGGTAACAGGGCCACATCGCTAGGCCAGGGCAGGGAGGCCGGGGGTGGACAGCATTTTCTCCTTCTGTGACTGTCTTCCTGAGGCAGCCTGCCACACCAGGCAGCTGCACAGCCTCCTGGGCCTTGAAGGGTCACGTGAAGAGGTGGAAGCCCTAGGAAAACAGAAGTCCCAAAGTGCCTGGAAGATGAATCAAGAAGAGATGCATAGCTTTGCATCAGGTGGCAGGGAATATGGCCTGGTGTTGCTCACTGAAGCTGTGGGTAGAAAACCTAGGGAAAGACTCCTCTCCAAAGCAGGATCACAGACCTCCTTTCAAACTCTTCCTCTCTCACTCTTCCCTCCCCAGGTATCAACCTCAGCGTGCACCCTCTAAATTTCTACCTTCTCATGCACCATCCTCCTTCCTCACAGCCAGTCCCACCCCTTCCTCCTCACAGCTCTGGCCTCCTAGAGCACTCAAACTCAGACCCCAGCAAAGGAGGTCTCAATCCCCTTGCCCTTCTGCTAGATATTACGGCTGCCCCTCAGGGTCCCAGCCCCTCCAGCTCCCTACCTCCCCAGCAAAGATTTATCTTCTTATTATTGCTCTTTCCCCAGCTAATTATTCATTCTCACCCTGCCCCTAGCCAGAGACCACCTCTCCTTTGGTGTGATGGGTGGACAGACTCAACATTCAACATTACTTCAAGCAGTGGGAAAGCTGTAGGAAGTTCCCACCCGCCCCACGCTCATTCCTGCCCACCATCTGGAAGCTGTGCCAAATGCCACATCTGTTCAGGCCCACCCTGTGCAGACAGAATGCTGGAGCCAAGAAGCATCGTTTTCCGTCTGAGGTTTTTTTCTGCATTTTTTCCCCAAATGAATTACTGCCATCACCTTTGCTCCCCTCACCCTTTGCCTCAGCTTTACTTTCCATCACCAACTGGATAAAAGAGTCCATTCTTGCTCCGGTGCTATAGCCTTCAGCATTAGTTTTCACCATTTCTACACATCTTCCTCCGCGCCCCAGATAACTGTTACAAAAGCTAGGCTAGAAAGCTGTAGAGATCTATCTCTTTTCTTCCCCTTACTTTCAGGAAATCTTCACCAGGAATGTAGAAGGCATGTAATGGACAATATGATACTCTAACACGGAGATCCAATCTCCTGCAAAGCAGGTTTTTATCTGAACAACCAAGGGCGTTGGTGGGCATTGCCTGTCATTTCCCACTTTTTATCACTCACCATCTCGACGTAGATCCAGCGTTGACAGGTGGAACAGATGTGCTGCTCCTGACTCCCTCAAATCCAAAAATCATCCTTTATTCTATTTCCAAAAGCTTGACTTTTTTCCCCTTCAGCATCATACTGACTTTTTACAACTCCCTCAAACCAGCTTTACAACAGCTATGTCAAGATCAAATCCAAGTCCAAATTCATCCCGAGGGAAAAAGCCACTCAATCCCACAAATTCCAGTCCTTCACAATTATTTTCCATTTATATTTTTAAATTAGGATACTATATTTTTGATGGTTGGTGCTGAAGCAATAAGCTGTTTTCTTCCCTTTCCTTGGTGCCAGAAAGACTTGTCTCCTGTCTTGAAGAGCTTGCTTATTCCTGTTTTCTGAGAGAAGCAAAAAATGACGAGGTATGTATGGTGATGAAGTGATAACTGTCTGAGACAGCTGTTGAAGATATGAGCTTGTTCAAAGCCTGCTGGAGTGGAAAAGCTATCACTGACTGCTTTGGCTTCTGGAGTCTCCCTTGGTTCTAGAAGCTTTAGGTTCTTACCAAACTTTCGATTTCCTATGGGTGTCTTAAAAGTAAATTTTCAGTCTCGTTCTCTTCCTGCTGAGCACATTAACCTTTACTGTTTTAAGCAGTGGTGGCGAAGAGTCATCTGCACTCAGGATAAAGCTGATGTGCAAGTGTTTTCAAGTTCAGGACAAACAATTCTTAATTATAGTTTTTCATACTGACTTCTCTGAAGTCCAGGGTGCATGCTCATGAATTAATCCTCCTACATCACACGTCAAAAAGGCAAAACTTAGCAATCTGACTTCTCAGATGAAACAACCAAGGTAGAGAAGTTAAATGACACCATCAAACCACAGATGCAAGTGAGTGTTACAGCCAATATGAAAAGGCTGCTCTTTGCATAGTAATAAGCCAAACTTCTTTCAGCTTGGCGTCTCTCAGTCCCTACAAAACACATGGTTCAGTCCCATGAAAGATAGTCACATACATGAAATTAGGCAGACACAGAACTGCTGTATAAAACTGGGACCCACATACCTCAGATTCAAATTTACATTTTTAGGCACTAATCAAGCAGTGTTGTAGCATAAGCTCCAGTGCACTTACCACATTCAAAAGAGGCCACAAAACTGTCAGCCAGCCCAGCTGTCCCAGGGGTGAGCTTTGCTCAGCTGAGCTCTCAAGGAGAGCCTGAATTCCCCTGGGTTGCCAGAGCTTAAGCCATTGGTATTGGGTGGAAAAAGAAGGTAATGATATGCTGAGGTACTCCGGTTTGTCCCTCCTTCCCCCTGCTTGAATGGGGAACACCTTTCAGTCAGCAGCCTCGTATTAATAAACCTGACTGACATCTTGGAATTGAGTTTGAGGGGATTATCTGAGTTGGATGGGAAACTTTTGCCTCTCTTTGCAAGTCAGTACTAGCCAGTGTTAGTAGTTCCCTTGATACCAACAGAAGACCACTATTTTCTGTAGGTTAAATATAAAGGTCTAACTTTTCCAAAGAACTCCTCATGCAGCAGTTCTTTAGACGCATTTATGGCAGGCAGATGGATTTGCACTGGAGGTTAGCAACAGCCAAGAGAACAATGGAAAACCTTTCTGCTTCCCATAATGGAAATGCTATTATTGCTAAAATAACATGCTTAAATAATGGATTTACCTAAATAATGGCTTTGATCTCCAAAGAAAACAAATACTGCAGACTTCTAATGACACAAAACCACTATGTCATCTGGTGGCATGACAGGAATGCTTTTTGCATTTCCTGCATCATCTCTGCATTTCCTGCAGGGAATGTATTTTTTAAATGCAACATGAACACTGCAAAGGTAATCTTTGTATCAAGGCTATGGGCTTCAAGCCATACCACTGCACATGGTGCAGCCTGAGGATTTGCAGGTACTTCACCAAGGGTCTCTTCTGGATGGAAAACATTTAAACACATTAAAAGAAGCATTTTGCTATGTGCACTGAGGTGACCTGGCAAAATGAGATTCCTAAGGATCCTTTCTTTTTTCTGTTTAGAAAACTATGTTTGAATTAAATAAGGCCAGATCTCTGTGATCCAAGGGATGCTTTACAAGAATTAGCAGGGGTCAGGCACAGACTCTAGCAATTTACTTTGGCCAATGTGTGTGGTTGGAGATCTACTAGGGGAAATTAGTGAAAGTGAACAGATCATCATCTGTCTTAGCCACCACAAGCATGTTTTTCCCTATAGATCAGAGCCCGTAGAAGGTCTGGGAGATGGTAGTATGCGCACCACGCAACTTGTCTCTGACTAATGGATCTCAAACCATGAAGGTCTTCCCTAAAGAAGGCAAGACAAGCCATCAGTTGAAAACTCCCTGCATGAACTGGAATCATCCTTAGGAGATGTTACTATGTAATTAAAATGACATTGTAGCGACAGACTGGAAAACTATGGGGGAAACTGGTATCCTTGGAGTGGACTAGAGAATGAAAGCCATCCTGCAGATGAACACAGTGGAATGCTTCCAAAGTCCAGAGCATATTGAAGTAAATATGATCCAGTACAGACCACTCAAAACTATATATATAACTACTGCTTACCCTTTGGGAGATACTAACACATAATACAGAATGTTTTCTAAACATTGCTCCTTGCTCAAAAAGTTCCCAGGCCAATCCAAGTGATGTTTTTGTAAAAGCCAATATTTTGCTATGACTCGCATGACGAGGAAGGCTAGAAAGTTGTCTGGAAGGCAATACTTTGCAGTGATATTCTGCAGTTCCCCAGTTGCCATATCCTTCAACCCGTCATCTTAGCTCCTCCCTCTAGTCCCAGAGAAGGCACAATCACTGATGGGATCCAACCCCAGTCCTTCTGAACTTGGTTCTGTCCTCAGCCACAATGGTGTCTTCATCTCCTGTGTCCATAGTTTGCTAAAGCAATGTTGAGCACAGTGCTGAACAGTGGATTGAGGCTTCAATCAGACCAGCCTGGGCAGGGATTTTATACTGTGTGATATCCCAAGGAGTATGATGGATTTGATACCCTGGTTTCTGAAGCACAGGCTTTGCTTTGAGTGCCAGACTTGACCAGTTCACTAGCAGCAGCAATTTAATTAAACAGTGCTCATTTTAGCCTTGTTTTCTAAGAAAAGAGCTTACATGATTACGCCACTTGTTATCTGTTTGTTCATCTGTCTGCTTCCCATAGTATCTTTTGAACTGGTTAGCTAATTTCAAACAAAAAGTAGGACAGAGGTCTTTGGGAAAATGAGGTTAATGGAAATCAGCACTTTATTAATACTATTAATGCTTGTTCTGAGGGGAAGACAGGGGGAAGCATATCCCTTTGGGCTGCAGTTAGCATTGGCAAGTGGTCCACTCATCTAGGCCTTTTTTTGTCTGCCAGAGGTATCCACCAGGACAAACTGAAGATGGGAGGTACTGATAGGAGTGCATGAGGTAGGGCCAAAAGTGTGAATCTGTAAGAACAGAAATTTAACAAAACATTGTACTTTTTGTTACCATTGGTTCCTTGTGACTCGTATGCCCTGCCAGCAGGCAAACCAGGCCATAGTTTTCTTGGTGATTCAATACCAACACCACAGCTGGTTCCTTTGAAATTCTGCCAACTCTGACTACAGGACTTTCTTTGCTGGAAGAGGGAAGAGCTCCTGGTTACCAAAGGGCAACTCCTTGGTAAATACCTAAGTTGCTGCCTCAACATCACAGACAGAGAAAGAATTATGAAGAAAACAGACGAAACAAGTTATGTCATGTCGTTCATTTTTGTCCATCCGTTCCCTGAGTCTGTGTGAATCCCAGCAAGAACCTCTTTGTGGCATATGGGGAGCAGAGCTGCATTGCAATGTTTAATCCTAAGGCATCCCTTGTTGTCTCCCTAGTCACTCAAAATGTAGAAGGCTCTTGAGAGCTTTCAGTGACAAAGGACTGGGTCTTGGCAGTAGCTGCTTGTTACCAACACACTGTAAAAATCTCCAGGTTAATTTCTCTCAGAAATTGTCATTATCTTAGACAAGACATTTGGAGGAACTCAGAAAGTCATGCAGTCAAAAATGTTTCAACCTTCTTCAATCAGGAAAGAAGAGCTTACAAGCTATCTAGCATTTCAGAACTTGGTGGCAATTAGGAGGGATGGTGACGCACGAGCACGTCACTCAACATATTGGTCAAAGTGTTACCATTTTACAAAATGGTTTGTAAAAAAGTCATTGGTTTTGCCCCCAACATGTCAAATAATTTCTTAGAGCAGAGGGCAGAGATCTGCTACGTCACTGCTGGTTGCAGACTGAGGTGTTTATTGAAATTATTTTGCCATTGCCTTTTCATGCTGCATGAACCCTGTCTCATGGACTGTTACTCTGTGGTCCATACTCCACAGGTCAAAAATGTTAATCACACCAGCTGTGTAAATGCATAAACACCATTTTAACCATCCCTATTATTTCCATCCTTGGATATCCCAGGCAATCTTTTCAAATGTTTCACTATCTTAACAAGTGGAAAACATCTAATCTAAATTTCCCTTCCTGTAATTTCAGCCTGCTGCTTTTATCTTATCCACCACAGACAGGGAGAAGAGATTACACCTTCCTCTCCTGAAGCACTCTTGTAATTACATGAAAAAGGATCATATGACCCCAGAGTCGCCTCTTCTCTGAATTAAAACAACCCTGGCTTTTGTTCAGCCTTCCTTATAAGTCCTGCTGCCTGCGTAACTTGTTTGTATTGAGATAGGCCTACCTGCTGGATAAAGCAAAAGTGCAACAGTCTACCTTCTCATTAGAGCTGAGCAGTGACTACTGTGCCTACCTGTCACCAAGCATGAAGAAAATGTTCCAGTCTTATATACCACACGTTTTTGGGACCTGGAGCTAGAAATGCCAAGATTCAAATGCAAGTTCTGCTGCTGCCAGTCTGTCTGATCCTAGGTGAACTGAATCCCAGTTCACAACTCCTTCACTTGACAGACAGCTCTGGAAATAACAACTTGCCTAACTCAGCATAGCATGACCATATAAAATTGGAGATTGTGCAGATGTTGTAAAGTCTGGTGGAAGGACTCACTGTTATGACAGACTTACACTTGGATAGGTGATTTCTTTTAAAAGTTATTTTAAAAATTTTGCTCTGACATACTACAGGTGTCTTTAAAAGTCAAAGTTCTTCAAGAGTGACTCCATCAAAGTGCTGGGATATCAGTAGCTTCCAAGTAAATGTAGGGAAGCACAGGACTTCAGAATAGTAGGAATCCCATGCGTAAGTATTGATATTTGAAGCCCTCCAAGTGAATGATTAAACCAATTTGCCTAACATTGCTGACTCAGGGATTTCCTAGTATCAAGCTATCTGAGGAGGGTTCTCTCTACAGTAGGTGTAGTCCTCCTCCTTAGAAGACTACTAGAAGTATCCGAATGCTTTCTGGTTCAGGCTGGTCTTTTTATTTTTGTATCACCAAAGGACAGATCCACATGGAATCACTCAAATGCTTATTGGTAAGACTTTTCTTCCAGACTAGGACTTGCCACACAGTCCTTTAGTTGTATTGGACAAGAGACTCTGTAGCAAGCTTTGCATGGAGTTTTATAGGCTTCCTAACTCAAAAAGAGAAGGATTTGGTTTGTTCTGGTTTTAAGACAATAAATTATAAGAGACACCGCTCTGCAGTGATAATCACAAAGAGGATCAATGCATAGCATTTTTGAGATTGTGCAGGCATATTAAAAGACACCAATGTTGCTTTATTCTGCTCTTTATTGAATGACTGAATGAACCTCACACAGGTAGATATAAGCAAGTAAAAAGAAGCCTGTATTATTTTGTAAAAGGGAGTGGGCACTGATGTAAGTTAAAATCTCCAGGTGTGCCAAGTCCACTTGCAAACATTCTTATTGCACGTCCACTCAATTTATATCTGTCTGCAGTTTATTCAGGTGCTACATTCACCCCTGCGTAGTAGCAGGAGTGCTGAGGTGAATTTCACAGCTCTTGCTGCCTAATACTACTCCAGGAATTGCTTTGAGGAGCACAGTGGTAGAACTTGTCTGTTCTGCTCCCAGCCTTCCTCTTCTTAGACCAAGGGTTTATTTAACTGAGCTACACCCTGCTCAGCACGTTCAACCTGTGTTAACCATGTGTCATTCACAGGTAGATGAAGTACTCCAGGCTTCAGCTGTGCTCACTGCACTAGGATTCAGACTGAGAGAACAGAGGTGGTGAGGACACCATCCTGAGCAGCTGCAGAGGTAGCTGACAAGTACTGCTGCAGATTTCCCTTTTGTGATCAGCATAGACCCTGCAGGTCATTACCCTAAAGAGCAGCAGTGCCTCCTGAACTTTGACAAGAGACATTGTATAACAGGGGAACTTCTCATCTTGCAGTACCATGAAAAGGACGTTTTCCAAAGCTTGAGAAAAGAGCAACTGAGGCAGAGAGAGAAGTCTATTATCAGTATTCATTTCAATGTAACTCCAGGCGAAGGAAGCCTTGCAAGAGGTTATTTCTGGAGACTGGAAGAGGAAACAACTTTTCCAGGCAAGTGGGACAAGACTGTTTTTCTGCAGGGAAGAGATGTTTATCTAAGCAATGCATCAATAATTAGGGGAGGTGAGTTACTGCAGTTGATAACTCAGCCTTACTTAGAAATCTCACTTATTATTTTGGGCTCTTCATTGATGAAAAATCCTCCAGGACTTAATCTCAAACTCAGGAGCTGAATTAGGGCAGAAGAGCATGCTCACAACTAAAAGCAACAGAACTTGCTGCCTCTAACCCCAAAGAGGCCAAGCACAGAGTCCCTTTCATTAACACAGCCATTGGGACTTTCACTGCAGGCTGTGTGGGTCAATATCATAAGTAGTATTACTGGTATTACAGTGGATCACAGATAAAGAGATAAAGAACAGAATGCTTAGAAAATATATGCTTACTCTGTGCCCGCATTGATGCTTCTCACCCAGGTTACCCAGGCTCACAGCAGATCAGCAGGGCTCTCCTTCCACATTGTGTGTTGCAGAGGTCACGCTCAGCAGGGCAGCATGGGAAAAAGGGGCTAGCTGAGGGGGCCAGCTGGTCAGTCAGGGTTTCCCAGTGGCACAAGCACAGCAGCAAGACGAGGTGAGAGGATGCACTTGTCTGGGAGTGGCCTGTTCGCATTCATCTTGGACCCAAGCTGGGACGGGATAAAAGAAATGACCCAAGAAAGGAAAGTGGTCCCTATTAGCCTCAACCCTCTCTTATGCCTGCCCAGAACCACATCTTTCTCCACTTCTGAGCTGGACATGGGACTGCAAGTTAAGAAGGTGCTTTCCCCAGGTAGCTGTCTTGTGTTAGACTTCATCTTCCTTCATACAAATCTGACACAATGGGCAGTTTCACTTGTTTCCTCTACCACATAAGGCCTCAGGCAGGGTAGGAGGCACAGTATTGTTCCTTCTTCAGCTGAAATCATCCCATATTTCTCCAAGGGTTTCTCCAAGCTGAACATGTCCGGGTCTGTGTGTAGAAAACCAAGCAGAAAACCCAGAAAACATCTGCCCAAGGAATGGTGGAGTGGCACTGAGAGACTCATCTCTGCCAGCTGGCTTTACCTGCTTTGATACTAGAGAAGTTAGAGTGTGCCTTAAAGCAATACTTAGCTCCCATCTTATACTTACTTCTCTGTGAGAAAACCTGGGTTCAGAACACAAGTGCAATTTTGGCTGAATTCTAGAGAAAATCTTACTCTGCACCTCCAGAAGACAGCTTATTACATATAGAAAAGAGAAGCAAGTAAGAGAAGAGAATTTCAACATAGGAAAGAAGATCTGGGTATTTTATCAGCATCCTTTCAGGTCCTAATATTACTGGGGGAAATGTTAATTGACTTACTTAGTACCTGTGAAGAGAAAAGTCAACCCAGTTAGGACTTCCTCATGTAAACCCTCATCTGCATACTCATGTTGTCTCTTTTCCATGTTCTTTGTAGCACAGACCTCCCAGTTCTCAGCTGCACAGAGCTTGAAATACTCACAGTGGCAGAAGCTACCTTATGTCACCCCGTCTGTGAAAACATGCAAGCATAGCATTCATTTTTTTGCCTCATTAGCTGAAAAAGAGATTGACTAAAAGCAGTATTTCACTCTCAGAGTTAAAATATATCATTCACAAAGCCCACGTAGCTATTCTGAGAGGAACAACTGCAATTACAGTGGCCAAGTAACAAGCACAAGCAATTAACACAGTCTTTAAATATAACATTTCTGGCCTATTGATAGGAAAGAATCTGCAAATGTTCATAAATTGTGCAACTGGAGAACAATACTATTAATACCACAACTGCTACAGAGAGAATTACAGAATCACAAAATCTTCATGCTTGGAAAGGACCTCTGAGATCATCAAGTCCAACCATACACACACACAAAACCCCCCCTACACTCTCAGCCAATAGAGCAGGCCACTAGAGCATGCCCTGAAGTGCTGCATCTACACNTGGCCAGGCTGTTCCTGATACAGGCCAGGATGCTGTTGGCCTTCTTGGCCACCTGGGCACACTGCTGGCTCATGTTCAGCTGACTCTGTCCACCAGCACCCCCAGGTCCTTTTCTGATGGGCAGCTTTCCAGGCACTCTTCCCCAAGCCTGCAGCATTGCCTGGGGTTGTTGTGACCAAACCAAGCAGTATGAAGCAGCTCTCTAATTCCCTTCCAGATAGCCATAAGCACCTGCCCTGCCCTTTACCTTCCTGCTGTGCAGCTCTCTATGGCTGCGGCCTCTTGGTTAGGCCAAGATATTGATGGACTCCAGCAGTCTCTCGGTTAGGACAAGATATTGATGGTCTCCAGCCTGGTGTGGTCTGGGGCTGTGTCAAACCTCAGCGCATATTTGGGTGTGGAGCAGATAAATCCAGAGTGGACTGCACAGACCTGCTTTCCCAGAGAGATAAAACACCGCATTGCTCTCCCATTGTCTTCTCTGGCAAGGCAAAAACAGGACACCAACTTTCTTGGTGCTCGTTCGTGGCTCATAAGGCACCTGAAACAGGCCTCTGGTTCAGGCATCTCCTCAGGCCCTGGGTACAAAGAACACTAACGTGACTCTTACACTGATAAACACAGAGATGACGCTGGTCCTTGTAGATATTCTCATCAGTGCCACACAATAAATATTTACATACAATGCAGATTGTTTTCATGCGATGAGGAATGCAAACAAACAGGCTAGGAAAAACAGGGCAGAAAATGCCAAGTTTGATAAGTTGTTACCCAGGTTTTCATATGGAACAGCTGAGAGAATGGAAACCAGAGGATTCTTACTGAGCTGCTCAAACTGCGTGGTTGATCTGGTGAGATCATCACTACTGTGAAGGCTCACTTGACAGTGTATTGCAATAAGATAATTTTTACATGGTGAATAGCTATTAATTACTGCTGCTTTAATGTTAGTACACAAAACACTCTCGTTGAAGGCTAGGGCTTAGTGGATAGCTAGCTAAGTATTGATAAACATGTGTGCATATTAACAATCAAGGAACTCATTATCTACACTTGCAGGGGAGAGAATGACTGGGGTTTCTTTTCGGAGTGTCTTTGCAAACCAAGAAGATGAAAATATAGTTTTGTACTTGGAGCAAGAAACAATACAACAAACACAAACCTACATGCAAGCCCATTCAGCCCAGCTGGGGAATCATAGAATCATAGAATCATCCAGGCCGGAAGGGACCTCCAAAGGTCAGCTAGTCCGACCTCCCTGCAGCCGCAGGGACACCCCCAACTAG
>VXBW01002234.1:271118-286082 GCA_013400375.1 Thinocorus orbignyianus
AAAAAAGTATTTAAAAAATTTAAAAAAAAAAAAAAAAAAAAGTATGAAAAAGGCACTTCAGCAGAGCATGTAGTAAGCTCTTACTTCAACCCAGGGCAGGACATAGCAGGGACCAGGAACTTGTGCTAAATATTTAACTGTTTGTGTATTAAAAATGCTGAATTGGTCAGTATTACTAAGTATACCTGGAAATATGTAATCAACCTTCTTCAGGCTCATGCCAGCCTCTTCACTGATGGTTAGGCTGCTCTGGGCATTGACAGAAGTAAATGGTCCATGATTGATTCATGGCAGAATAGCATCAAGAACTAGTGCAGAACCTGTACAGGCATTTAAGGCGGAGGCATGACATACAGGAATGGCCCAGGGACTGCACTTTGGTTCAAACCACATTACGGAACCTATTTCTGAATGTAAAAACAACACAGAGGGGCCTGTAAATGTGTTAATGAAAGCACTCTCTCCCATGACTGTTGTACAATGTGAACAAGAATTGGTTGTTAATATAATAGTTTTATTCTGGCTTTGTAAAACTTTGTTGTATTTGTACAAATTATTGAATAATGCAACACTAGTATTCTGAACCATGTTATTCTTGAAGGGGATTTTTACTGAGGCAGTACCAGGCTGCCCAGCGAGGTTGTGGAGTCTCCTTCTTTGGAGATACTCAAAATCTGCCTGGATGCCTTCCTCTGCAACCTGCTCTGGGTGAACCTGCTTTGGCAGGGGGTTGGACTAGATCTCTGATGGTCCCTTCCAGCCCCTATCATTCTGGGATTCTGTCACAGGTGTAATAAAGGTGTATTCTCCAGTTAGGGATCACCTAATGACTGAAACTACACTGCACAACAGAAGCAGAAACTTACACATTAATCTAACATTATATCAGTTTCCAAAAGGGAAAAATTTAGGTGAACAACTTGCAGTAATCGCAGATAGCGGCTGATTGCTAGAGTCTGGAACTTGGTCAGATCATGAAAGTAGCTATGGTTGAATGGATAGAACGAAAGCATAGCATCGCAGGCATAATGTAAAGAAATACTGTGGCTACAAAGATCAACTGAAAGCACTTTCAATCCCTAATTATGCTACCTACCTATTTAAAGTCATAAATAATACTGTTAAAAAAAAAAAAATCTACATCTCATTTCTAGTTTTATCTGGCAAAGCCAGAAATGGCAACATGCTTGTGCTAAGCAGTAACTTCAGATGGGTACCTTTCTGGTGCAAAGCAGGGGTTAAAGAGCAGGTATTACATATCTGAGTGTCATCTCATGATTTAGAATTTGCTCTTGGCATTAGCAGCTTGTACAACTACTGAGTTTGCTGCTGCGGTCCAAACCCTAGGTCTGCTTCTCACCCACTTCCTCCTGCTAGGTGTTTGTGCAGCTGCTGCAGTACCTCAAAGGAGCAGGAGAGTACTCAACTACACAAAAACCTAGTCAGAGTAGGCTATCGGTTGTGATGCTGGTGGGACAATCCTGTGCATCTGCAGGGTTCATAGTTCTGCATATCGCCACTTGCTGATGGAGATGTGTGGATATGTTGGCCTGTCTCTGGCCATCACATCTGCACAGTACTGCTTTGTGGCCCCAGATTTGTCACCAACTGACCTACACCAGTCTAGGAAAAGCAGCTGGCCAGGTTAAGTTTTCACAACATAAGGCTACAACACCGGTGGTGACTTTTCTTGCTATTGACTGTCTTGGTGCATTCATTGCCAGCAATGGATGTAGCACCAGGAAATTCCCACTCCCGACATGACTGTTTTAAAGACTAAAACATTCATGTCTAAAATATCTATAAATAACCACTGGCCATGATTCCTCAATGAACTATTTTTGCAACCCAAGTAAAAACATACTGTACAGGACAAGATACAGTATGGTTGAAAGCCCACAGCATCTGATGGGTGCTTTACCACAGCTTCAGAGTTATACTGTAACGAGCTAAGTTCAAGTCTTTCACTTGAGAACAGTACAAGACGACTCCACGAGGCACTGCCCCTGTAAAGGAATTCTGTTTTCATTGCATTGAATTGCATTGCATTGAATGGTTATCAGTAGAGTGTCCAGTTTCTCTTCCTCTAGCTTCTTCTTTGGGAGTATCCTATCCCAGGAAAAGGAAGTTTGCATTCTGCTCATCATTTCTTTGCTGAAATTGGCTCACACACAACTTTCTTTTACCTTCTCATCTTGCAGGAAGGAATTAAGGATTGCAATGTCTACCACAGTCTGGTTTTTGTGCAATGACAGGTCCTTAGTGTGGTCGTCGTCGCTTTGGTCCTTAGCAAAATTTACAAATACCTACAAGAAAGAAGGCCATATCACACATCACCCTTGATTTTCATTAATTCAGGGCATTTTATACACTGGGCTTCCTGATCTAGTTCTGCAATTCAGTACTCTTTGCTGAAATGACCTTAAAAGATAGGTCTGGTAAGCTGGTGGATTGATTCCTAACTCTGCACAAAGAAGCTTTTAACAGGCTACTGAAAACTTACTTGGTCAAGTGTGGTCTGAGAAACGGAGTAATCTTCTATGTGGAGTCTCTTTTTGTTCTGGGAGAGAATACTGAATATTCTGGCCAGGGAGGATGGTGATGAGGGAAGCTGGTACTGCAGCATATTCCGATGCTTCTCCTTCAGGACGCTTCCAGGGAAGGCATGCCCAAAGAACTCCTCAACAGGCTTCAGGTCTGGGTTCGCCCCTGCAATTCTCACCACTATGGTGTAACCATCTCCGAACCTGTAAGCAAGAGGACCAACACGGGAGTTAAGTGCCTTTGAAAGAGAAGTACAACTTAAAATCCAGCATTTCCCATAGCCAGAATAGCAGTGGGAATGCTGCACGAGGAATTGAGTCTAGCCGCATCTCCTTAAAAACACGGACAACTGTGTGGTGTAAGCGAAAAGAAAACAGCTACCTGTTCTTTAGATGCTGGACGCTGCCCAGACACCGGAATCGCCCGTTGACCATTATCGCCATTCGAGTGCACAGGGCTTCACATTCTTCCATGCTGTAGGCAGAAGCAAATTCATTAGCACTGCCAGCAGCAGCGAAGGGCAGAGCAGCCAAGCAGAGCTTAGCATCCAGCCCCAGCAGATGCAAAAGCCAGAATGTGATACAACTTGGCTGCTACTCACCTGTGAGATGTGAGCACCACTGATCTCCCCTCTTTGATTACACTCAGAGCACAGTTCCACAAGAAACGACGTGCTTTTGGATCCATCCCTGTCGTTGGCTCATCCTGCAGAATATACACGAAAAACAGGTTATGCTGTTGTATTCTCCTAACAAACACCTCATCTCTCAAATGGCCTGTCCATTCCAATTACGCATACCGGAAATGTTGAAAATAAACAAGTTGATTCATTTTCTGAAATAAGAAAATAATTTATGCTCCAAATATTAAATTAGCAAGCATTTTTTTCAGAACTGAGAAGTACTGCTTATTCTGCCATTAAAGCATGTTGAAATACTCAGTTCTAAAACAAGTTAAAGTCAATTAGCTTGTTTAAACAGAACACTAGACTACTTTGCATTGTGAACTTTAGCAACCCTAAGGTTTCTCCTTGATTTTAATCTTAAGTATCTCAAAACATTTAATTTCCGATTTTGACTGAATTATTAAAAACACAGGAGTGATTCTCCTGCACAGTAAGATTCACTCACATCTAGCAGAAAGGCTGTTATTTTTTTGCAGGTATAGAGATTTTTGTTGCAATACTAAGGCTGTGAAGATGCTACACAGCTGGCAGTTTAGCATCATGTTTAAGATCTCCTCTTCCCCTGTGATTTTGCACATTTAGAAGCCTTAGACACACTATAGCTTGCACCAACATAGGACATCTTCACTTCCATGTGACCTTTCCTCATGTTTAAGTGATTGATGATGTATTCAACCATTAGTTGGCTGTGAAACAACCAGTCTTCATTTGAACCTGATTTTCTGTTTTCCAAGGAAAATGTTAAGAAGGTTGCAGACTTACCAGGAACACCACAGGTGGCCCTCCAATGAGGGCAATGGCTGTGGAGAGCTTGCGCCTGTTCCCTCCACTGTAATTCCCAGCGTATTTTTCTCCATATTTCACAAGGCCCAGTTTCCGAATTGCCCACTCACCAACCTAGAACAGACCGCACAAAACCATCTTGAATCAAGCATAGCAGCATCTACACAATGAGATTATCCTTGTGAGCTTTGGCTTTAAAAACATTTTTTTCAGAAGGAATGCTCACAGGAGGATCTAATGTGGTATGGATAGGGGTTTTTATACACCCTGTTCACCTCTAGATCAGGATATGTGCAACGCTGCCCTGGGAGGCCAGAAGAATCAAATGCCTGCAGCTTACTGGCCAGTGAGCATGAGTTCAACATCAACTGAGCCATGTTAACCACCAGTGTGGTGCTCTTAGCAGCACTGGTTTGGCTAACTTTCCAGTTGCTGTGGGCTTGCAGCAGGCGCATGGTCGCTACTGACATGCAGAAATCCCACTGAGGTGCGTCTTAGCCCTTCAGAGTTATGGGGAGGATCAGGCTTGTTATCCAGAACTCCTACTGAAGGGAATTGGTGGTGTTAGTTGCTCTGGATGCTAAAAAGTGCTAGGGGAAAGAGACACAGCTAGTACTCAGATCATACCCAGAACTGGGTCTCTTTTTATATGAGGTTGGTGAGAACACAATGCAGAGGAACTTGTCGGAGCCTTTGAAGGAGCTTGCAGTTTTCACCCATCACCACTACTCTCAAATCTGGGACTCAAGCTACCTGGATATATTCTAGGCACCAGATCTAGCCCTATCCAAAGCACTGGGTACAGATGTCATCTTCCTACCTACAGTAGTTCCTGTTGTTCAGCACCCAGAACACACAGTGAAACCTTCTGTTAACTCAAGGAAACAGCACTGAGGAGGGTGCTGTATAGTACTGGCAGCTGTCACTAATTGCCTACAGACCGTTAGTGTAACCTCATGTCTGAATGCTGAAATAGCAGCACTTTAATGATGCAGTGTGATCAATTGGAAAGATGTAAGACCCAGCATTAGGCTTCTGTTAAGCTGTAGGGTGCTTGCTCCCCAGGACTTTGAAGATTAACTCTTGACACCAGGTGAGGTTTTGCAAGACCTGCAGCTCCACAGCCCATAAGCTCTTAAGAGGAAAGAAGTCACTCAGTAGAGAAATGCATCCACTATAAGAATACAGGACCCAAAGTATTTGCCTTTCAATTTAGTACTCTTTTCTATGCAGCACTGAAAAATCAAAGCAACTATGATTTGCCTCGGAAAGAAAGAAAGGGCAAGATTTCACCATACAGTATCTTCAGCAGCTTCACATCATGGCACTGCACGTGTTGCAGGGAGAGTGTATACAAACAGGAACAGCTGGTCACCTGGGGGGTGGTTCTATGGTGTTCGATTTACCTTGCAGACTTCTTTCTCTGGAACACCTCTCAGGAGCGCAAAGAACTCCAAGTGCTCTCGCCCTGTCAGCAGTTCATTAACAGCATCAAACTGTGGACAGTAGCCCATATTCTGATGGACTTCTTGGATGTTGGACAAGATACTGTAAAAGAAAAACACCCCTTTGTTAGGATTTCACAAGTATACACTTCTATTTTAGGTGTTAAAAGAAGGAAAGTGAAACAGTGGCTTTGGAATAACCGAACTAACAAAAAGATTGGATTCTACAAGTCAGTCTTGGCCAAATACTTCTTCCTCTTTCTCTTCTTTTGTTAAATATGATATTTAAAATACAAGACGGCAGGTATTAAAAGTGACTACCAGACTAAATTTTCCTAAGCTGCTGAAGTACTTTACCAGACTCAGCAAAGGGCTGAAACACATACCAGAAGTTGAAAAAGGGAAAAGTGGGACAGGGTTTAGACTGGCTGGAAGTGGAACAAAGGCTGTGAAAGCTGGAAGAAAATAGCAGCAAAGGACCTGTTGTGACACAAAGCAGAGGGAAGATGTGTGGTGTTTCACCTGTTTCCTTTGAGGAAAGCTTCTCCTCCTGTCACATCTGTATCACCAGTTAGCATCTTAAAAGTGGATGACTTGCCAGCACCATTTACCCCCAGCAGTCCAAAACACTGAGGATACAAAAGAGCAGATGAGCACAGTGTATTTAAGAACAGGATTCAGCAACATCATTTTCAGCACTGACAAGATGGGAAGGAGCAAACTTGACTCTCAGGACAGCTAGAGGGAGTAAGCGTCCATACATTTTCAGAAAAAAAACCTCTGGGCTTTCATTTTAAGTACAAATCCTTAGGCTGTGAAAATGAATGAACAGTGGTGTCCCCTTGGTGCAGTGCCACCACACTGTATCTGTGCCAAACTTCAGAGTGTACAAGAGTTTGGCCTTTTGTCCCAGACACTGAGAGTTCAGTATCCTCTTCAAAGGCAGAGATGCACAGAACCAGAAACTGCTTCAACTTCCAGGCAATTTCCTTTGATGTAATTTGAACATCATCGGTTTCTGATCTTATCTTATCCTTTGTTGTCTATTGCTCTTAAAAACTGCAGTAATAGCAAAGGAATTGATGTGACAGATAAGCCTACCTCTCCAGGAGGTATTCCAACGCAGATCCTATCAACTGCTGGCTTTCGCTTCATTCTGTAAATCTGGAAACAGAAGAAAAAGAGTAAGAAGGACTATGTCAAAGAGAACTATAATTAGAACTACACATATTCAACACTACAAAGTCTGCTTTTGACCCCACTAAATTCCTCTGAATGAGGCTTCTGATGAACTGCCCGAAGTCTCAGGAACAGAGAACTCCTCTGTCACCTTGGTTAGCTCCTTGATTTCCAAGATGTCACTCTGTCCGCCTCCACTAATTATCCTCTGTCTCTCTCTGGTTACATCCTCATCTTCATCACTCACAGGAGGCAGCTTGGCATAGACAGGCCTGGAGAGAACAACATGATAAAGTCTTAGAGGAAGATAACAAGGCCTCCACAGGTAGTATTCTCCCCACTTTATGAGGGACACCAATGAAAACTTGACTTGCCTGCAGCAGTGAAGTGGAGCAGTCAACCTACCTGGGTTTGATGAAGAACCTGTACTGGATAAGTACTGTGATGAGGAAGAAGACGACGCCCTCTACTGCCATTGCAAAGAGGTTCCTTCCCACCAGGTCCCATGACAGAGGGGACACAAAACGGTTTTCTCCTGCCAAAATGAGATGGAAAGCAAAGTCACCTTTCCAGAGAAAAGGGAACGGAGAGTAGTGTTTCTTCCCACACAGCTCACCAAGTTGGGCAGCACAGCAATGGGACAGCAGCCAGTGGGAGAAGGGAAGGGACAGACNTAGCTTTCCAGAATCTCAGTCACTCCTTACGCTTGCCCTAATGATCCTCTCCATACAGTTGGCTTTTTGCCTTTTTATTTAATGCTGCTAATAACTCTTAACTCTGTGAGTTTATCTGCCAGACCCTCTACAGTTCTTGTAAGAGCCTAAGGAGGACAGCTGTGGAAACCTGGCAGCTTTGACCAGATCTGTGCTGCAAATTTTCAGTTCTTGAAAAGTCAGAGGAGTAAAGGATGGTCACTTGGAACAGACTCAAGCTTTCCCTGTTTAATTCAGACCACTGTCCTTACGATGCACAATTTCACTTACCAAACCTCTCCAGAGCATCAGCCATGGCCTGGTTTTTCACCATGTCAATGAGTCCCCGACCGAGGCAGAAGTGGGGGAAGATGAGGAAGACAGACTTCAGGATGTCATTGATGTTGTTCAGTTTCTGTTAATACAAAATCAAGTTCTAGTGAGCAGAAAGCAGCCACCACCTGCCACGTTGTGATTGACCCCTCCCTCCCCAAACACTGCAACCCCACAGAAATTCAAGGATTAGAAATGTTCTCCCAAGAGCCAGTGCCGTGATTTCTCTGGCGAGTCAGTATTGTTGTGTTGCTCATGATGATATTAATACAAGCAAACTGCACTGAAGGAGATGTTCCTCCAAATTCTCACAGTCTAAAAAGCAGTGTCTGCAAATGGTAATATGCAGAAAGGCATGAGGAGACAAGAAAGTTGTACTTGCACACACTAGTCATCTCAATGGCTGTGGGTAGTCCCATTCTATCCAATACTGGGGGCTTTTCCTTTCTTGTTTTCCAGTTGGCTTAGCCCCCAGATCAGATTGACAACAGTCTGAAGAGAGACCCCTGTTCTGCCAGGCACTTATCTTCAAGCATGTACATGCTTTTAGTGAGCTAAAACAAGCCTTGTAACAAAAGGGACCATCATCAAGAACTGCCTCCTTATGCCCACATGCAGTGGTACCATCAACAGGTAGCTCTCACAGGGTATCCTCAACCTCCTCCCACAAGGAATGTTTCACACCAGTGTGGGTCAAATGGGGCCTGCTAAGACATCTTGCATTGCATATAGGCATGAGAGGGACATGCGCCTTCCCCAGGAGGTATCTGGCTCTGGAAAACTGAAGTGAGGTGTGTGAGTTCCTAATACTGGGGAGTATCTGCCACAAGAGGCCAAACTGAATGCAAATAAATAAGTGCTTCAGTGCCTGAAATGGCCTGTAATAGACATAAATTGCCCCTTATGAAGAACATGCAGGAAATTTCATTTGGGCATAAGAATTTTTTTCTTATAATATTTCACTGTCATTCCACATCAGGGGGGCTAGAACTTGACGATCCTTAAAGTTCCTTCCAACTCTAACCATTCTACAATTCTATGATTTTTTTTCACCCTAAGGGCTACTGAGAAGTGGAAGACGTTGCCTGGAGATTGTGGAGTCTCCATCTCCGGAAACATTCAAAATCAAATGGTCCTGAGTAACCTGCTCTAGCTGACCCTGCTCAGAGGTTGGACTAGATAATCTCAGGAGGTCTCTTCCCACCTTAACTATTCTGTGAACATTACTGAAGTGGGCTTTAACCCATTTCCATCAGAACCTGTGTTTAAACTGCTGCAGTGGCTAATGGGTACAGGCAGGGGGGCTAGACTTTCTGGAGAACGAGCTACTAAAGACAACATGCACCAACACAGAACTAGATCACAGCAGTGCAAGACACTGAGGAGCTTCTGGGGAAACATACATTATTGGTGAAGAGCTCCAGGACAAAGGTGGCCACGCTACCGTTGATGCCAATGAAGAGATTCACGCTGGTCAGCACAACATATGCTGTGCTGGGGATTTTGAACACGAAGGAAGCTGGATACATGAGAGGGGTGATGGACCACCTGGCAAGAGGAAAGGCATCAGGTAAGCACTTTGCAAGCCTAAGACCCTTCCCAGTCATCCTTCCGATGAGAAATTCCTTACCCATAGAGAAAGAGAAGGAGAGCCAGCACAGGCAAGTTGGAGGAGGATACATAGGACTTCTGCTGGAAGCAGATGAAGATGATGATAACTAGTGTGGCTGGAACAATGTAGTTGCACTGGAAGGTGAAAAATATGGCTTTAGATTTGTTTCCAGATGACAAAAAAAATAAAAGGTGTCTTTCTGCTCTGAACCAATGGTTTTCAACACTCTTCAGTGCTCCCAAAGGTGCTTCCAATGGAAGACTAGTCATGAGTGTCACATTCATGAACTACAACGTATTACACATGAATGCACGTTTCTTGGTCCCTCTAGAAGTAGTCAATAGACTCTCAGAGGTTCTGGAGCCCACAAGTTGAAAACACATGTTTTGAATAGAGCAGAACAAGGGCCTACATAAGCAAAAATTTTCAAGTAGCTATTTTGAAGTGACATAATAGATGCTGGTGATTGAGATTATGGATGCCCTCCCATCCTCTGCTCAGCTCAGTGTTCCTTGTCCCGCTGAGGTGAACCACTGCCCCAAGACAGTAAACACAAAAGTCATGAACACAGCTGTTATTCACCAAATTAACGTGGTGCTTACTAGTCTGAAACGGACTTTGCACCTCAGTGCAACAGACAGACATACTACAAACACAGAATAGAGGGCAGTTTTGCATAGTCACAAAGCCCTTACCATATCCCAGACAAAGTTGGCCAGCCAGTAGATCACAGGCTTCACACCACTGATGAACTGCAAGTGTTTAGCCTTGCTGACACGCTCCTGGATAAGGAAGACCACAAAGCTGGCAGGAACAAAGGACATGGCAAAAATCACACAGATGGAGACTAGGACATCCACAGAGGTGGTCATTCTGGACAAAAGAAAAAAAAATAGAAAAAAAAGAGAAAGCAAAGTGTTTGTATACTGTCATTGAGACAAAAAAAAATGAGGCAGCTCATGCAGGGCAGTGCAGAAATCATTTCTTCTTCTGGCGATCCTTTTGCAGGGTAAAGGATGACCACATCTGTCTTAACTGCGCAGATTTTCCGCCAGTCATAACAAAAGGCATATACACAGCCTGTTGGCATCTCAAGGACAGCATCACAACCTGGAGATTGGTTGGAAACTTCAGCCTAGTAGATTGCTTTCTGCCTTCCTTATGACCACCACTTTGTTTCCCACAATGGATTTATTTGGATTGTTTTGAGTTTGTCTTTTTTGTGTTGTTTTAAAGACCAGAAGTACCTGGCTGTCTTCTGCCTTTGTTCTTAAGGTTTGAAGGATCTATCTGCAGACAACTTATGAGTCCTGACTCTGGTTGTGATAGTAGTGAGCTAATCAATAGTAAATCCCGTGTAAATCCTGTGTACTCCCCACGTTGAGACAGTGGGCAAAACTGAACAGGATCTATCAATGGTTTCTAGTCAAACAGTGGCACCTTGGGACAAAAGAATGACCACATTCATGGCAAGCTGGGTTTCTGGATATGGTTGAGAGGAATTTGTCAAGTGCCAGGTGGACTTACACTGGTTCTTAGAAACTGCAGCTTCCAGGGACTCAGAGACACAGAAAGCTTGCACAGCAGTGGTGTTCAACAGCAAGTGCTCAACAACACACGTTGCCATCAACCCAGACTACAGATAGTAAGGCCAGCACATTAAGGCCTAAATGCCTTTGAGTGTCCACCACTGAGGCTAAAACCTCCCATGTTGCTCATTTCAAGTAATCAACACCTGATGAGCTCAAACTCATCTGTATTCACATCAGGACTTACAAAGCCACTTCAGAGAGCTGTTGCTTGGTCAGGTTGAGTGGGTGATTGAAGGCCGTGATGCCATAAGCACTAGGGTTTTTGTCCTGCTGCAGGTTAGCCCGAAGGATGGCATTGTTGATCACATTCAGGAAGGAGGCGATGGCATGCCAGCCCTTGTTGTTGAACCACACCTGCAAGAGACCACATCAGCATCAGAAAGGCACCAGCTACATCAAGTACTCAACATGCTCCTGAGCCCTGAGAACATCCCTTCCTCTACTGAGAGCACTTCATTTCTTTCCACATCCTTCTAGCTAGTTTGCTTGCAGGCAGAATATACAGTTTGATCAATAACCACAAGAGTGTGCTGGATGCTAGAACTGATCCACCACCAGACTCCTTCCGGGTCTTAGGCCTAGACTCCAAGGTAGAAAAAGATTCCAGGTAAATCCCTACAAGAACACAAGCTGCATTTGCTCCACCAGCAAATTACAGAGAGCTCTGGTTTGCACAGTTGTCCAAGGCAAACTGCTGTGACTTGCTAACTAAAATAAACCCCAGGTTACCAGAGTTTCAAACAGCAGGCACAGGTAAGAATTGGTTACTATACCTTCACATTATTCTTTGTATCCAGGCCTTTCATGAAACTTGACAAGCTGTTCAGAAACCGATCTCCAGAACTCCCCTGCAAACAGCAAAGAGACAGTTACTCCCCCTCTGAGAATACCTTCATTTATGTCCTGGAGGCTAGTTGGGGGTCACAGTAGTTTTCAGTTTTCTTTCCATTCTGCAGTCTGCACCCACCAAGTCAGAGGTGGTAAGAAGGTAACTACAGCTTTCCTCCCTGCAGTCCCACTGGTTAAGAGACGACTGCCTTATTGCTAGGAAAAAAAGCTGGCCTAAGTATTAACCAACGTTCAGAGACATTGGAAGCAACAGGCAGTCTGAGAAGAAAGCAGCGGCAAAAATTCTCTTCTAAGCCAAGGCAGACCCAGCACAGAAGAGGTCAACTGAGGTTTTGAAGGAGATGGCAATGACTTGTTAAATCCCTGAGACCGCCCACCATGTGCTACCAAAAACCACTCAGAGGTGTCTAATCTCCACTGGCTTGCAGATGGTGTTGGGCCATTTGGACTGTGTAAGTGTCAGCTGAGTGCGTCCCCAAGTCTTCTACTGCTTCCACCCCCAGCCTGGGAGACTCCAGCTCAGAGGAAATGAGAGAAGCCACTGGACACAGCTAACACACACACGATCCACATTTTATGGCTTCCAAGTAACAGGACTCTGACATAAGGGCAACCTGGGGTTATGCAGGACAGTTGCTCACCTGTGCTAGCTCCAAGATTTTCTTCACCTGCTTGATGGCATCAGTGACTTCATGGCTTGGAGGAAGCATGAGAGAACTGCTGGCTCCCAAAGAAAAGCCACCATACCTAAAAATTCAGACAGGAAGTGATGCTAAGACTTGACTACTCACTGACTTCCAAAAAATGCCACTCCACCTCCTTCCCCAGATGTCTCCTTTTCCTGCACCATACCCAAGGCAAGTGTATCCACGCTCACACAAAGGGATGACTATGGCCCTCATACACTGCTGCTTAGTCATGTCATCTCCCATTTCTTGTTTCTGGGTTTAAATGCCCATCTTATGACTGCTCAGTCTGTTGCTCCATTTAAAGAATGCATTACCCTCTGCAGTCAGGCCAGGCAAAGCAGGACATCTCTTTGCTTCCCTTGCTTGGAAGAACAGCACCTCCCGGGATGGAGTATCAGCAGGTGCTGCAATTTTTTTCAAGCCAGTACTATTTCCCATATTAGGTAGGCACATTTTTCAGTTATCTGGGTTGTCCCACTTTCTTGTCCAGAGAAGATGTGGATTCCTCATTCCTGGAAATGTTCAAAACCAGGCTGGATGGGGCTTTGAACAACCTGGTCTGGTGGGAGGTGGAACTCAATGATTTTTAAGGCCCCTTCCAACTCTAACCATTCTGTAATTCTTAAGCACGCTCTCTCAACATTTGGCAGTTAAGAAACATATAAAATGAACTACAGCGTGGGATGTATCTGTTGCTCTTAATACAGTGCTTAACGGCGCTAGCGGATGCATACAAGCCAGAGAAAAGGCAGTAACTCACCTGAACTCATTCACCCAGATCTTATTCTTTAGGCTGTAGAGACAGAAAAGAAAGCCAATGTATTATTCACAGAACAAGAGGAGAGACAGATCTAGCACTCCTGCAGACACACAGCCAGAGAAAATGAGTTCAACAGCCTCTCATATCTGGCATATGTCCCACCAATCCCTTTGGGTGTAATCTCTAGGGCTGGTGCTCAGATTTTCCCTGTACTCTGCCCACAAGGCTCAGGACACCCCCCTCATTGCTGCCACAGCATCACTTAATTTAGTTCTGTTTTATTAAGCAGAAACACCACTTGAGCTATGGATCAGGAAAGTGAGGAGTTAAGTGGCTCTGGCCCACTGCTTGGGTTGTGAAGGTCTATTCACTTGATCTGTGCAGCACCCCCCAAACAACAAGCAGCATTTAGAGGGGAGAAAAGGGAGAGGGTGTAGCTACCTTTTCCCAATGATCTGCGCGTAGGTCTTCACTAGGTAGTCTGATATATTGCGGCCTGTCAGATTCTGGAGGATGTCAGCAGTGTCTTGCTCACGCTGACATCACCAAGGAAAACACAGACAAACACCCATCAGAAAACACAGATGCTGAGTTGAATAAACTGCGTGCAGTGCTGCACCCAAGAATCACACCCAGCTGCTCTGCTCTCCAGGAGCATCCCTCACTGCAGTACCACTGAGCTCCCTCTCCTACCTGTGGGGGTGGCAGCCCGCCTGCACCAGGGGGACACACAGGCAGCATCTTCTTGATCTTCTCATTGCTGCACTCGCAAGATGGGGAAGGGTTCTCCATGCTCCAGTTGCCTTTCAGGAAGATGTCCAGGACTGAGTCTGGGACTGAGGCGGTGGTCCACTCCGTCTGCCCCACAGTGCAAGGTGTGTCTCTATGTCAAGAACACAAGGCAAATGCAGTTTTTAGAACAACTACGATGGCCTTTGCTTACAAACCATTTAAATAACAGGCAGCACAGTCCCCAGAAGAGGCAAGCTGTTTTTCAAAGGAGCCTGACCCCACTGAAACTAACAGCTCAGAGCAACAGACTGAGCTCTGCAGCCCCTAACAGATACCAATGTCAAAGAGACTAAGGTTGGCCAACACCGGGCACTACTGGACACTCCCTTCTTCTCATCTACTCCACAGCACCGAAGTGCTTTGTTTCAGTCACTCCCAGCATACTCAGTGTCCAGAGTTCAAAGAGAGTCTGGATGATGCTCTTAATCATGTGGTTTAGTTTTAAGTAGTCCTGCAAGGAGATACTCTGTGATTCTAAGATCACAGCAGATAGTAATTTTTTGGATGACCTGGATTTATGCCTTTGGGGCATCAGAATGCTGCTCTTTCCTCAGGCAGCATCAGTAGGCAGCCTCAACCCTATGCCAGCAACCCAGCTTCTGTGTCTGTTCTGCAGGATACGGCTTACTTATCACCACTGGCCAGCATGTAAGGCGCCTTGTCCTCCTCCCCACCATCCTGTGAAAATGAGTTGCAGTTCTTCGAGGCTAGAGACACACTACCCTGGACTCTGTATACCTCATCTCATGGCCTGGATCTTCAGTGATTTGCCCAGGGCCATGCAGCAAGTCAGCGGCAGAGCTAGGAAACACCACCAATGCTGTTTGTCTCTCTGCTCCTTCTGCTGGTGTTTGTGGGCACACTAACCTAGGTTTCCAGTGCAGCTAGAAACAGAGGACGTTGGCCCTGCCACATTCAAAGGCGCCGGCGGCCTCACCGCCCCCCATACCTCATCCCTCCCCTTCTCTCCTCCCTCCGCCAATCGCAGCCGAGGGGGCCCACCAGCGGG
>VXBW01002234.1:287339-367488 GCA_013400375.1 Thinocorus orbignyianus
TGAATTTTTAAAATGTTTTATAACTGCTGATATAGCATACAGCCTAATTGCATCTTATTGAAAACGCTGATCAGGCACACGCTATGCTGTGAAGTTTGACTTGTATCTCTTTGCACTGATGTTATGTCAACAGTTACACTACATGAATTTCAGGTGACTTTTGAAATAGTCTTAACAAGATTCAAAATGTTTTAATTCATACTAGTAAAAGGGCAGATTACTGAATTACTTTATTCAGAAACCGTTTATGTGTGAATAAGAGCATTTTATTTACATAAATTTGATTTTTTAAAGCAAAAAATTGTGTATATTCTAGACAAGAGCCTGACAGGGAGTCAGTGTAGACTGCAATAAAATTGAGTTGTGGGAGTTTGTTGATGCCCCATCCCTGGAAGTGTTTAAGGCCAGGTTGGATGGGGCTTTGAGCAACTTGCTCTAGGGAGAGGTGTCCCTGCCCATGGCAGGGGGGTTGGAACTTGATGATCTTTAAGGTCCCTTCCAACTCTAACCATTCTATGATTCTATGACTGTGTAATGGGCATAGCTACAGTCAGCAACATACAAACAACATGACTAGTTCCTTTTCCATGTTCAAGAACAAACAGAAATTTGAGGGAGAGACTACTCTCTCCTCTTTCACCTTCATCAGTAAGGACTTGCTCACTCCCTCACCATACTGAGGGCTGCCAACTTTCTGAAAGATCCTGAGCTGAAGAACTGAATGTAACTGCAACTCTTTTGGCTTAAATGCTGCTCTGGCCGTGAATTACTATCATTTCCTAAGACCAGCTAAATATACTGGGTGACAAAAAGTCAGTGCTGGGCTTCCTCTTCCCAGCTCAGAGTCCTACTTACGGGATGGAATGTCCCTCCATACAGCGTGTCCCAAAACCAGGCTTATTGAGAAGGGCGTCCAAAAGCGTCTGAGTGCCTGCATCTTCTGGAGCATCATTGCTATGGGTACACCACAGAAACACAATCACGTCAGTGGAATAGTGTGCACACAGCAGAAGCAGTAGCAGAACAAGGCCGAAAGCACAATGAAACTGCCCAGGAAAAGGACACAGGTAGAGATTTCCCTTTGAAGAGTGCTTGGCACTTCACCAGGGGCACACACACTCTCAGGTTTTGTGCATAATATTACTAGAGTCATAGAATCACAAAACTGTAGGGGTTAGCAGGGACCTTCAGAGATGATCCAGTGCAACAGCCCTACCAAAGCAGATTCACCTAGAGCAGGCTGGACAGGAACACATTTAAGCAGTTTTTTAATATCTCCAGAGAATGAGACTCCACACCCTCTCTGGGACACCTGTTCCAGTGCTCGGTCACCCGTAGAGTACAGAATTTTATCCTTCTGTTCAAATGGAATTTCCCGTGTTCCAGTTTGTGTCTATTGCCCCTTGTCCTGTCACCAGGTACCACTGAGAAGAGCCCAACCCCATTCTTTTCACATCTGCCCTTTAGATATTTCTAAGTGTTTGACAAGGTCCCCTCTCAGTCTTCTCTTCTCCAGGCTAAATACACTCAGGTCCCTCAGCCTCCCCTCGTAGGAGAGGTGCTCTATTCCCTTGATCATCTTCATAGCCCTTCACTAGACTCTCCAGTAGTTCCCTGTCCTTCTTGAACTGGGGGCCCAGAAACGGACACTACTCCAGATATGGCCTCACCACAGTGGAGTAAGGGCAGAGGATGACCTCCCTCAACCTGCTGGCCATGTTTATTTCAATGCATCCCAGTTTAATAGTACCATTTGGAAATGGACATAGCCTTGTCAGTAGCTAGAGCTGGCACTTAAAGGTCCAAGAAAGAAAATACTGGGACTATATTAAAACATGCTTCTCAGCTAAACACAGAAAACAAATTTAAACAACCTGGTAAGGAACTTAGTAACTCACGTCTGCAGGTAAGAACAGAATTGTAGGATTTAGCACCATTTCTAGGTGACAAGAAACATACCTAATAAAAGTGTACTGCTCGTCATACATCCAGGGCTGTAATTCCAGGCTGGGATACTTCCCAAAGGGAGGAACGATCAGGCTGAACATGAGAGCAATACACACAAAGACAGCTGGCAGCACAATCTGCAATTGCAAGTGAAGAAGAAACTCTTTTTAATGCGAGTGTTCTCATAGGCTACAAGAACTACATTTGAGTCACTTAATGGATCAAAACCTCTTCAAAGTTTTGCATTCAAAGTTTCCCATTCAATCGGGGCACTCACTTGGGATGCAGAGGATTCAGCCTGCAAATGCCACATTTGGATCTGAACCTCAATTCATCTTTGCTGTGCAAGATTACTGTAACCACTTGGTTATCATGTAACTCCTTTCACTTGTGCGAGCCTCCTTTTGCTCAGACACACACTGAAGACTAGTTTTCACCATCTATTCATTATCTGTATACCCTTGAGGTTTTCTGCCCACCTCTAGGTCTGAATACAATGCATAGTTCAAGGATGCCTCTGCTGAGGGACTCTGCATGTATCGGGTGCTCTCACCTGAGCAAAGAAGCCTTTCCGACTTCTCTTGGCAATAAGCAGCCTCTTCCACAACAGAGCCATGAACTGTTGCTGGGTGAGCTTCCAGCCCTTCATCTGGTAGGAGCCTTTTCCGTCCATGCCACTGAGAAGGTCTGTCTCCCTGGATTCTGCTAGCAAGAAGAAATGACCCTCATTCAAAAGCTCACAGAAATCCTCTTGGGGCCCTTCTGTGCTGCAAACACAGGTTGACAACTGGAGTAGCTACTCTCTTATCAAAAAAATGAGAGAGAGTGCTGAGCAGAGACAGCAACAGAAATTCACATAAATGCATTTCCACCCTCGTATCCCACCCTTGATGGAAGGGTTGAGCAGGCTGTGGACACTGCACTGCCCACTACTCTTAAGGCAAAAAAGACACCACTCCTTTGGTAGTGTTAGCCTTATGATCTACAGTTTTTGTAATACGAGAGAGTGTCCACAAGGAGAAAAGAAGCTTGAGGCACCACAGTACCTGGATCTATGTCTGAATCATTAGGATCAAATGCATCATCTTCTGTAAACGGACGAAGGCAGCTCTGTCTATCTCCAAACACACGCCTGTTCCTTCTGGCTGGCAATGTCCCATCTGAAAATCATGCAGTTAGGATTAGCTGAACTGCTTCAGTTAGTCTCCAATCTCCAATTAGCACCAGAAAAACAGTACCATTTTCACTTTACATGTATTCCATTTGCAAATTGTGGAGCTGATCTGGAGTGACAGACACCAGCACAGATAAAAGTACCAAAACTTTTTACAAAAGTAAAAAAACCAAACCTCTGCAAGGGTCACATATTTTATGCACCACTTTTTTGTGTGCTGTCTTCGAACCTTCTTCCAGTGCACTAGACACTTTTCATTTAGCCACAGAAAGTGACTGGCTGCACCCACCATTAGAAAATTCTTACTTAATGTACGTATGAGCTTAAGTTCAATTTGCTAGCACTAGTTTATAAAGAAATTCTGGCACAACCACTTAGTATAGCGAGCTGCTCTCAGCAAGAGAAAGTCATTTGGTCCCTACTGCAGTCCGACCCTGTCAAGAGCTCTTCCTCAGAGTAGACAATAGTGTCAGTCAGGTAATTCACATTACACTCAAACACTAGAAATTCTCCACTATTACAAAATAAACATACTGCCATGGAGTCAACAGAAGTTAATGGTATATAAACCAGCCAGTAAGTATACTAAGAACAGATGCTTTAGATCATTAAAGATGTCAGCACAGCAGAGTTCCAGTTCAGTCTGAAACAGGGCCTGTCACACCTTTGCTGCTGTACAGCTGGACATGCTGCCATACACAAAAGTCACCCACCTGCCCAAGGCTGGTAAGACTAGGAACACTCATCATCTGAGATACCTACCAGACCCTTTTCATTCCCCTAGAATCTAAGCCCTTCACTGAGATTTTACTCCTGAAATACCTAGGTTTGGCCAGCCTCGTGCTTAAACAGCATAAATACCATAAGAAATGGTAACTCTCCTTGAACTGGCCTTCAGCGCTACAGAAGACAACTACACCTACCTGAGGTTTCTGCATCCACTCCACTGTCATCAGCCACTTTCAAGAAGATCTGAAAAGCAATGACAAGCATCAGTGAAAATCTGAAGAGGAGCAATACTTTGCAGATTGCTTCAGAAGACGCTTTAAGAGAGCACAAGACTGACAGATGCATCATGAGAACAGCGGCTACAGGGTTTATCCCCTGAGTGACGGGGACATGGATTTTGTGGCTTCTCTCCAGTTTCCAGGAGGCAGTCTCCAAATGCATACTAGACATTCCCCCTTTCCAGTGTCAGTTCTCAGAGCATCTGAAACACAAGCTCTTTCCTGTACCTCAGGTAAAGACCTAGTTACTGAATTTGGGGAATTCCATCTTCCTCCTAGTCTGACAGTACTCACACTCCTGCTCATGCTTGAATAGGCAGCCTTATGAAGCTTGTTCCATGGACTCTCCCCAAACTAGAAAAAACATTTTCAAATTGCAAATAGAAGCTAAGGCTTCCACAGCTGTGGGAGGACCTACAGGCAAATCAACACCATTCCAGGTTCCATTGTCATTATTTTTTTTGTAAAAAAAGGAGACATTTCACATAAACAGGGGATAAAGTGCCTACCACTTCTGTGATAAAAGGCAGGCAGACTTCTCAGTCTTGAACACAGCCACAAGGAACAAATCCTAAAAACATCCCTGATAAGGGCATGCATCTAAGTGGTTTCTGTAAAGTATGGTCTCCAAAACTGAAATGTATGTTTTCAGTTAAGAGCAGCAAAACTATCTCTAAAAAACCTCAAAGGTATTTACACAGTCATTAGAAGCCAAATGAGGGGCCAGCCTCCACATGACATCTCAGCAAAGTGCAACTGAGTACAAAGGATCTGTCTGTGCTTGTCAGTACTACATTTCAGTTTCTAATGCATGCTTCTGTGAGCACACACTTAAACAGAGTAGACAGCAATCTATTTTGGAGACAAAGGCCAAGCTGCCTGTTCCACAATAAACATTTACAGGAAAAGACAAGACTCCGTTTCATTCTTCTTTCTGCCATGATTAATTTTACCTAGTTTAAGTCAAAAGAGAACCTTCAGCTCACTTACCTCCTCCAGGGTGGTTTCAGAGATGCCATAGCTGGAGATGCCAAGATCAGAGAGACGGTCATCAATTTCATGGAACAGCTCCACGAAAGCTCCCTCTTTGGCAGCCTTGTATGGCAAGACATAAGTTAATTCATGGCCAATATCCTCCACCAGCCTGGCCTCAGGAACATGTTTTGTAATGAGATTTGAAATCGCAGAGACATCTAGAAGAACCAGAACGAAAAGATGGTGTTCATCTTGTTACTGCTCATTATGTGGAAAGAAGAGCTCAGTCTGAAAAATGTCACCATAAGGAATGGAGAAGAATAGGACATCTCTGGAAAGCAGCTCATTTCCATGGAAAGTCTGGTTTGTTTTTACATTTAACACAAGTTTGGATGAAAGCCTGGACCGAAGCCTGGCTGTTCTTTTTATCTACAGAATCTGGGAGAGTTTTTATGTGCTACTGGCAGCCCTGCAAGTCATCGATGTACAGTTCCCCAGCAAACATTACATATTGCTAACAGGCCTAGCAACTATGTAATCTTTGGTTATTAAATCTCAGGACAGCCTGAACTCAAAATAGCTCACTAGAGAAAAATGTTCCAGTATTTATGGATTTAAAAATACCATCTCTGAATTTAATAGCTGCCCCAAGACCATAGCTATACAGGGGCACAAGGTTAAGGCAGATGTCCTAAGTCAAAGATTAGCACAATGTCAACACTGGGACTGAATCTTCCATTATTTTCTTAGCCTCACCTATTGTCAGTGTGTCGCTTTCATGGTCACTGCCAAGGCCAGCGTCAGAGCTGCTCTGGGAGACACTGTCATCCTGGTCATAAAAGAGAAGACAACCATTGTTTCCTGCTGTTTAATCAGTAAGGGGGCCACAAGGTGCTACATTCTAGGTAACTCCAAGCAGATGCTGCAACATGCTGGACACTCCACAGAGGAGTCAAAGTAATAGCAACATACCACTGCAAAGGGCTGAAATATAAGAGGTCACAGTTATAGGAGCATTTACGAAACTGCTCACTTCATGTGGATCTCTCTAATCAGCTTTGGATCACTGGCATTGAAAGAAATTGTAATAGAGATGCAACTGTTTAACCAGACATGATCTGGCCTAGTATCTACAAAAGCAAGTAACACTTCTTTTAAAGAATAATGAATCTCCCTTTGAGACATTCTAACTCACAAAATCTTAACTGCTGCTTCCCATCAAGTCAAGATTTCTTTAAAGAAGAATGAATATAAGCAGGAAGGGACAGCGATACCTTTTTCAGATAGGACACCGTGCTGCTGCTGTTTCGGCACGAGCTCAGAGAAGAATCCACATCCTTCTTGACAAGGGTCAAATAGTAGCCAGTTCCCAGCTGGTTCTTCAGGAACAGAGAAGAGCCAACACAGCAGAGCTTGCCATGAGAAATGATGGCAATCCGGTCCCCCAGAATGTCTGCCTCATCCATGTGGTGTGTGGAAAGAATGATGGTGCGGCCTGGAAGAAAGCAAAGAAAGACACTGCTGTTAAGTCAACCATACTCATGTTCCGAAGCCAAAGCCATGACTATCTGGATCTTGCCATGAAGTTGGATGGGCATTTGACGCCACAACTCCAGGCTCCTTTGAATAAGGCTAGCAACATGGAATAAGGTCACTGGTGTCATCACGGGTTTATTCTCCCCGCTCTCTGCAGGCCCTTGTCATGCTCAGCAAAAGCATGTTAATTTCATGTCAGTAAGGCTGGTTGCACAGAGAAGAACAGGACACTCCTGCACACCAAGGATGAATTTCTGACTTTAACTGCCCTTGTGATCCAGTGAGGAGCTTTATTCATGAGCTCTGACATGAATAGGATAAGAAAGGAAGACAGATGAGAGATAAGAACATCCTTGTCCTGCACACTCTTTGTTCCTTCCTCAGTGCAGGCAACAATAGATTTGCAGAGAAACTTTGCTATTTTGAGAACAGTCATGAATCAGAAAGATTTTCTTTTGCTCTCGGTGACACATTCATTAGGAGTACTGAAAAAGACCACATACCTTGCCGATACTTGAGGAGCAATTCCCATATCCCTCTGCGAGAATAGGGATCCACCCCAGCAGTAGGCTCATCCAGAATGACAACCTTGGAGCCGCCAACAAAGGCTAAGGCAACGGAGAGCTTCCTCTGCATGCCACCTGACAGGCAGAAGAAAGAGCTGTTCAGGTTGAAGCAGAGATAAGGGGAACAGCAATAGCTGCAGCACAGTGGATAATGAGATCTCCAAGAGAAAGCAGAATTGCATACTGAGAACACCAAGCACTGCTACTGTTTCAGACTGTTAGGCTGCCACCACATTCAGGACAGGAGATAATTCATCTGGATGGTCTTCTTTCAGTGGAGTCCAACTCTCTTCCAACTGCAGGAAACCACACCTTAAAAGGCCTTCCATAAGTAAATCATACTACTGCCAATGTTGAGAGAGTTGGTTGCCAGCTTGGAGGCCTAACCACGTCCCAGGATCTGGAGCATAAGCCTCCAGAGACTAAGCAGCAGAAATAGGTCCCAAGAGACATGTCTCCCGTGGAAGTGTGACAGATACAGCAACAAGGAATTATATTACACTTTTCAATACTAAAGCCAACCAGTGGCCATCTCTCTCCCTTCCCAAGGTCAAACATGCAGGCTGTGCTGATAGTTGAGTCAGAGACAAAGGAGTCTCAGTCTCTCAGCTATCTGGTACAGACTGACAGAAGAATCCAGCCGCTCCTGAACAAGGGGGAAGGATATTCCAGGGGAACAACTGAAGAAACGTAAATCAACATAAGATTTATGCTTTTTTTTGCCCTTTATTGCCCTGGGCAACCTGGTCTAGTTGGGAATGTCCCTGCGACTGCAGGGAGATCAGACTAGATGACCTTTGGAGGTTCCTTCCAGCCTGGATGAGCCTATGATTCTATGAAACACACATTCAGTTTACAATCAGCAAGGGATTGGAGATTATGGTCTGAGCCACTTTCACCTAAACCCATAAACCCTAAACATATTAGTAAGCATTTGGAGAACACACATCACATAGCTAAACTACACAGTGATGGAAACAAGGATAAAATATTTATAAGATATATATGTAAGATTTTCTTAATCGCTTAATTGTGTAGTAGACTATTTAATTGAAAGACTCAACTGAGGTCTGCGACACGAAAGCCAAGAGAATTTTTCTGGGGCTGAGGAAGCAGCTGAGAAATGTAAAAGCATCTGAACCTACCAGAGAGTTTGCTTGTCCTAGCTTTCAGTTTGTGAGGCAAACCAACATCCACTGCCATCTGCTCCATCTCCTCTTTCACCTTCTTTTCCGGCAGCCCTTTGAGCCGAGCATAGAACCAGATGTGCTCCTCCACAGTCAGCCTAGGGAAAAAGAGCAGGCTCAGGGCACAGCTGAGAGCACCATGCTGGGATTCATCCTTTGCATTAGCATTACAGCAAACCTGTTTGTTTGCTTGGGAAAACATTTTTTTAATGCCAAGGTTTCAGGAATGAACTATAAACCGGGTGTGCTCAGCTTGGGCCTGATTTCAGAGTATGGCTTTACATTTACCAATGTAAATAATGTTCCTTTAACAGAGGGCAAAGAGTACTCCTCTTGGAATTGACAGAACACCCCTGACATCCCAAGTAACTAGGCACTGGGGAAACACTTGGCCTAGATAAGTTTAGTGGAGTAGATTTCTTTAAAGAGGTACAAAAAATAAAAGCGTAGGCTCTTGCTGACAATTCATGGGCCTACACAAACATGCTAATAAATAGAACCTCCTTGAATCAATTTCACACCATCCTGCTGCCTCACACCATGCACACAGATAAAGATAGGACTGCTCCAGCTAAAAGCACACTACTAAAGAAAGCAAACTTCTGTTAGGTAACACCAGCCTTGCATCCCAGAGATGCTACTCACAAGTCAAACAGAACATTGTGTTGTGGACAAACTCCCAGGTTCTGCCTGATGGTGCTGAGCTCAGAGCGGATATCTTTGCCCAGGATGAAGGCTGTACCTGAGGTGGGGGGGAACAAGCCGGTCAAGATGGACCTGAAGGACAAACACAACAGATAAGCAGGTTTCACCGTTAGGAATTAGCTACTGCACATCAGGATAAATGAGAAGTGGGTGGAAACTCCAGGAAATTCCCACATCAGTAAACTGGTCTGAGAAACATCTCACTAACGGACACACAAAAAAATAAATCTGCTCATATGTTTTTAAACATACCCACAAGACTCTGCTTGGAGGAAGCATTTTTTTCCTTTAAATGCTTCACATCCTTTCAGTCCGAACTTGTTTCCTTACACTAGTAAGTCAGAATCACAAATGGCAGTCATTACTAAAAAGTGCTGCCAGCAGATTCATTTGGCACAGCCTCAACCTCCAATTTCAGGCCCCTGTACCCATGCATCTTCTGAGGCAGCTGCACAACTAGGGTAAATCAGCAAAGCACCTCAGTCTGCACCACCTTGTATAATGCACTTGTACAGCTACCTCTACAGTATTTACAGGGAACTACAGTATTCAGTCACTTCCAACACTGTCTTAAAGCATTATTTTGTTCTTACATGGTAGTGGTTTTCCCTGCTCCATTATGTCCCAGAAAAGATGTGATTTGTCCTTCGTAGAAGTTCAGTGTGAGACCATCTACAGCAACTTTCTTGCCATCACGATAAACCTTGACCAGGTTCTGGATGGAAACACCAAGGCTCAGATGCGTAGGCTCTTCCTCCTTGCAGACTGGAAGAAAGCAGAGAGAGATAGGATAGGTTTTAACAGCAACTGTGCAGGAGTTATAAGAGATGTCACATTACCCCAAGCCCATGGAGATCCAAGTAGAAATGAGCTATACAAAGAACTGACTATATTTCTTCCTCAGGGACAGAAGCTGTCTTTTAGCCCTTTTGTCTCTACTGTGCCTATCTGGGACTTGGGAGATCTCCAGTGTCACCAGGGCCAGCAAAAGTGGGAGGAAATACTCAACTCCATGAGGCTAGAGTACCCACCTGCACTCAAATGAGCAAAGTAGCTTGGGTTTATCTGGATACATCCACTAGAGAAGCACACCCAAAACAAAAGAATGACCAATTTCATCTTATCTATGCCAGTCCTGCTGTCCTCAAACTCTCCTTTCAAAAAGGAAGACTGTAACACTTCAATGCAGAAATGCTGTGCCCAGCACTTACCTTCTGAAGGTCCCTTCTGGTCAGGATGAGGGTGCTGCCTGTCCTGTGGTTCCTCACCAAACCAATAGGACTTTGTGAAAGGAAAGTACCAAGGCCTTGGAATCCCATACTGGCCTAAAGAGAAAAGCATTACACAAGCATTACATTTCTTACCTCCTTTTCTTATACTAGCTATCAGGACAAGACAGGAAGTACTCCACCTCCAGTTATCCTCTAGGGTTGGCAGGACTAAGAAGATATCTTTCTTGATGAAGACACTGCCAGACTTGGGGACTAAGAGACATCTCTTTTCCCAAACTTCACTTAAGAGTTAAAAGGCCCGTGATGGAAGATGCCAAGCAGCCACACGTGGCACTGATACTTTCAGCTTCTCCCCTGCAGCAGGGTCTGTAGACTTAGCAATTCAGAGAAGAGAACAGCTAGTCCCAGTGCAAAGCTTCTGGGACTAGTGCAGCCATCACCTCAACGGGGCACAGCCTCTGTGCTGGGCAACAGTCACTGCCATTAGCAGCAATAACTTTAAAGTGATGCTGGTCTGTGGCTTTCCTCCACGACCTTTCTGCATCACTGCTTAAAAATGGTCCCAACTTGCACCTTAGCAAATAAGAAGGGTTGAAATGATCTATTTAGAAGTGTGAACTCAGAAGCAGACCTTACCTGGGAAGACAGACTCAATGTACCAGGTCATGACCCCATATAGGAAGGTGTCAAACAACATCATGACAGCAGATGTGGTGATGCTAAAGCCATCTTCTTCCAACGGGCTCTCAAAGAAGTTGTCCCATTGAACACCAACTCCCTGCTCTTCAAAGAGTGCAAAATACTCACAACCAAAGCCAAAGGCTACTGGAGACAGCAGGCTCTGCAAACAAGAGGGAAGAACAAGCATTCAGTTTTTCACAAATGCTCTCCAACTCAGCAGCTCAGCTCTAACATAAAGCTACGGACTCAGTCCACAACCCTTATAAGAAAAGTCAAAAGTCCAAAAACCATGGCCCTATTTGCAGAGAGGCAGTGGCAGACTCAGTCTTGGTTCCAGCAAAAAAGCCCTGAAGTGTCTGATGGACCACCACCCAGAATTGTTTGATTCCCTATTTTCTTTCCCTTGCTCTTTGGACATTTATGTGAGGGAAGAGATCACTAACAACCACACTCCTGTGCAAAAGGGCAGCTGGTTCCTTCAGCCTGCGTATCTGGTGGTACAGCTTGACAGCGTTCAGTCAACCTCTTCAGAGCCCAGCCCTGATGGCCTTACACTGGAAAACTAACCTCCCATTGCCACCTCCCCTCCTTGTTATCAGTGTCTACTTAGAGAGCTGCCTAGTGCCATACTGGTGGAGGCCCAGTAACCAGGACAGTTTCCTCAAGACTCACTGCAAAGATCTTCAGTGAGAAGCTGATGTAGTCCTGCCACGCAACACACAGCACATAAGGCAGGTACAGTGTGAAATAGACAATGCCCCCACAGGCAGCTGCCAGGTTGGCTCTGGAGAACACGGTGCTGATGAGGAAGCACTGGAGTATGGTCACGACACCGAAGATCGACAGGAAAACAAACACCACACTAGGGTCGCTGTAAGGCAGCAGATTCCCCATCTGGCAGGAAAAAAACACATATATCAGGCTTCGAAATGGCTCTGAGGCAGCTTTAGTACAAGCAGGTCTACAGAGCTGAAGTTTGCACAACAGCCTTCCCAGAAGCATGGTAATACCAGAGAAACCTTTTCAAAACCAACAAATCTATAGCCCCTCCTGCTGTTTTCAGCCACTCAGCCCCATTTTGTTCCAAAGTCCTGTTGCCAAAGAGTTGCTGGTCAACCTATATTCACTAACTCCTCTCCACCATCCCAGTGCAAGCTACTGCTTAGCGGGGTCTCAAGGCTTTAGATTCTGCTGCCACAGACCAAACCAGTCAACTCACCTTAAGGATCAGCACCAGCAGGCCTGCGCTCATCAGAAGAGGGATGAGGCTGCTAATGAACCAGCTTAGCCAAAGGATGCCATTGTCAAGTCCCATAATCCTCATTGTCTCCTTCAGCCGAGCTTCCTTCTCATACACAATACCCTTAATTATCACAGCCACTGAGTAGATCCAGGCTAGAGTCATGAAGAGAGGCATGGAGCGGCTCATGACACGCAGAAATCTGACAGAAGGAAGGAAAGAGGCCAGAAGAACAGAGTGAGAAAAAAATCACTGCAACTTCAGCTACCACTCCAGAACTAGCAGAGCATGGTGACGGCTAAGGCTACATGGCACGAAACAGCCAATGTGCAGGATCACCATGAGGTGAGACTGACGGGTCTAAAGCAAATCACCAGTGCAGACTGGGAGCTGGTATTGCATCTGTCACTCAGTGGAAGAGTGAGTGCGAAGACCTGCCTTTCCTGATGACTGCTCTCAATGGTCCCTCTTTCCACTGTCTTGTGCCTAGGTCTCTGTTTTTTTCCCCCAGTGCTATTTTTGCCTGTATCAGGTCTGGGGATATGGTCACAAGTTAAGAAAATGCTCTGTATGTGAAAGTCCTGTACAGACAGTCCTTCTCTTGGGAAGGACTCTGCAAGTCATTCCATATTTTAAATCCTCCATGCTGGTGCCCTAATTCCGGGGATTAGAAAGACCAAGGAGATTGCCACCCCACCAATATAAACTGTGCCTCCCAAGCCACAATCCTCCTAGATACATACATGTCATCCACATAACATGGGTAGGGCATCTGCTGCACATAAACTCCTGTGGTCTTTTCCGTGCCCGTCTGCACCCTAATGATGGCCTGTTCCACCACATCCTGCAGGTAGGCAAAGCCTCCCCAAACATAGCGCATGTCCTCAAAGGGGTCAGCACGAGGACCAGGATCCCAGTACCTGCAGCAAGGGAACAAGATCTCTCTGTTAGAAATCCTCATCACTGCATTCCCTGTAACAAACTGTTCATAAGGCAGGATGTCAGGACTCACCCATCCTTGATCTTGTTTGTCCTTTCCACATTATCAATGTCCATGCGTATCTTGTATTTCACATGTTGAGGGAGGTCTACGCTGTTGGGAGCTACTTCAGTGAAGACTACGCCAGCCCAGAACCTCCTTTCATCCAGAAGTTCCAAGGACTTGTTTATAAGGCGGACTTCTGTGGCCACAGGCTCCAGTTTATCCAAGTTGACACACTAGACAGGGACAAATTTCAGAGCATTTCGGGGTAAGTTAAGTTACAAAAATAGAATGTACTTTGCTTACATTTAGAAGGGAAATAAACAGAACTCTGCAACGCCAATGCCATGATCAAGAAAAGGTGACAGCAGCGGACTACTTTGCAATGACCCAAGATAGCCCAGCAAGTTGCTAGAGATCTCATTTTTTCCTGCTTGGTGGTCATTTACCAGTCAAAACATCACTGAGAAACACCCCAGTAAAAGTATTTTCTGGACAAGAGGTTAGGTGGCATTGCAGCACTAGCTACAGGATTCCATCCAGGTATCCATTTCCATAGACAATCTTATTTCCTCTGTTACAAATAAGCTACGTCTGATTCAAAGCCTCTAAAAAATCAGTGGAGAGAATCGACGGTTTCAGACCGAGCCCCCGACAGGCCTGTTTCTGTTTGCCCTCATCTGCCAAGATGATCAAGTAACAAGTAGAACAAATGCCATTATTTGCTGTGTCTTCTTCAGCTTAAAGCAGCTGCTAGCTTCGCTGCAGTCCCCAGCCAAAAACCCAGAGGGAAATGTGAGCTGCTACACTGCCGCAGCAAGCAGCAGCTCTCCAGCTCCCCGTAACAGCAGGGTGGAGAAACACATGCAAGAACAAGGCCTACAGTTAGGTTCCTTCTGTATTATGCATCTGAATAAATGGTATTTTCTAACATGCTGTGCACTCAGACCAAGCTGCCACCCTCCCCCAGCTCCATGCCCACAGTGGCAGGATCTTACCTCCATGAAGCGGGAGATGGTCTGGATAGCCCGGTCTGTCTCATTGAAGGCATCCACCCAGGTATACACTGAGTCATTTGCTGTCTCGAAGTCCTCTGGATGGTTTGACAGGAAACGGGCAACGTCCTCCACTGTCCAGTTGGAAGTTGGCAAGTGCAGATCCCAGAGAGCCCTGCCTTTCAGCAGCGTCTGCAGATATTTTATTTTCAAAGGAGAAACAGTTGTTGCAAATTAGTATTTGATCTCCTGTCTCATCATGAAAACACGTACTGCTGGGGAAAGTGCCTTTTAAAAAGGTGCAGGGAGAGGCCTTCTGCCATACTAAGAAGATCAGCATGGTGGGAGTCCTTCCTCTTAATGTCCTGTGTCAAAGGATGTGCCTCCTTCTGTGTAGCACCATTGGGTGTGCTTTACAGGCTGGCTGTGGGAACTGTGATCTGCCACCCCTCTCTCATGGAGAGGGCAGCAGAGAGCCATGCACAACTCTGCACCCCAAAGATGCAAATCAGGAGATAAGTTTGGCTGACTGTGTTTGCCAAGCTCTGCTCACCTCTCCCAAACAAACCTCTGCTGCCGGCTGGGATGGAGAGGGGCTGTGGCATGGCTGGAGGCTGAACTGTCGCAGAAATACCAGCACCAGAGGCCAGACAGTTTTTCTTATATATTTTGCTGCTGCTCCATCAGGGCCAGCTGAAACAGCCCTGTACAGCCTTGATGTACTGCCTCTCTGTTCTCTTCCTGCTTTTTTCACCTGGTTTAACTGCTAGGTTTCTGAGGATGGACTACTGCCCCATTATGCGTATGCACAATGCCCCACGCAGGAGCCATCTAGGTAGAAGGACCCAGCACTGACTCAAACGAGTCCTCTGCACAGACAATATAAAGGCAGGCAGAGAGGGAGCATCAATTGTGAAGCAGAGCTGAACTGAGAAAAAGACCAAAAACCTGCACAAGAGAAAACTGTAAAAACCCTAACCAATAAAAACAGGAAATGGACTTTCTGCCAGAACAAAGAATGAACTGGAGAAGCGAGGAGCTTCCCCGGGCTTTGCTGTTACCAGCAAACCAGAAAGTAAGGGTCACACAGTTACAAAAACAGCATCGTGAACTGGGAAACCAGAACAGGCCAAGCTAGCAAAAGAGAACATGTGAAAGGGAAATCCAAGCAAACAGGGATTGTCTACACTGCACTATCCTTGCATTCAGTCTTCCAAGGTTGGTCTTATGCCACCTTCCCCAGCAGGAAAGGCACCATGTCTGCAGGGAAAGGGCTCAGCCTCATCAGTCCTCAACTCCAGGGCCACATGATGCACCCCTGAAGTAGCAGCCACATCAGCATCAAGCTGGAAATGCCAAAATAGGCAAGCAAAGTGCTTTCCTTCAGCAGAAAGCAACACACCAAATGGACTGCACAACACAAAGCCAGGAGGTGATGACCCAGCAGCACGGCAGCCTCAGTGGCTAACAAACAGCAAAGGATCCACCTCTCCCTTGAAAGTAGCCACAAAAAGGTAACTCTGTGTTTCAGCCCGTTCATGTACAAGTGACCTGTGCTGCACCTCTGAATTAAACGGGGTGTTGCCAGGAACTGCACAGGCATTGACAGTGAAGTACTCCTGCTTCTACAAACTGATGACAACAAATGAACCTCTGCTCCTGTGGCAATACAGAAGAGGAGACCAGACTGCTGGGAAGATCAACAGCTAACCATCACAGCCAACAGGTTTAACGAGAAGCAGAAAATGAAAAAATGAGAGAAGACCAGGTCTCATTTAAAAATATAAATAAAAATTTACATATTATATAGATGTATGTAATTTTACGTATTTATATTTCCAATAAAAATTGCAGCAACACTCACTTTTCGAAGTACACAACTACAAACCAATACCCAAATCCTGACTTTTTGTCTGCATTCTCCACAGCAAATGGTTCCATTTACAGTTGGTGGCCCCAACTGCCAACTCCCTCGTGCCAACATCTACAGAATTAACTTTCATAAAGCCAACAGAGGCACAGGAGTGATGAAAATTATGTCTCCGGCTCTCTTGTATGTCATGTTGATGGCGAACTGCAATAAGGCAGGTCAGAGACCATTCAGCACAGCATTAAAATTAAGGTAAACAAGGAATGAACTTCAAGCCTTAAAAGAGCTGGTGAGGTCTCTGTGTAACAGCTGCACTATGACACACAACCAGCTGCCTTGCAGACACAACAGGAAAAGCCACTCTTCAGGTTTGTCTCTGTTGCGCTACCCCAGTTTTACATCACCGTGCTGCCAAAGACATCAGCACATCCACCCCTCAGAGCTGCAACTGAGGAAGGCAACAGTAAACTAAGCCTCAAACCAGGACAGCCACTGAAGCAGACAATGCCCCAGTGCTGCAGGTTTAACACCTGGCACAATGCTCCAGGGAACCAAAAGGCTAGCAGAAAATGTGTCAAATCCAAACAAGACTCCCAGCCCCTTCTTCATGGTCTAGTATGCATGGCACATCATGAAGCAATCAGCTGTAGGGTGATGTTTGCTCTTCTCCCATATTTCTCCCAGGTACTACTAAATTAAGCATTTCTCAGGACTCCAAATTAAGTTTTTACAAGATTTGTGCCAGACATCTAGGTTCAGCTCTAGCATGATAACCACTTGATTCCTACTGTACTCAACAATGCCTGAGGCCACCTGGCACCTTCCATGATCTGATCTAGCTACGTGACCACTCACTTTGGTGCTATCATGAGACCACTGTTGTGAAGAAGCACACAGCACAGGGACCTGAACGTGTCACCCAGCTTATAAAAGTACCCCAAGCCAGATACTCATACCACATTAGGGCAACGCTGTGGAAGAAACGGTGCGCTTGCCCACAGAGGCAGATTAAAAACAGGCGTTAAACTCGCCCTGCTCCTGTTTGCAGCAGGTCACTGCATGAAGGAACAAATGCCACGCATACTGCAAGATCGGTACAACCACGGGTTTTCAAGGAAGGTATCTCATCCATACTATTCATCTGCCCAGCTCAGCACTGAAGCACCATCTGAAATAAATTTTTCATCATTTATTGCAGAAGATAACAGTAGTGACTCTGGCAAGGACAGCATACTGACCCGAATGAGGTCCATTTCCTGACTGCTTTCCATAAACGTCCAAATCTTTGGGCTTATCTCCTCCCACATTCCCCCGAGGTCACGAAACACACCCAGCTCCTGGAATGTCCTGTTCACCTGTTGGCAAAGAGGAAAGGAAGGTTATTTCCAAAAGCTGGCGGAGATCCACCATGGGCTAAGCGGGTGCATTGACCTGTCATGTGAAGCACCAAGTGTTGCTTATATTCAAACAGCAGCTCAGCTTCTGCAAACACCAGAATAGGGAAAATCAAGTGCACTTGGAAGGAAAACAATAAAATGGAGTGTGGATGCCTGTGGCTGAACACTGCCTTTAAAGGCTTGGTGGTGAATGACTCCGCCTTAGAGATGAAGGGCAAACAGAGGCACCCCCTCCCCATGTGCTAGAAGAGTCTTGCTGAGAGAGCTTGGGGAACTAGAGACCACATTAGGTAAACCACAATCAGAAATTATTAAGGATCCATTTCCTCCAGTCTGCACTGGAGGAAAGGAAGGACAACTGAAGGCTTATCAAGGTCTTCCCCACATCCATATCCCACATCAGAGATGCAAAATCTCTGGATAATCAAAAGGCACCGCCAGAAAAGCTTCCAGCTGAGTTTAGAGAAAGAGTTCAGCCTACCCTTTTCTCCTTGAGCCTTCAACAGCAAATGCATGGGAGGTGAGAGACTAGGGAGGCTGTGCTTTGTAGGCAATCCTTTCTAGGCTTGGATTTGGCCCCAATTTAACACAGAGCAGCTAAGCTGCCCAGCCAGAGAACATACCTCATCCTACATATCAGAAGACAGGGCTAAAGTTACCTCAGTCATGACCTTCCTTACGGCTGGTGTGTCTGGAGTGTACAAGATCTTCCCAATCAGCAGTGGTTTCAAAGCTCTCCAGATAATCCTGGAAAGCGGGCTGGATTCCAGGTTCTTCATCAGCTCATTGCAGTAGGGTGCTGAGGAGGAGAGGACAAAGGTGAGTGGCTGAACAGCACAGTGACAACTGCAGAAGGCTTATGCCCCACTTGTGTGGGCTTTAATGGACAGTCACAGCTGAAAGCACAGCATTTGTCAGACAACAAAACCCCTCCTCTGCTGCAAAGCTCCACTGAAAGGCCCTTTCAGTCCAAACCTCCACAGTCTGCCCAGCAAACATGGAACACCCAGGTAGCCTCCAGTCTCCTCTTAGACCCATGCTGGTAGTTCTGCACAGCTCCCGTAACCCTGCTGCATGTCACGAACAAAGTTTGTCCAGAAAAGGTCAGATATCCAACAGCTGCACGTGACTGTGTTCCCTCTCCTTCTGAATGAGGTCCACTGCACAGCCTTCTGTGGACTCTACAAAAAGCCCTTGAGAATCCCTTGCATGGTGATGTCCTGACTGGCCTTAAGGACATATATGGGCAGGAGGAAGCACACGCATGTCTTTCTGAAACAGTGGAAGGTATGCCATCCTTTAGGACCACCTGCTTCAATCTGTGGAAGTTTGGGAAACACTAGCGATGACAACCACCAAGGAGACAGCACTTTAGGCCACACCAGGGTTACACTTACTTGTGGAGTTATCATAGAAGTTAGTTACATCATCTTCAGTGTTGTTGCCTCCAAACAGTGCTTTGTAATTATTATCCTCATACCAGTTGAGGGATTTAATTTTGAGACCTCCACCTTCAGGATGGCCACACACAATGCGTGACACAGCCTGGTAGATCTGCGTAGAGGAGTTTGAGGCATTCACGTTGGTCAGAAACATCACCTCTTGCCTCATGTCGCTCCAGCTCTTCATGCTCAGCAACTGGAGCAGAAGGTGGGAAAAGAGAGTGGAAGCAGGGATAAGAACAGAATTAGCGAAAGATCTCACCACTTTCCTTCAAATCACACATCTCTTTTGAACAGATGAGAACCCCTTTGAATGCAACATCAACAGTGAACACCTTGGAAAGTACATTTTACCCAAAGTGGGGTAACAGAAGTCTCTTCTGTGTATACATAAGCAATGTGCCCTTGCCAAGCTCTTGACTCTTAAATTTTCTCCTCCAGTGTTGAGGGTGGTTCCTGCCCTCCTCGCCCTCTCACATGAAAGCTGTTTGTCTTCCTGGTTGCACAATAGCTCACATTCCTGTGTAGCCCACCCAGGTCAGGTAGGGTGGATGCACTGAGTCAGAAGAGGGAGTAAGGAACACCACAAAGTGAGCTCAACTCAGGGAATACAGACTGGATGAGCTGCAGGCCCCAGAAGTGTCATCTGGCACAATTCCACCAAGGTCAGCACTGATTTATACCAGGCTGCCATTTTGGCTTCCTAGGTAGGTATTGCTTGTCCCTGCCTCATACCTCACCACCCTGTTGCAAACAGCATTCCCAGAAAACCCTTGAAACAAGCCCAGCTGCAGCCTGAGCAGCGTGAGCTGTGTACACAGCCAGCCACATCAAGGAATCTTCTCCTGACCAGTAGGACTGACATGAGGCTCAAGGTGACAATTCACAACTGGTTCAGATGATTAGTACCTCCAGGCTCATTTGTCTGGCGTAAGCATCTACCTGCAATGTGTCATGAACAGAAGTACCAGGCACACAGCCTGAGACACCCACTGCATTAACACTGCTGTAGTCAGAGGCACAGCCAAGCTCACCACAATGGAACAAGCAATATACCTCCATGAGCACTTGTTTCACGCTTCAGTCAAGCATTGCTCATATGGAGATGTAAGAACATCAACAGAGGTGTGTCCATACAGACTAGAAGTCTGTTTAATTCAGTAACCTCTGTGACAGTGACAATAGGAAAAAATAAGGAAAGGGCAAGAGTGTAGAATATTTCCCACAAGTAACCTTGTAGCTTTCATTTATTTTCAGCTCAGGGAACTTCTGTTTCCTAACCCTCAATTAATTTCTTCCACAGTAAACTCTGGAGTTTTGAACATCCACAAGTACTAAACATCCAACACATCACCTGAAAGAACCTCCTTTCACCCTTCCTTACCTCAGCTTTGGTTAGCTCCACTTGGTGCTATGTTTCTGTACTGGAAGAGACAATGAATATTCAATCCCCAGCTCTTTCTTTTCTGGGCCACTCAACTCTATAGACCTCTGTCATATCTCTAACTCATCTCTTTTCCAAGCTGGTAAGTCCCAGCTTACTCCCTTGTTCCTTGTGAGAAAGTTATTCCGCTTCTCAATGTCCTCCCTTCTCTGATCTTCTTTTAGTTCCACTATCCTTTTTTTTTTTTTTTACAGAGGAAGGGCCCAGACCAGTATTCTGTATTGAACAGGAGGGCAATCCACGGTTTTATACAGTGTCATGGTAACATCTTACAGCTGGTTCTCTACCCCTTTTAAAATCTTCTCTAGCATTTGATCAGATTTCTTGACTGCTACTGAAATACCAGGTGACATCAACTTTGCTGTTCATCCTGGGCTGCCCAAAACTGCAACATGCACTAATAAGGGCACAAAGAGCTGCTGAAGACACCTATGGGCAACTGCTCAACAGCTGCATCTCAGACATTACTTTATATGCTGTGGTCCAAATGCCCTGTTTTCAGAGACAACAACAGAGTCAAAGAGCATCTGCCAGTTTTGCTCCCTGTGTATTGATTTTGTCATATTTGTTTAAATAAAATGCAGACAATCAAAGTCTACGACAGCTGGCAAAGCCAGCCAGCAAAAACACAGAAGGCGACAGTGTGCTGGAACAATTCATAGAATCATTCAGGTCGGAAAAGACCCTTGGGATCATCAAGTCCAACCATCAGCCCCACACTATAAAGTTCTCCCCTACACCATATCCACCACCACATCTAAATGACTCTTAAACACATTCAGGGGTAGTGACTCGACCACTTCCCTGGGCAGTCTATTCCAGTATCTGACCACTCTTTCTGTGAAAAATTCTTTCCTAATGTTCAGCCTAAACCTACCCTGTTTCGGCTTGAAGCCATTCCCTCTTGCTCTGTTACTGATTACCTGTGAGAAGAGAATAGCACCAACCTCTCTACAACGTCCTTTCAAGTAGTTGTAGAGAGTGATGAGGTCTCCCTCAGTCTCTCCTTAAACTAAATACTCCCAGCTCCTTCAATTGCTCTTCACTAGATTTATTCTCCAGGCCCTTCACCAGCTTTGCTGCCCTCCTCTGCGCTCGCTCCAGCACCTTGACATCTGTCTCGTGTTGAGGTGTCCATAACCGAACGCAATACTCGAGGTGTGACCTCACCAGTGCTGAGTGCAGGGGAACAATCACCCCCTTACCTCTGCTGGTCACACTATTTCTTATACAAGCCAGAGTGCCATTGGCCTTCTTGGCCACCTGGGCACACTGCTGGCTCATATTCAGCCGCTTGTCAACCAGAACCCCCAGGTCCTTTTCTGCCAGGCAATTCAATCCAAACTCACCCAAGGAGAGCACAGCCAGAGTCTCTGGCCTTACACTGGGAGGCAAACCTGACCCTTTGCGTCCATCTGTAGCACTGGGCATGCTTCAGATGTACCAACATCTGGACAAAAGTTCTTGATGCTAAACAACAGCCATTATGTGTCACATATACAAGGAGCCTTTATTTTTAGCTGCCTGAAAACACATGACACATTGATATGATGGAAGACAGTTGTGAGAACAGCTAAAGCCTGAGGATTCAGTACATGTGTTCAGAGTGACTGCTTCAAGTGTACTTTCACTTCCTCACTACTCACAGCCACCTTTGTCTGCAGCCTGGTGCCACCCAATCTGGCCTCACAAGATCAAAGTAACTGACAGGACACTAGTATAATGGGATCTGAGTAAAAGAAATGTCACACAACAGCTTTTGTTGGTTAGATATGCTCACGCGAACTTTTGGATTCGACTGTGACAGTCTGAATGGGCAATTCAAAGGGACCCCCTTGGGGTGTTTTACCTAAGGTACCAAAAAGTCAATTGCTTTAGCTAAAGTACTATCAATTCCCTAACATGAGCAAAGGTACACAAATAGGAAGTGCAACTAATTCCCATGACCATACGACGTGCTAACCATCCTGCAGAGGGCTTGTATTAACAAATAGATTTTTATATGTAATTTTAAAATAGCTTGAGCAAGCAGCTTTGTTTAATCTTTGGCACCATCAGCTTTACACCCAACACACAGAGCTGCTCCGTTCACACCATTGGAAGCAAGTAACTCATGTGTGAAGGGTTACTGAGCGATTTCTTCTCTCAGACACCAGACCTGGCTCTCTAGGTGTTTCTTAATAGTTGCCCCTGCTCTCGGTGTTTAATCTGTCCTCCTGGGTTGATTTAAAGAGCCCAGGGACACAGATCAAATCAATCCCCATACTAAGAGACAAATATTTTGTTCAGACCATTCTCTAATTAAAATTCCTTGCTAGAAAGGCTCCTAGACATGGCACAAACAATAGTTCTCTCCACCCCCTCAAGCTGCTGCCCTTCGAAACAAGGGAGCAAGTCCCTCCTTTTCACACAGAAATCAGCCTGCCAGACAATAAGAAGTAACTTTCGGTCAAGCCATCTGGAGCTGCTCACGCTGTACGCAGAGGAAAAAGCTGCCTTTGTTTGCACAGCAGTAGGGCAGAATAAAAGGTAGTTCTACCCAAAACAGCTGCCAAGCAAAAGGCACATTGCCCTGGGACATTTTCAGCCACATCAGCAAACTGAATATCACATGGTTTCAATTATTTTTATCCCAGACAAGAAAAAAAGGCAAGCTGAAGTGACGTAACGGGAAACAGCTGTAATCAAACTCCGAAGGGCAGCCTCCCTGTTAGCAGCAAGAGCCCTGCCACAGTCTTAACTGAAGCTGATCCTGGAATGGTCTTAATTTCACTGTAAATGGGACCCGGCGGCAGGTTCTGGGACTCGTGGAGGGATGCGTGCCAGGGATTGCTAGCTGGCACAGCGCTGGCTCCCGGCAGCCGTCCCTCCGTGGGAGTGGAGCGCAGGCTGACCCGAAGTGACCCACTCTGCTGCCTGCTCTCAGGGGTTACTGCCGTTCACAGCGCTCCCGCTCTGATGCAAAGACGGAAGACTAGCAAAGGGGAGGAGGAGGAGGAGGTGGCAGTATTGTTTAGTTTAGATGGTTGTGATTTCTGCTGCAGGGAGAGAATGTTTTTGCCTAGCAGCAGTACTTCAAAGCCAGAAGCAGCCAAAAAGCAACTAAGGCGAGTTTTTGGCTCAATACTGAGCCATGCCCCCCCCCCTAAGTTTTGGACTTTTGATTTACACTAAGCACACAGAGCTTTTATTCCATCCTTTCACCTGCAAAAACAAATACTTGCAGCCTCTGTAATGTCACTTTGCCTCTGCAAAATTGCTATTTATGTTTTGCCAGAGCCTCTCTCAGCCAGTACAGCAATGCCACTGCACTGAGTGCCCCACGAGGATCAGGAAACAATCTCTGCCCCCAGAAGCTAGTTAGGCAAAGAACGGACAGTAGCCTATAAATAGTAATTTAGGACAGCCAGGGCTCTTCCACATACCCTCGCCACACCAACAGACTACTAGATACAAACAAGTAACAACCCTGACACGGTTGGCAGCTGAGTCAAAAAGCTAGAAAGGAGGCAAACCTCCACATGCAGTTTTTAAAGCACTGCTGGGCAGCAGATGTATTGCAAGCCCAACAGTTGTGCCTCTGCTGAGAAGGCAAACCCCACAGAAAATGTCTCAGCTCCTGTTCCTCCCATAAGGATCCAATCTTTAGCCACACATCCAATAAATTCCAATGGTGTTTGTAACACGAAGTTCCAAGGGGTTACAAAGCATATGCTGTTACTATTGGCCCAGGGAGAATGGCTGTAGATGGGAAGGAAGTTTCAAAACAAGCCAAAGATCTGACTTTGAGTTGCACCAAGGAGATTCATGCTTCTTGCACCCAATCGCAGCCTAAGACATCAACCACAGTGACGTTCTCCTGACATGAAGGCTCTCCTTACCTCTTTAACAAGCTTCCCAAGGCTCTCTCTCAAAGCTTCCACAGTTTCCGACAAATCCCGCAAGGAGGAATTGAAAGAAACTCGTCCCTGCAGGAAGAGGAAAAAAGGAAATTAGAAGTCACTGCAAGGCACAAACAAAAAATTAAACTCTTGTGAACATTCTTGTGAAGAAGAGTAGTAAGGACTGTTCACATGGCAAAGTGCTTGCCAGGGAAAACACAGCTGGCTTTCTGTGCACCCTTGAGCTTAAAATACCCAGGGCTTCAGTGCCCCCAATGCAATGTGGTCACCCTTTTACTCCCTCACAGGTTAGGTACACAGATGCCGTAACAAGAACCATCCAAATGAAGTGCTAAATGCATGCACATACACCTCCAGCGTAAAGGATGGCTTGCATTCCAGGTCACACACAACACAAGCACAGCCTGCAGAACAGCATGTGGGCAGACCTGAAATCCTGCAAGCCAATGTTAAGAAGAGGATGCAAAGTCTACATAAAGGAGCAAGAGAGCAGTTGGTAGACACAAGCTTTCAGTGGGCTACACAGGCACCAGCTCAGATATGGAGAAATCCTGTTGCAGTGTACATCATCACCCAAGTCCTCCCATCAGGCCTTGACATTTTTTATCTAAACCAAGGGTGTATTTTAAAACAATCAGCTTCCATGAAACAGATGACACTCACTGTCATCACAAGAGAAAGACTGACAGGTTTCCAGAAGTGGAAGGCACAGTCTTCAGAAAACTATTTGCTCTTAGTAGGGAGCTACAGTGAAGACAGCTCCTTGTATCCAGCTGCCCTACATGTAACTGGCAGGTCTGTGTTTTGGTTTGTGTCATTCTTTGTCCTTTCTGTTCACACAGGAAACACTGGACACCATCCTTCTTTCCAGAGAATGAAGATTAAAACAATTTCCTAAGATTTCATGTTAGCAGCCACACGCTGCAACATTTGAAAGCAGGCTAAAGTTACAGCAATGTGACACAGAAGAGCGGCCAAGGCCCTTGATTTTAGCATGGATCTTTTGTGCTGAACATTTTCATTTTCACATCTTTCACATGGTAATTTCTGGAAGAAAAGCCTAGAGGTTTTCACTTGTTCTTGTGATTTGGTGGAGGGTGATAAGACCTGGCCAGTGCCAGCTGCTGTAAATGGCCACTGTTCCACTGATTTGATGGAGCATTTATGACCCAGCTAACTTCTCTGAGTCCCTAGTCAGCGCCTGCTCCAAAGCGAGTTCCAAATTCAGGAAGGTTCTCTCTAACCTCTCCGGAGTCCACAACACCACTAAATGCAGTCCTTGAGGTTTGGATAAATCAAAACACATGATTTGGGTTAAAATAAAAGCAACTAAAACTGCCCAGGCTGAGACCTTCAAGTCACATTTAAAGAAATATAGCCAGCAAATACCAAAGCTTCATAGCAGCACTACTACTTTAGCAGCAGCATAAGGCAGAAAGTCCTAGGTTCATGCCTAACAGTAGGTGTTCTTGTTCAGCTCCATATACCTCACCAAGCTCTACAGGTTTGTGTTACTTACTTTATTCAGAGGCAATTCAGGGACAAGGTGCATGATGCTACTAATTGGTTCAGAACAGTGAAAAGTCAAAAGCCAACTGCAAAGGATTAGTGAAGGGCCTCATGCTGACACAGTTAGAGTGTGCCAGACAAAATTCGATGCTGCAAAGTAAAGTACATAGGGAGCAGACAGTTCTACCTTAAGATAACCTCTGATGACTGAATTAACTACTGTCACTCAGAAAAAGAGATCTTAGAATTACAGTGATGAGATCAACATCAATACAAATCCACCATGCAATCCCTGTTCTCAAGTACTATGTGCAATTTTGGGTCCTCCATCTCTGAAGGAAGACAATTGCAGAAATAGCTTTAAAGTAGGAACCAAGATAAGAATGGCTTCTGAAGGAAGAACAATAGACAACAGTTCTTCCAATGATACCTGCAATGACAAACAGAAGTTATGACAGAGGTCCGAGAATTATAAGTGGGATGGAGAACGGGAACAGGGGATGATTGCTCACTGCGCCTGACCATCAAGCACTAAAGGGCTTCCAGTGAAAAGATTAGTTTCAAACAAACCAAAGGAGCTACTGCACACACAACTTGGTCAAAACGGAGAAATTCAGAAGATATGCAAAGCTGAAAGTACCCTAACTTAATGTGAGTTTGAGTAAGGCTTAGAAGAATTAATTAAAAAAGCTTATCAAGTGCTTCGAAACACCAAGATCCCAGTGGTAGCTGAGGAAGTCTGAGTTTCAAACTACAGAAAAACAGGACACTACACTGAGGACATGTTACTATACACCTGCCATATGGCTGCATTCTTTCACATGCCTTCATTATGGGTCACCACAGACTAGCACTTGGGGGACACTGACCTGAATGGGACTTTGACTCTTAAGTACACTGTCTTAGGCAAGTCAAGGAGCTTGCAAACCTTACGTGATTTGGGAGAACCCACCTATCCTTTCACACCCCTCACCCTGACCTTTCTTCCCTAACGAATTCCCAGCACACCAAATTCATTTCTCACCAGAACTTGCCATGATGTCACTGCTATGGGGGAAGCTTTGCTTTCTTTACCATTAGCCTTTGCGCCCCGAAGGCTACTTGGGGAGCCTCTGACATGTAGTATCTCCAGAGACAAAGACAAAAGTCAATCACAAGTGTTGAGATAAGCATGTCAAGAACTCCCCAGGCAAGTAACTCTGCAGTGGCTTATTAAGTAGTTCATTACATTTGTATGAGTCAGTAGATTCGAGCAGCTCCACTAAGACTGGTCCCACTTGTGAGGGTGTCTTTAGTAGGTGTCTGCACTACATTGCAGGGGGAGAAGGAATGACTCATTTTTCAGGGAAATGCTGTAAAATCACCTGTCTTTTCTAGGCACAGTTCGGAAAGATGAAGTTCTAGCAGGTTTTGGACAGAGCTGCCCTGTACAATTACTGTGCTAGTGGTTTGCAAGTCATGCCTTCATCTAGCCTCCTGTCTTGGGGCAGCCAACATCATCATACTCTTGAGGTACAGATTGCACTGAGTGGACTCTGTGTGCTTTTATGTACCTGCTATAAGTATTTGTCTCTATTTTGAGTCTTAAGATGCCTAGAACTGACTGCACACTCCATACAAGCCTCGAATAAGTCCACCTAAGTCCACCTCCATCTAGTCCTGCTAGATGGAGAACTCTGCTTCCTTAATATTCAAGAGAACGCAGGTATTTGAAGTGTTGGGAGGCCATAACAAAATTCAGCCACTGTCTGTTTCACACAGCTAACTGCATCTGCTTAAAGAGACCACTCTGCATGTTTGTTTTGAAACAGTTGTGACAACTTCATACTGATCTCAGCAGAAATTTTACACAGAACTTTGCAGAAAAATCACATGCTTTAAACTTCTGCATTTGCTTCCTGGGAGTGGAAGTCTTAAAGTACAGCTGCTTAAAGCATGATATCATTGTGCTTGACTGAAAACACTCTCAGAAGAGCAAGAAATGCCACAAGTTCAGATGCAGCATATATTTACATGGAGAGACCTTTTCTAAAGCCAGTTTTCAACTGGAATGCATTTATTATTCAATGCTTAGTTCCTGCTAACGATATGACAAAATACCACCCGTATTACGAAGGGAGAAAAAAACAATTGGATTTTCATATGCTCACCCACACTCCTTCAAGGACCACTGTAGCACATAAGCCACAACATATTTATGGCTTATTACAGACCTACACCACTGGAAGCGAGGGTGGAAAAGCCCTTCTTAGGCAGTGCTGCAGAGATTAAATCCCATAGGACCAATTTGAATTGTCTGTTATTTAACCTTTCCCCCAAATAATTTTCAAAACTGGGGAGACTTTCAGAGAGAAAGCTATACCACAGACAGATATTTTTACGATACATGATGGCTACCACTCATCACACCAGTAGTCCAGTGGGACACCGCTACTTTTCCTAATCAGGGTTGCCTGGAACCTCTCCCATGTGTAGTTCTTCCATAGGAGAAATGTTGTCCTAGCACAGGAAAAAAGATGTAAAGGAAATTTGCATGGCTGCAGTTATACGTACTATCTCACTGTTGTCCTCAAACCATCTTCTCCTGCCTCAGTCTCACTGACTACATCCAGTGCAAGGCAATCCTCAAAAAAGAGAAAATGTGTCCACAAGGGGCTTGTGTAAGGTGTCCTATGCCCCACCGGACTTAACTGTTGGCCAAAGGGCTTTACAGAATGAAGACATGGGTCCTGGAAAAGGGAATTTGACTTCTTGAAACACTTGTTGCTTCTAGTGGACTGAATACTCAGTCAAGGAAAGCTGATCCTGTGCCTCGGCACCCTGTGTTCACTCTCAGATATTCTGCTGGGTTTTGATCTGAACAGCCCACCCCAAATAGGTTCTTACGTAAGAAAGAATAAGGACACACACTTTAACCTCCCTACCATGCCTCTATGTGCTTGGCTCTGCTTTCCCATCCTACAGAGCAGGGCAAATTGAAGTCATAGAAAGGATCAGTGGCAGAGCTAGAAATCCTAGTAGAAAATTCTTATTAGAAGTCCTTCTTTGTCTTAGCTGTACTATTGCACTGTGAGCAACCCTCAAGCTGCTCTAGATAGAGCTGATCTGCGGGTATGTAAAGGAAAGTATCTACTTTTTGCCTTTCTTTCTTTAAAAAAAAACTTCTTTAACAGTACTATGACATTTAGAGGTCATGTATTTCACTACACACACACTTCAGTTGCCTTTTTCAAGATACGCTCTGTCCATAATTTGCTAATAATTACTGCTTTGTTGTGAGTTACCTAGAATGCTTATAGCTTCCCTCAGGCTGCAAATGCACACATGCTTTAAGCCAGCAGAAGCGGTGTTGGTGTCAGGGTCTCAGTCCCCCCCTGCACACAACCCCTAACCACTGGGTTCTCAATCCTGCACCCTCCCCCTCACATTTCAGCACAAATGTTTGTTTAAGCACACAATCAGGTCAGCCACTTTTAACTCATATCAATTCCGTGATGTAATTTACTGCCTAGCCCTGCAGAGGGAATAACAAAACGGGAACGCAGAGAGGCAGGAACAAGCAGGTGGATGATGGCTTGAGTTTTCTGGGTTAAGATAGTTCAAGAAAGTAAAGCCACTCGACTCACCAGAGTGGCAAAACTTCCTGTTTCACTATTAAAGCCCTTGGTGCTGAGTTCACACAGCTCTTCCACACAGACACAAGTCCTTTTCACCCCAACTGTATTGGCCTAATCATATTGAGATGCTGCCTCTCCATAAAGCCCAGAATTTGGCAATCATTGGAGCCCAGGTCCCATTACACGAGCAGAAGAACCTGCCTCTGAATTGTTGTCGAACCTGCATTTGTTTTGGCCCTTACTTTTACTTACTGAAATGCCATGCTGTGGAGTACATCAAGAGGATTAAGCAAAAAAATTAAAAATAAATCTGAGCAAATTACTGGCATGAGTTTACAGGCTCTGTAGTAGATATGGTGCATACTGTCTTCAGTTTGTGTGTCCAAGATTTGACCCACAGTACCCTTAATGATATGCTAAGTCAAAAGCCTCCTTTGTTCACAAAGTTCCCTCTTTCTTCAAAGATGTTACTGCAGGTCAAGGCACTTCTTAACTCTTAAAGACACTAAGTTTCAAACATGTTGGTTGTGATCCTGGCATTTAGTAATTTTGTCTGGCTGCACTGAAGCCAGTAGGTATTCATTTCGCTCAGGGATGCATTACAGCAGCTTAACTAGAGGGTAGTCTGTGATATCCTTCTGAGGAAAACTGTGAACCTTTATAAACCAGCGTATAACACACAGCAAGTTTAGAACTGCTGGCTTCTGGACTCAAACTTTTTTTTCCTTTGAAGCCAAGATCACGAGCCTGTTTCTCGGAAGTCCCTCAAAATTGCACTTAATGTCTTAATCTACTTTGTAGTTGCCAAGTGGCACAGGGTGTTTTATGACCGCTTTCTTTCACCAACAAACAATACACAGACAGCAGACAGAAGTAGGTACTGTGTGTAAGTCGTAGAGACTTCCATAATTCAGAAAAGTGGGACTGAGTCTCCAGGGGGCTCAGAAGACCAACACTGAGTTGTACCATAGCCAGCTATTTCCACCCGTTTTGGTCCCCGAAGGTCTAAGATCTCTGAATGATGCTAGACTTAGATACATAGGTACATCTAACTGAACATAAGGAACCACTTATAGCCATACCTTTTCAAATAGCCCATCTTTGCTACGAGGGACAATTTTATTGCTGTTACCTCATGTCTTCATGGTCTTGATTATCTTGCCTTTCCAGAGCAAAAATACAGATTGAGGACACATGGAAAATGGAAGATGAGCTGTGGAGAGAGGCAACTGACCACTATGTACTGTGGAGAAGAGTAATATGATGCCAGTACTTGACAGTGACCCCCTTTGACTGGGGACAAAGCCAAGCAAGTGGTACATGACTTTCAGTCCTGAAAGGCTCATCAAATCTGGAAACTCACACAGCCCAAATGTTTATTTCTTTCACAGCAGACAATGGAGTGTTTGTTTTAGTGGGTAAGAGAATGGTGCCTTCTTCTCTACTGTATTTCCAGCACTAACTTCCCAAAACTTCTGCATTTTACCAGATATTTCGGACCCATAGCAAAGCATCCCTAGATAAACAGCCACATCTGCTCCAGTCACCCACTGAATAAGGTATTTTCCTGATGTTCAATGAATTTCTGTTACAAAACCAGCTGGTCAATCTTTGGCTTTGACAGGACTTTAAAACTTGATTCTTGGCTTGCCACTGTCCAGAAACTTCACTCATTAGCCTCATGGTAAAGGCAGAGGGTGATGGTTTTGGCACTCAGCACAGTCCAGTCTAACATCTGGGCTCATTCCAGCCAAGACAGAACATCTGACCAAAACACAGGGACAATCAAGGACCTGTTTGTTACCACGTAACATAAATATTTCCCTCTGAACTGCAGACCACACACATTTATGCTCTGCAAGTACCACACTGCAACAGGAAGGCTAAGAATGACAGGAAGAAGCAATGTTGCTCATGCTCCAATGATAAAGACTGTCTTTCTTCCTTCTTACTGCCAATGAACAGCTCACTCCGGAAACGCAGGGATTAGTTCCCAGACTGCAAACCCTAGAAAATGTCACTGTGTCAACAACAGCTTCTCACAGGTGGGACCAAGCGACTCACCTGAAGGGGCTTCAGAGGATTCAGGTTAGCGCGGAAGGCTTGCTCGGCTGCTTGGAGTTTTTCCTTTGGCAAGGTGCAAATAAAGGCTTCAGAGTCCGTGGCCACTGTCTGATTTCGGATTGTAAGAAATTCAGACAATGTTGAGCTATTGCAGAAATCTCGCAGTCGCATCCGGTAACCGTACACAATAACCTGGGAAAGTGGGGAAAGCATGTAAGTCTCCCTCATTTAAGACTCACAGCACAAAACTGGTTATCATCTAGACAAAACTAGTCAGTCATAACATTTCCAGATAGAGGTAAGAGGGCATTCTTCTCTACAGGTTGAGCAGCCCTGACCCACAGACAACTCAATTCCAAGAAAAACATGTTTCCCTGCTCAGTGCACGGGGGAGAAGTCATCAGGTCTCTCCACTTCTCCACAAACACACACAGAGCAGCAGAGATCCTGTCCTCCACAGCAGCCATTTCCTCCAACCAAGGGTACATGCATTGCCTAATCTTCAGTCTTCTGGGAACTGAGGCACAGAGACAAAACAGGGCTCGTGACCAGACAAAAGTCTGGCAAATCTATGTGAAGGGCAAGAGATCTATGTCCCAAACTCCGCATCTGTTATCTGCCAGCCACATTTTCTGGACTGTTCTGGAGGAACAGAATCACCTTCTCCCTTAGTTCTGAAGTATCGGTTTCCTAACTGCTGAGAGAAACATTTTGCAGTTTTTTGAGAGCAAATAATGTATCAGTAAAAAGAAGAAAAAAAATTACCTCACTGGTTGCAACAAACAAGATCCTTGAGTCTTTCACAGACATAGTATACTTTATTGACAAGCAAACTGTTGCCTTATGTTTCTTAATCCACAAGCAACCACATTATTAATGAAATAAATGCACAAAACCGCTCTGAATTATCACCAGTCCCTTTCAAACCTGATGACCTAGTTTCTTTTAATAAGGTCAAACATAGGATTTAGGTTTGCTGAACAACAGGTACGTGTCAAACAGATGCACACCTCATAAAAGTGATAAACAGGAGGAAAATCCAGCCTTCTATTGGAAATAACTTTCTGTTTGCCTTGGGGCTAGACAGAGGCAACAATTTTATTGTAAATGCACAGGTAACAATTGCTTTACACTTCATTTCTTCTTTCTATTGTTTTGTAATACCCAGTGTGCATTGCCCAGCTTCCAGCAACAACTTAAGACGAGTTATCTACATTGCAGAAGAGCTAATAGTTACTGAATCATGCTGGTAATTCTTAAAATTTTCTCGTCTTTCAAAACCGAGAGAGCATCATCACTGTAGGGGTAAAAAGTGCACTGTTCAGAAAACAAGCACATGAAACTGCCAAGAGAGGGAAGAGATTTATGATTTAACACTTGTGCAAATCTTTAACTTCAGTCTGCATCCATATTCCAAAAATAGGATGCTTGCATGCTGCACACTTGCTGAATAAATCAGATAGACCTCACAATCAAAAAGGCTGACCTTTTGAAAAAGTTTGGGTGTTTTTTTGGCCAGCAGAGATATTAACACCATTACAATACATATTCCTGTAGCACTGGAAAGACACTCAGAAGACCTGGGATAAGTCTTAAAGCAGCTTTCCTGGGTGGTCACACAGACAACCAGTGTCTCCCAGTGCCTTGCTGCTCATTCAAAAAAGTGAAGGTGAACAACCCTTCCACCACCCCCTGTGTCTGTTCACCTTTTCCACTTGGATTTTAAGCTCTTTTAGACAAAACCTACTCTTTCCAAACACAGTGAGGTCCATACCAAATGATCCCAAAACGAAGGACCTGCCCAGTCCCCCAGACTAAAATACCCAGTCACACCAAACCGGTTCTCTGCAACCACTCCAAGTCATCTGAAATGACAGTGTCTTCAACAGCCAAATATATTCGAAACGACAGGCTAAGCCCCATAAGGACTCTCAAAATGCCAGGCTCATGTCTGAATGCAGTCAGAGGTGACTGATTTGTGCTCACAGGTCACAGCACAAGGGAGGTTTGTTCCAGGCAGTGCATGCCCTGGTCATTGCTATTTACTCCTCGCTGCCGTTCAACTTACCACACTGCAGCCCTGGCCCAGGACCTCACTGCGCCCCTGCAGCTTTCCACAGGGACAGGACTTACTCCTGCCATCCAAGCCACATTTACAACTGTCTGGCCAAGTCTGGACAATGGCAGCATCCTAGACTTGCCAAGATAGCTGCCTGCCCACTAATGATCCAGGCTCCTCTCAAACCCACCACTATGAGAGAAACATAAAAGGTTGAGCCCCTCTACCCCAGGAAGCAACACTCGCCTTAAGGCATTGGCTCTTTTTCTGTATTTCCACAGAATTCAGTATGCTGGATACACGACCCTGCTTGGCATGTTGTAGCACTGCCACCACAGCAACACCAGTGAAACATAGTCCCGTGTGATTTCAGCTCCTTACTTGCAAATCATAACTTCTGGGCTTGTTGAGCAATCACAGGACGCTAATAGGCTTCAGGAGAAGACTGTATTTGCTTTGGGAAGTTTGCATACTCTGAATAGGCCCTTCTGCATGGTGTTGTGAATGAAGCTGTGACCCACTCACACACTCACAGACCAAACTACTGCTCATTAATACTGCAGTCACTATGTAGCTCAGTAGTGAGGTCATATCTCCACCCCAGATCTCCAGCAAAATCAAAGGGATCCATTTTGTGAGTCAGATAAAGTCATCCTCCAAGAAGAAAAAGCTGGGCCTCTCAGTTATTATCTGTATTACAGAAGTGCTCAAAGAAAGATTTGGAAGGGCACTGCCCTCCTCTGCAGCTTACTGCCCTGCTGCTTGTATCAGTTCTTCCTGCCATCCCAGGGCATGAACTGCTATGTAAGAATAAACACCACCACTCCCAGTGCACGGGCAGAATCAGCAAAAGAATTCCACCAACAAGAACAAAGCTTAAAGCTTTCAGGCAAGAACTAGCCCGCTGATTACCCCTTCACCAACACTTCAGACACATCATGTATATAAGAGCTAAACTCTTATCCTTTCACTAGCTTTGCCATATACAACCAATATAATATGGCAGCCACCTGATATAAGGATGAGAGCTAGATTTTTGTCTTTGAAAAATCTTTCTGCCTTTTCATCAGCTGGAGAGAACTATGTTGTTGTTGCTGAAGCCTTCCAGAACCTTGCAGAATCATCCACGCTACAATTCTGGTTTAATCTAGCACGAATTTCAGGCAAATTAGTTTCAAGTGAAGTAAAACTTGCAGCCTAAAATGGCTAAGACCTTTTTCCCACTTTACTTTTTTTTAATAGAACATATCCTTAACTTGTAGGATTAATTATCAAACTGCACTAAATGGCTTGATAGAATTCACTGAAGAGCAAGACAATCTGTGCGGAGGGGGACAGCATCTGTAAGTACATGAAAACAAAGTCTGAAAGGACTACTAATCAACCCTACTTCAAAGAAAAGATCTGATCTAGAACTGGGAAGCAGAATGGATTTCCTCCTCCTTGTACACATCACCTTTTGCACTGCCCTAAGAGAACCACAGGTCTTCCTTTGAAGTCTGACTTCCGCTTTAGAAAGGAGGCTGGTGCACTAATTCATCCAGCCCAGCAAAATCATGTTCTGAGCTTAACGATGTCAGACAGCCACCCCAAGACAGGTCCTCCAGCCCAATTGTCACTGCTGATGATACTTATGAAGACAATCATGGAAGCACTCTGGAGTTTCACTTGAGGTCAGACCTCTCTTGTACAAAATACACAAGTTTACTATCTGTCTTGAAGAGCATCCCTCCTTCTGCTGCAGAGGAATCTAAGGCAGAGCTGCACAAAGAAGCCCTGTTTCAGTCCATTCTGAGTGACCAAACAATAGACCCATTTTTATTTCTAATAGATGTAAAGGTTTGAACAGCACTTAAAACCTAATTAATGCTTTACCTGGGTAAAAACAAACAAAACAAATCCAAACAAAAAACAAACAAAAAATAAACCACCACCAAACAACAGAATAGGATACTAGGCTATTTTCTTACTCAGATGAAAACACTTGCATGTGGGTCTCAGCGTACAACAAAGACAGACAGTAACTTGAAGGTGGAAGAGAGGAAAAGGGATTACATTTTCCTCTCTGCTTCCATGACACCTAGCACAGAGGGGCTGTGCACTGTGGACCTTGGCACTATGGTTAAGAAAACAATAGACAACATTATGTTTATGGCTGAAAGTGCTCTTTACCTGCTGGAGGTTGACCTCTGCATCCAGGAGATCCTCTACTGCAGAGGATGGCATGGACACATTATAGTGGAGGAAGTCTGAGAAGGTCTCATTGTCAATCAGGAAATCTCGAAGTTTCAAGTCTGGAAAGGGACAAAACAAGCAACATTATGGTCAGGGCAAAGCCAAAAGGAAACTCATGTGAAAGCCCTGAACAGGAAAAGCAAAGCTTACAAACAGGCAAGAAGGAATTACATAGACCATAGAACAAAGGGAGAAGAGGAGACGATGGCAAAGTGCTCTGAACCTTGGCAGTTTTCAGAGATGTCAATCTATGATGTCTTGATCTCAAGGAAAGAAAACAAAAGTGAAAAGAACCTCTAAAAACACCTCCCTTTAACATTATTACTTCAGCTCAATTTGCACACACATAGAAAGAAGTAGTGAGGCACACCAAGCTGCTCCCCCCATCTGGGGTGAAACCTACTCCAGCAGTAGCCTTGCACAAGGATTCAGCTTGGCTGTAACTGAACATAGGACTGAGCTGATGCTTGGACCTCTGACAGACTTCCTATCTTGTATTTCATTATCTTAACAGTAGATGCACTCCACACCATCATTTTCAAACTCTGACACATACAGACACACAGGCATGACACAGAATCACATACAGATCTAGGAAGCAAGCTTAGCCACTCAGCAAAATTTCTGCAAATATTTTTTAACTGCATTTTCTCTCCCAAAACTTCACCTTCTGAAGCCATTGGTGTTTCAGCTCTTGGCTTTAAAACAAATTTGTATCTCCATCACAGCAGATGGGAACCATCTGGAAATTATAATCCACATACACTAGTAAAATTCACAAACCTGGAGCTTAAGGAACTGACCCTCACACTGGTTTGGATTAGAGTCGCAGAATGATACGGGGTTGGAAGGGGCTGCTGGAGATCAGATTGGTTTATTTGGTTTGGGTTTTTTTTTGTTTTGCTTTTTGTTTTTTTTTTTTTTTTTTTAAAGAGAGGACAATTTATGTTTACTATGCTTAAATAAGCAGTGATGAGTAAAGCAGCTATGCCAGGTTGAGCTAAGAGAGCTAGTTTTGTGGGATTTACCGGAGTGAGGATCTCCAGGCTCAGACAAGTCAACCAGCCAGGTGTCCTGCTGCTTTCCCTACCCTCGGAAGGGGGGGATACCACAGCCCACAGCGAGGAGTGGGAAACGACTTGCTCCAGAGGGAAAGCAATGCAAGGGGGCCCCAAGAGTTTGTCCCTTCCCCCCTCCACAAGGGAGCAGCTGTAAGAGAACTTCCCTCCCACCGCCTTTCTTGTACTCTGNGGTTTTGTTTTTGTTTTTGTTTTTTTTTTAACAGCAGAGACTTCACCGCAACCGGAGGAAAAGCTGCCCCCACCCCAAATTCCTTGGTTACTTCCTAAACGCACTGAACTCCCCAGACACTTCTGCAGCTTGTTTGTTTTCTCATGAGATGATCAACAGTTCGGAAACTGGGATGGACCAAGGGGTAGCTGGCTTAAGGCACGCTGGCATGCAGAGATTCGATGTTTGCAAGCTTTTTCATNCAGGGCTGGGGAAGGGGTGGCAAAAGAAGGGGGGGTTGGAAAAAGGGTGTCGGTGCGGGTCCGGCCGCGCTGGGGGTGGGGGAGGGAGGAAGCGGCGCCTCCGCGGGGTTACTGTCGGTCACTGCTCCCTCCTCCGCAGATCCAGTTACAAATTCCCTCTCGCCTTTTTGTTCCACCAGGGGAAAAAAAAAAAAANACTGGGATGGACCAAGGGGTAGCTGGCTTAAGGCACGCTGGCATGCAGAGATTCGATGTTTGCAAGCTTTTTCATTAAATCTGCCCCCCTCCAAAGTATTTTTCGAGCTCCTCTTAAAGGGCCATACACCTTTGAAAAAAACAACTAACCAAGCAGTCATACTCCTACTCTTCTCTTCCTTTGCTGCTGTTTAGCTTTTGCGTTTGCCCAGGGTTTGTTGTTTGTGTCTGGTTGGGGGTTGGTTTTTGTTGGGTTTTTGGGATTTTTTGCCATACAGAAGCAGGATTTTCTTGATCAGAGACATATTCTACAGGTAATTGCAGGAATATGAACTACATCAGGATTCCTGCTGGTCTGTCAGTAATCACGATGCGAATAACAAAGAGCCTGCCATCTTACACAGCTGTAATTACCAGCCCAGCATTAATGCAGCATTCCTCCCCCTGCCTTTCTGTCATGCTGAGCATTTTCAGACTTGCTCAGCGCTAGAATTTTCTGAAAAAAATCAAAGCTGCCTTCCAAGGCAACTCCTACAAACGTCTGAAGAAGTTTTCATCATCATTTGTAGGAAAACACGAAAGGAACAGAACGCAGAGTTACCGAAACTGCTTGTGGGACAATGCTTGGCTTCCAGCCAGCTGGTCACAGCCCGTGATCACTGGTCATAACCCTTGTCTGCCTAAAACCACACATGGAAGCTGTTCAAGACCAAGGGACTGAATCCCACCACCATGGTCCTGCTACAGTGCTCCAAGAAAACCACCAGCCTTTCTTACCACACATTTTCTCCCCAGCTCCAATCTGGTCCTACTTCCAGCACTTGTGGCTCAGTGTCTTATGCAATCCCCCTCAATCATGGAGGCATGCATAATGTTTTGCACATGAAACCACAGAAGAGCACCAAACACTGCAATCAGTCTGAATCCCTGCCCTGGATACTTCAAAAAGACAAGAGTTAATAGAGGTTTCCTCTTGAAAACAGCCTTTCTCCTCCAAGACTGCTTGTCCACTAGGGCCTAAGGAAATACGAGCGCATTAGTTAAAAGAACTCCTCCAAAAATAGAAAACAAAAGAAATAGGCAAGTCTTTTGAAGGCTAGTACCAAGCTTACCTAATAATGCAAACATTTGGAGTGGAAGAACACATTTTACAACCAGAGTCCTACTGCTGCAGTATTTTCCTGCCATAAAAGCTGAGACACACTATCAAGTTACTCAAAAAAACGTGAGGCGAAATATCTCAATTCAAACATGATTTAACTCATGCATCTTCTCTCGCACTTCAGACCAAGAGCATTGGCATGGTTGGCTATTGCAAGCCAGCAGGCATAGAGCAATGCAGCTGCAGCATCTGGACATCACATAGGAGAGAAATCTCTCCACGTACCGTTGCTGACGTAGACTTGCAACCTCTCCTTTCCTTTGCCCTTCATCTTCAACACAAAACCAGGGGAGCCACAGTCCCACAGGCTCCCCTCACCACCACAACAGGGTACAGTGGCCTCCTATTGTACCCTCATGTCCCGACAACTGAAACAAGCCCCAGCACAAATATGGAGATGAACTTGAGATCTGACTGAGCAACTGTGCTCAGAGACAGTCACATCCAGTGTGAACCATCTCACTGATTCAGCGGTGGGATGAACATCTCCAGAAGAAATACTGAAGTAGCTTGTCCTCCCTATTGACTGCTCTTACAGTTTCAGTCCTAACCCCAAGGGAGGAACAACAAAACATCAAAGAACATAAACAGAGGTTTTTCTTACAAACTACACAAATAATGCCCGATGCCACCAGGCCCAGTGAGGCTGAAGTGCTTTTGTTCTGCCTAACTCCAGCTCTGGCAATACATGGCAACAAAGCAGGAGATGGTCCCCATCCACATGAAACAAGCAGAAGTCCCTCCCCGACATGGGGTAGGGAGAAAGATCCTCCCTGATGTCACATTAGGAAGACCTGAGAGTTCCCAGACTTGGAAGTCTTGTGGCCTTAACCACAAACCCACCCTTCCTCTCTGAGGTCACAGGTCAGGATTAGACAATTGCAGCATTTCACAGATACTGACTTCATGAAAGGCACAGCTGTCCATTTCCACACAGTTAAGACCAACGTTGGGGGCTGGATTCTGGGCAGGAAAGCCAGGAACTCATTTTCAGAGTGAAGAACATCTACAGGTGCAACACACTGCTTTGTATCTTTTTAAGATTTGCACTTTCCCGACAGCTTGACTTCTCCCAGCACCTTCATCTCATGTCTGAGCAGAGAGCTAGGCTGGTCATCCCTTGCTTGAGAATCAAATTGTGACAACAAGGGAAAAAAACGAATGCAAATTTACTCAAGGACCTCAAGACATATGCATGAATTAGCAAAGAAAAACAGAACCTCCAAACTTGCTAGATTATTGATCAAATCAAATAGCAAAACAAAAAACCTTCATTACAAAAATCAGCAAGTCATTGCTATGTGGGGTCTCTATCCCACGCACATCAGAACTGAGGCTCTGATTGTGCTGTGAAGGAGGTGTCCATAGTCTGTATGTTCTCCACAGCCAGCAGTTTTAAGTGTCCTCATTCTAGAAACGCATCCCCAGTTACTATCAAAAGCTCAAAAGGTGGCTCAGTGAAGGAAGAGCAAGAGAAACCACTGCTGGTAAGCAGTTTTAGTCTGGTGATCTTATCTCAAGCATGACCATGACAGGTCTCACAGTAAGCAGTAATCATTTCCAGCAATACTGGGAAGATCCACAGACACGTAGGACAAAAAAAGCCTATGGGGACAGGTTACAGAGACTAGTCTCCTCAAGTGTCTCATTCTTTCTTGCTTCACTTGGAAGTACAGAAGGTCCTTACCTTCCTCCAGAAACTTAATGGTGCAGTGTCTTTTAAAATTAAACAATAGAGTAGAAAAACAAAACCCCACGGAAATTGTGGCTACAGTTTTCATATCCTGAACACTGCCTACTAAAAATAAAAGGCATGCAAGGGGTATTTCAACATATCTCAGTCCACTGTAGATTACAAAGCTCACCAGGTCTGACTTCAATTTGCAAGGTTTCTGCCCAAAAGGTTTGTGCTCCTAATCTACAATAAACCAGTCTTACAGACGGTTTAAAACTAACAAGCTCGGTGAAAACAAGGTGACAGTCAGACATACTGTTTACTTCTCAGCTTCACACACTGTAAGTCCCTACAAGGAACTGGGTGAAGAAAGGGGGAAGAGGGGATTCATGCTATAAATTAACTCAGCTAAGAGGAAAGCAGGTCAGTGTGCCCCATCCGCAAGCGTGACAATGTCGTAATGGGATTTCACTCCCTACTGATGGAACATGCAAGGCAGAAAACAATTACATTATTTTCTACATATCCATTGTGGTTGGAGGATTTACTAGCCTTTGGCTAAGCCTGTATTCCTCACAACCAAGCATCAAGGCAACAAAGAAGTTGGTGTTAAATTATGACCCTTCATTTCTCGTCAGAGACTGCTCATAGGGCAACCCAATCATTTTCCTAACAGCAGCATTAGGCATCACAACAAGAAGAAATAATGAGACAGGATGGGGCATGAGAATCTTTAGCTTTGTTCTTTGGGGTCAGCAGGCTTCCACAACAGCCCAAAGTAGACAAGACAGACAAGTGGGTTCCCAGCACAATACAGACAGGGGCACCTGACTCCACCAGTTAACAGAAAGAACAAAGCACAAAAGAGTGGCAAGTGAGCAAATAAGGCATTGACTTTGCCCTGCATAGAGTTCAGTTTCATGGCTCCCAGTTCCCTACTCAGGTTAAGACCACACTTCTACAGCAAGGGAGGCGGGTGTGTGGCACCTCCACAGAGCTCCCACACGAGGCCAATAACTCAAGACACCCACACCAGCCTGTCAAGCCTGTGAACACCACTCCACTCTGGGCATAGCCAGAGGACAAGATCATGAGCTTCCCCAGTCACAGAGGGCATCGCTTGTTCACTAGTCATATTCCGAGCAATAGGAGGTTTTGCAAGACATGAGCACATGAAGGGGTTGAAGGTGGGACCAAGAGCTGAAGCTTCAGCTCTGGCAGCTCAAAGCATTTAATGGGAGCATACACAAGCACTACATGGACTCTGGCTAGAAACTTGTCTTGCCTTTTAGTAAGCCATCACACAGTGAGAGCAGACTAGGCAAACCAAGTGTTGCTACAGAATTATCTTGTACGCTGGCATTTTTTCAGTGTAGTATCTGGGAAGCATTCCTCAGGAATACGTGACTAGTGCGCTTGAACATCTCAGCTAATTTTCACACTCATTACCCATCACTGATTTGTAGACAAAAGGTGTCTGAAGCAACTTCCCATGAAAAGAACAATGGGCTTTTAAAGAAGTTCAACAGCAGTACCAAAGACTGCATGACTTGTGAACTGCCGATCATCCAGAGGAAACTGAAACCTCCTGATGCTGAAGCCTGTTACAGCGTTTTGCCCTACTGAGCCAATGACCCCTGACCGTCTACACTGTGAAAAGCAGACCTTTCAGACAGGCCAGTGTTGGGCTTGGCAAGGCAGCAAATTTTCATCTGCTCTCATTATATTNTGTGGTGGGAGTAGCTCTCAGAGCTGCCTGTATCCCTGTTTACACTGGCAGGAGCTAAAAATGTCCTCCAAACAAGCTGGACAGCCGTACCCTGATTTGATGACAAGAAATCAAGCAGCTCAGCAGGTCTGTTGTGCAGGATCAGCTAGTGCGAAAATACAAGCCTAATTTGCTCACAGTCAAAGTGCTGTTCCTTGTGCAGCCATGGTTTGACCTGTTTTTATGGTAGGCTACAGCTACCTGCTCCATATCCATCAGACATCTAACAGTGCTGCCTCTGCAGACATTAGAAAACACCCAAGTGAGCACCTACTTAACCAGACTCCATCATCTTCATGTATGTGTCATGCCAAATGGTGATGGGAGTAGAGAGGAGGCAGCCTGCCATCCATCTCCAGCATCTAGGATCTCTCCTGGGAAAAGGAAGCATTTTGCCAGAAGCCCAGGCCTTCTCTCTCATCTTAGGACTGCAGACACTGCGACCATCTCCATTCCTCTACAAGTCTACATTTTTGCTTAGGAGAGCTTTAAAAGAAAAAATTACTGGCAGAAAACACAGCTGACACCGTGTACTGGTGCATGCACAAGGCTCATCCTTGGTTAGCCTTCACCAGGGATATGTGTTGGCTTCAAGGATACAGAGCCCATTTAAGTCAGATCCCACCTGCAACCTGCACAGAAAGTCAGCAGAAAACACAAGGATCATACCTCTCTTCAGGTAGTACTTTGAGTCCCAAATGACACCAGGACATCCCCTATATGACACACATGACAACAGGAAGACTGCACCAGAAAGCAAAGACACATGGCAGAGAAGCAAAACCACAGGCTGGTCTCCAGCACTCCTGACAGCAAACACAGCCTGCAGAACTTCTGTTTATGAAGGGATGCGTCCAACCACCTCCCTAGGCCCTGTGTAAAACCACAGAAGATGTACTCTCACGTCTTCCCCTACTGCAAGCCAAATTCTATTATCAGCACAGACAACTGTGAAATGCAGCTTGCCAATGAAAAAATAGGGGGAGAAAAAAAAAAAATTACCCAGGCTCCTAACAGCACAAAAAATGATGCAGTCTTAAAGGAAACATCCTAAGTATCCAGATTGCTTTAAGAAGGAAATCTTGAGCAGAGCTCCAAATCACATGGCAATTATAACTGGCTGAAAATTCTCCTGCTAATTCTCACAAAATTAAGGATGAACTGCAAATTTCTTCACTTGTCACCCACAGAGAGGACAGACCTCAGATCTGACCAGTTACAGTACTTCATTATTGCAACAAAATTCTTTTCAAGAGTGGTATACAGAACATATTTGGGGCTGGCACAGGCTACAGGGAAGGTCTCTAAAGGTCAAACCCAGCTCAGAGAAAGAGAAGTGCTTCTAAAGAGGCAGAAAGTAAGCGTTTGTTGTTATGATTGGATTTTTACTGCACTAGGAACATTATGTCCTAGATAATACACAGATTTTTAGATGTTTCAAAACATCAACTCAGACAGTAAAATGCATTTAAAAAAGATAAAATCAATAGACAGACTGGAAACCAAACACCATGGTCACATCCCACCACAGTCAGTATTTGAACGGCAAACACTGGTGTGAGCATACAAGCAATGTTGTTATGCTATTAAAAAGAATGGAACTAAGCAGAAGCTGAAATTATGAGCTGTGACCAAGGAGGACTCCATCCAGAATTCCCTGTACTTGAGCATAGTGACCTTAAATTTAGTGGACATTCAAGTCACGGGAAAAAGCAGGACTGGACATTTTAATCAAGTGACCATTACTAACAGCAGAAGGGTTTTCACGAGCTGACTCCATGAGCGTGCATCTGTGAGACTGTTGGTTCAAATAAGAACAGAAGACCCCAGTATGAGAACTACTCTTCTAGCAGTATCACGATACTCAAAACTCAGTTCGAAAGGCTTTCTCCACAAAACTGACCTGTACTTACACTTGTTTCACCTTATGTAAAAAGGCTGATGAGAAGAGCAAAAAGCTGCGGCTCCCTTTCTGCCTCACCCTGTCATGGCTCCCTCACACTCCTCACAGCTCTGGGGAATCTGACTCACATCTACAGACTTTTAAAGTGCAACAAACTATCAGGTCTGCAGCCAGGAGATGGTAGTGGCTTTTCCTTCCCCTGCGATCCGGGTTTAGTTCCAAGTCCAAATGCTCTCCAAGCACAAAAGAGCAGAAGTCACCTCCAGAACAAAGCACCAGATCAATCCAAGAGGTAGAAAAACCCACTAAAGATTATCAAGGATAAGCCAATCATTGTAGTCCAATTAGTTCAAGCAGAAACATTCTGTCTAATTATGCTGAAAACATACCTACAGCTAAATTATTTCAGCCTCCTATGATTGCTCCCTATGTTTTGATGTAGTTGGTCATTGGACACTTATGGACAGTAGTCTGGTTTTACTCGAGACTCAAGTCCAAAAGAAAGGAAAAACCAAAATCAAGCTTAAGCACTCAAACAATAGATTACATTTTCCCTGCTTGGTTTAGGGCAAACTTTGCAACCATTCAGCCCCTTTACTAGTATAAATCAGACTGCTGAGCAACAGCACTTCCAAATTGTAGAGGAGCTTTCCCAGTCTTTGGGAAAGACTGAAAAGCAGCTGCTTAGTAGATGTGGATTGTCCAAATTCACATCAAGACTTGGCTAGAGATCCTATCTCCTGTAACTGCAGGACACTATATACTGCTGGTTCGCATGGGCCTGCTCCAAACAGAGCACAGCCTTGGTAGGCTGAGAAACTCATGCTTCGGACTGGCATTCTTCTGAACGACAACTATACTAACCATTCCTTGCCTCCAGTATTGACATAACTTGCTGGTTTAAAATACACCTTGGAGTACTTGCACCAGTATCGGTGGCCACTGTGTTTTACCAGTAGACATAGAATAGTGCCTCTTACTGCGTTAGAAGCCTGGTCCTGAGTACCAGAGTCCTCAAACAGTGCAGTTAACCTGAAGAAAGTTGAGTGTGTACTGCTGGAGAAGTCTTCGGCGTTATTATATGGATGCCCTGGTAAAATTTTTTACCCTTTCTTTAAGTAGCAGTGAGATAACATGAAGAGAAAGAGACCAGGCAGGCGAAGACACTTGTGATCTTAAAAGGCTGCTCCACTGTCTTGATTTCTGTGCTTTGACTTTACAGCACACTTTTCCCCTCCTGCTGGGGAGTGGGAAAGTACGTGAACAGACCAGGGTCATAACATAGGTGAGCAGGGATATCTGATGGCTGCTGACCATGTTGTCACACAGCTACGTTGCCTTTGCTACCAAGAAACATTATTGGGATGATGCACTTTCATGTCTGTGACTTGTGTCAAGGGGCAAAGCACTTTTTTTCCCTGCTGTTCTGAGGTATCATTTTGTTAGGCACACAACAGCTGCTGCTCTCCTGAACAGCTGGCTGGTGCAAGTCAGAAAAAGCACTCAGACTTGAGGTACTGCTACTTTACCAATACACTGCCTTTGTCCCATCAGCCCATCTCTCCCTCTGGCATAAATCTATGTTCAGCGAGTCCCAGATTTGGTCCAGTTGTGTTTCACCTGCACTTGCTAAAACAGACTGAAAACTACAGAGAAAGGACCTCCTGAGATGTAATAGTTTATGCTTATTAAGTTCTAGCTGGTTGTAGTCTTGCAAACCTACCAGTATCCACCCAAATTCCATCTAAAGATTAACTCAGGCAGTATTTGCCTCTAAAGACAGAGCTTTAGAAGAATGTAAGTGTTCAAGGAGGGGGGAACAAACAACAAAAGCCACCAGAAAGTGTCTTTATTTAAAAATCTCTTAGAAGGGTCTTTTATTGCACCATCTTAAAACTAAAACTGAATTAGAAGGGGAAGGAAACTTTAGCCGTTTACAGAGGATGTGTGTCACATCAGCCTGAATCTCCTCCACATATAGCTTCCTGCTGCCAAGTCAGCATAAAAAAAAAGCTAAGGCAAGATCTTCAGCTAAAAGATCAGCTACCTTCCGTAAATTCTGCTACATGCATTTTTTCATCAGCTGATAATTCATGCCACACGGGTATAGCAATAGGAAGTTTTAGCAAACTCAGTTAATTACTAACACTTAGTTGACAGATAAAAATCTGTGTAATTTATTTTTTATTCTGCAGCTTTTGCATTTAATTTCAAAGGATTTTTCCAGCATTTTGGAAAATAAACATATGCAAAGCACAAGCATAAAACTATAATTTGAACTCAAAACACATCTCAAAGAAGATACAACCACTTCTTGATAAAACCTAGCAACCTCAAAAAACTCTCAGGGTTGGAAGTGAATAATACTGCAGTTTGTTGAAGCTGCAAAGAAATTTAGCAACAGGTGGTAGAATATGTTGTTTGATTTTAGCCAAGATCCTGGCTTTAACACTCACTTATTTTATGACCAAAAAATATTTAAATAGAACAGCATCTGTTTCCCATGAAAAAGGGCTGCCTACAAAAATTGCACTTCTGTGGATTTTCAAGAAACTTTGTTGAACAATGCTCTATCCTCTTGCCTAGGTAAAAATGAAGTATTGTTGATGTTGAATCAAAGTTCAATCACCTTTTATTGCATCCTGACTACATTGAAAACTGCCACATCCTACTGAGATTCAGAATGAGGGTTCCAATTCCTTGGCAGTTGTTTATTTTTTTAGCACACAGGAATGCTCTAAATATTAGATAACAAGTGTTTATAACACACACTGAAAAGTATCATTACTAGAGGAAGCTCCAAAGCTCAGTATTAACTTGAGAGATACAGGAAGTCAGATCCAAACTAGGCACTCTGGCCTCGGTATCAAGTCAAACACAGAAGTGGACAGGGCGTTCTCCAACTGTGGCAATTTCATAATCGCCACTCTTACGAGAGATCAGCCCCCTCAAAATCCCCTGAGAAAGCTGAACTTTTCACCAGATGACCATGGTACAAATTTCCTAAGGGACAATTTGAACACTGAGCTCAATGTGAAAAGTCTCTATCCCGCTCTCTCGTCCTACCTCAGCCTGGAGCTTAAATAAACCAAGCGCAACCTTCAACAAATCAGACAATTTATTGACATTGAGATTAGAAGTCTCAAGACTGAGAACAAACCCAGAAATTGTGTAAGAGTGGAAAACATAGAAAATAGATGCAAAATGAAGTTAACACTGAGCATAAGTTTTCAGCAACATACTGCTGGTATTAGCAAGCTGTACTTAGAGTTACATACAAAAAGAGGGTGATAGTAGTAGAGTATGAAAGGTATAATTGTTTACTTAACACTCTGCATTTTATTTGCTGGTTCAAAATAAGAGTCAGTGTTGACAGACCAGGTTGAAAAGTTTTAGGAGACTAAAGAGAGCACCCAGAACTTTTTAATACTGTCCTGCTTCTGCAGCTCATGCCAGTAGTACTGCAACAAGCACAAAAAGCAATTTTAGTTTTTTTATCATTGTGTCTTTATCTTCACAAGTTAACAGCAAGAGAAAGACAGTGCCTTTAAGGCACAGCAATTTGGTATCCGTGTTGCTAATTGCAGATACGGGCACTGTTGGCTTCCCTGGATGCAGTTCAGACCATAAGCTGGCACCATCAGGTTAGCTGGTCTTAGAGCAATCAAATTTCCAGTGCAGCCCTTCACCAGGGAAAACCAATGCTAAAATGCTTGTTATTCTCCTCAGGTGATTTTAATAGGGTTCATACAGTCTTCTGTGATAGGATTCTCGGAAATGTTTTTCTCAAGCTCATGTCACTGCTGGTACCAAGCAGACACTACAACAAAGCCAGATTTAACATAACACTGCATGGGTTTTTTCAGTCCCACTTCCAGAGGGATTTCAGTCTTCCCCTCCCACATCCATAGGCACACACCTAGAATCCAAGCTGGTATTATTCTAAACCTCTCACTTCAAAAGCATCTCAGCAGAAGGGAAGTTCAGGCCAAAAGCACAGTTCTGCAGAATCAGAGAACAGCAATGCACGTTACGCTCTGTTACCTTATCTCAACCTCTAAGCAAAGTCAAGTAATGCTGCTAGAGACAAAGAAACCTCTGAAAGTTCATGGATGACCCCACGGGAATCAACTATGGTCCTCGAGGTGATAGATTCAATGCTGCAGTAGACCTTTGTGTCTAAACCTCTATCAACATCATTTTATTACTTTAATCTCATCTCATCTTTGGCTTCAAGATATTAAAAATAGCAGAAGTAGACACCATTGAAAGTGGTAACTGTGCAAATGCGTAATTCAGCAAATATCATGCCACCTCACTTAATAGAAGCTGCATGGCTAACTGCCCAACATACAACTGGGAGCCCACACTACTATAAGAAATCATCTCTACCTTTGCATATCTCAGCCTCCCAGTTTCAGTTTAGGACAGAAAAAAATAACAGACCTACTGGATTCACACAGAGACTCTGTCTACTACCTGCACTAAGGGACTTAAAGTGCCCTTCCAATAACATTTTGGAAAAAAGTTTTTCCAGAGGATGCCTGCACTACTGACATTCCCTAGATAAAAAATGGAATTATCTAAGAGCACTTGAGTCTGTGCCTGCTCAGCAACCAAGAGATCTGAAGAAAAAATTATTTAGGGAAACGTAGGAAAAATGCTATGCGTATCCAAATCTCCAAACTGCCCAATCAACATGGCACACTACAAAACCCCTTCTGTAATCCCTGTACCCAGTACTGACAGCTCGTTCCACTTGCTCCATCCCAGCAGACTGCCTCTGACCAAAGCAGAAATCACACGGATTCCACTCAGTGCTAGGCTCCCCTTCCTGGCTGGATGATTTGGGATCAGAGGTGTCAGCAGCCAGGAACCTGCTGGAGAGTTCTGCTGAGGGCTAATGCAAATTAACTTCTACTGAAAACAAAGGTAAAGCAGCCTTTCTACTTGCCCACACAAATCAAGATCTCTCTACTGATACCATAGGGCAGCATTTTTGGCAACATTTTCCCTGGCCTAAAGGAAAGGCAAGGATCTGCATGTCACTGCAGAGCACTGTACCAGAAAACCCAGTTATATATTTACATGCAGTGGCAGGAATGCCACCCTGCTGCAGCTGGTGTCTGCAGCTGTTTCTGGGGGTGAAGGCTTCCTGGATATATGGTTTTCTAGTCCTCATTCTAGCCTGGCTGGTTTCTGTTAGGTTCTTTCCTAAGAGAGGTCAGGCAGGAAACCAGCTTAATTAGGGAGAGGTAGGCAGGTATAAGAACCAATTTGAATGTTTAGCTTGAGGGCGTGGGGTCATTTTTGTTAGGGAGAAGACACAGTGGATGGAGTAAGCTATCACCTTAAAATCACCTATCAGATAATGTACAACATCCTGTTTTCCTGAGCACCCTTATAATCATACAGCAAGACACACCACCAGAAAACCTCTCCCAAGGCTGCTCTTCAGCCCAAGTCCTCCATCACCCTTTGCCTGTTAAATAAAATGGCACTATTAGCACTGACCAGACAGGCTGCAAACTCCTTCAGTCCCAACATCTGCCTGTAGAGCAGAGCGCACCAGCAGAGCGATACTAATCGCTTCTCCAACACCAGGAGCGATACTAATCCAACAAACAACTGGGAAAAGCAGGGCACATGTGGAATAATAGCCTAACATGTGATGCAATTTCTTAGGGCGATGTTTGTTTCCCTCTGCCTGTTTCATTGCTCTACTTCTGTTTAGTTGGGATGGTTTCAAGAAAAATAGAAACATGCCCTTTGGGATCACTGAAAACTAAGAGCAATGAAGTAAATACAACTAGAATGGCTTATACATGCAGCTATTGGCAACAATCAGAGGTGCCAGGTTTGATTTTACCTGTTGATTTAGTGCCCTGTGGCGCTGCAAAACGAAGTACCTGGGATGCCTCAGGGCCAAGAGCATCTCCACTATTCAAAACAGGAGGAAAGCTTGTTTTATGCAAAAGCTTTATTGTCTCCTAAAATGCTACTGAGGCCAGTTGCAAATCCAGTGTCTGCAAGCTGTGAGCCAAACCTACTGCAGGTGGCAATCACAGCAGTCATGTCATGCTCTTGGAAGTGCTGTCACCAAGGTCTTTGACTCCCTGTTCCAATTTGCACTCTGCTTTATCATGAGTGTTGAAGACCTTGGTGACATTGCTGGACAGAGATTTAACAAGGCTGGGAAGGAGAGGGCACCTGGCACCTGCCTGCAAAATTGATTACATTAAGGTATGTGTGTGCCTGCACGTAGATTTCGCTGCTCAGGGCTTGCTGAAAGTGGCTGTGGAGCAACAGCACCCTGTGACAGCTGGCTGTGCCGAACCCCCTCACGCTACTGCTAACAAGTTAGTATTTCACCTTGGCCAGAAGAGGTGCCACATGAAGCAAGGGTGGGCTGTTCCCTACTGATATCTTCCACCCTCTGCACCAGGAAGCTCTTCTGGAGTTCAGAGCAGCAGAGAACAAGAGCCACTCCTCCTAACTCCTGGACCAACAGGCCCTGTTATGAGGGGTTACCTTCCACCTCACCAAGAAGTGGCTGAGATACAAATCCTGTTGGCACGAGTGCACAGCACTGCTTGAACGAAATCTGTGTGTCCCACCTTGTCTTTAACCAAGGCACTGACTTGCAAACACATATGCAAGTACCCTGCCATCTCAAGCAAGTCCCCCTTCCCCAGGGCCCCGCACATGTCTGTTATGGTTTGAAAAACCCTAACAATTTATTGTTGTTTAGACAATCATTCTATCACCCAATGACCCCTTTCCACCCAAGAAGGGGAACCAGGAAACAGAGAGGTTGAAATATAAATAGATTTAATGGGATAAGACTCAATAATTAACCATAATACTAAAGAACCAGTATTGTTCCCAGTACCGACATAAAATATACAAGGATTATAACTCAGCCGATTCTATCAGTGGGAAGCTGTGCACCCCCAGCAGTAGACAGCAAATGCTGGACACTGCGCATACCACAGCTTTGGGAGGAAGGGAAGGGCTCAGGGGGACGGCACTGGGCAAAAGGTTCTCTGGATCACAGCCATCAAGGGAGTAAGAACTACGCAAACTTTTCTAATGTATACTGAATGTGACTTTCATTGTATGAAATAATCCTGGTTAGCCAGCTTGGGTCAAGTGCCCAAGTCTCACTCCTCCTCACCTCTGCACCTGGCAAGGCTGAGAAACAAGGAGACCTTGAATGCCACATAGCAAGGCTGGCTATAAAGTAAGATATTTTCATGAATTCTGACACTAGTCTTCTAAAAGTGCAGTTCTCCCAAGCGTTGGAAGACACTCAAACCAGAATTTCAGATCAGACGCTAACAGTCATGCCTTGAACATTAGTTTGTGAGGGTTAAGGAATACTGAAGTGAAAGGACTTTGTGGCAGATGCTCTCTAAACAGATTCAAACATCTAAAGCCAAACACAGAGATGCATGCTCTGCACGATGAGCATTAGAACAAAATCTGTATCACAGCTTTGACTTGTATGCTAGCAATGGAAGACCATCTCCTGAAGCCTGTTTCAAAGCCATCAGCCAGAAGTGGAAAGCATGTAGGCAAGGAGGACTTCACACCGCTGTGAGAGGGGATGAGGGATCTGAAGAGATTCCAACAGAGCCCACATCACACAGTAGGCAGCACACAGTCCCTCCCATTGGGCAAAATGAGCTTCAAAGCTGAATCTGTCTGCACCACTGATGGCTTTCACACGGGTGCAGGTCCAGGCCAGAGCTGAAAGAGGTGGTATCACAAGTGTTTTCAATTATTGGCTCATGAGGTAATTAGCCCTCCTGCTAACTGGGGAAAGGCATTGCTTTCAGGTTTGAAGGTGTGCCTACATCTGATATCCCATAGTCTTCTTAGGTTCCCAGCCACAGGAGGAAATACCCCAGAGAGGAAAGGGTTTAAGCATCTCTCACACCTCGCTGTCAACTGTCAACTGACCTGTAGTTCCCTTCCTTGCAGAGCAATCTAAGCACTGCTAAGCATAAACACACAAGGACTTGTAAGACTGGAGGCTGCTGTCTTATGCATGTTGTCAGAGAATGAATCAGGCAGCCAAGGACTGGGCAGCCAGGACCCCCAAACTGGAGGTTTTATAAATGAGCATATCATAAGAACAAACAGGCTTTGTTCCCTATAAGCCTTACCAACAATGGGTAGTCTGTCATTCTAATGACACAGCGGCTTAATATTTTTTATTACACATTTGAAGTATTTTATTATAGAAATATGATCTTTGATGACTGGTCTGAGGCTTATTTTTTCTGTCAGTCTTTATAGTGTAAAGAAACACGAGCCTTCTGACTTTCAACTTGTACAATACTCCCTATGAGAAATGCTTCTTGGAAGCACTCCTCTCTCTCAAACCTTCCTAGCAGTAACAGCTTCAGCTTACAGTTTTGACAGTTTATCGTAAGCATCCATGTCCGATCTTCACTGCATGTTTCAATGCCAAACACTAGCATCTACCTTCTTTGGAAGGGTTAACCTGCAGATACTACTGTGGGCATGAAATGTAAAATCCAGTTACAGTAACACCCCCCCATTCTCACAGAGAGAGCTTGTTTCCACAAGATCACCAAGTCAAACCAAGGGTTTGAAGAGGTCCATGAAAAACAGTATTAAACCTCTCCTCAGGAAATGGTAATCTTAGTTCATTTTCACTGTGTTTATTATGTATCCATGTCTGCATAAAGGGTTTGCTCTGCATCCTCCTTCCTTTAATATCGCTGCAGATTGAGGTAAAGGCATGATGGTGCCACATACCAGTTCTCCAAGTAAGAAGAGGGGAGCCTGGCAGTACTGATACTGAGCCCAGCAAGGAAGGGCAACCCCTATACCTAAGTAAACTTATCAGCTAATGCTCAAAGAATCAGTAAAACTATGGTATCACCTGCAGATCTGATCCCATCATGACTCTGCACAGCTCTAGAGGGTTTATATACCCAAGACAAATGCCTCGCACAGTTTGTACATATAGCCAGCACACATCTGCCAACCTGTCAGTAACAATACAGATTACTTCAAAGTGACTTGCAATGTACTGAGCAACACAGGAAAGGATATAAAAACACCTTCTCTGCTCAGGAAACGATAGACACAAAAGTATTCTCACGACACCAGGTCAGATATTTTTCTTCCTGGAACCTGCCGTGTTCAAATGAATACAGTTAGGAAGAACTACAACCATGAAACCAGGGATGACTCTCACAAAACATGAAAATACCACCTCTGTTCAAAGAGTACTGTGTGCCTGGATAGAGGTCGTAGGTGAATATAACCAATGGCTGTATTCCCTACTGTATTTCTTTCTAAACTCCTACATCACTTCCAATATAGATATGCATCACTAACACAGCAGCCAAGAGAAACAGCGTTTCAGAGAAGAGTACCCCAAAACACTCTAACAAGTTGCCATGTCAAAGGGACCCAGCAGTAACAAAAGACCTGCCATATTTCTTGAATCTGGAGGGAGCCGTTTCATGTCCCAGCTCTGCTACAAGCCTCCTGTGTGATCTCACACTAATCACTTATTCATCTGCATGGGACAGAGAGGCACACCAGACCTTCTTGAGCAAGCTAAAAGTGGAAGAATTCTCATTTTTCACGGTAAATGGGGCTGTGCAAGCCCCCCAAGACAAAATATTTTCTTTTGGATCTTGCCATTCAAAACTCTGCCAGAGTCATATGGAAAAAAAAAACCACCACACAATACAAAACAAGAACGGAAATAGACACTTCACTGTCAGACAATAATCAGCTTTGAGTTTGTAAAGTGGAGGTCAACGTCAGCTTCTCCTCATCTGCGTTCCTCCAGCACACGTCCCTCTCGAGCTCCAGGGGTAGAGAGCTAAACTGTAGCTGTAATGCATTCATTGCTTCACTGACAAAACAGCAAAACAACTAGTCTTTTCCAAAAAGACACACTACTTGGACTCCTTTGAGAAAGCCAGCATTTTAACTGACTTCAGCAGGCTCAGGATTGTAATTTCACATCCAAAACAGCTGCTATTCTTGGCATTACAGACCATCCCTTTTCTCTTCCACTAAATAAACTAAAGAGCACACAAACCTCTGACATAGGAGGAGCTTAATGCACTTCTGCAGGATTGGACAGGGCTTGATAAGCTGTAAATTATAACCATGCATGTTCTTATTATGGTACATTTCAGAAATTTATATGCATGCAGCATTAACCAGACCAGAAGTACCAGATGCTTGTGGCTCATTCTACCATGCTGTTACCTGAGCCAGAGGAGTTTCCCAACTTGCGCAGTTTTCCCAGGACCTTCTGGACATCCCTTATGCTTGTGTCCTGTTGGCTGTACAAGAGTAACCTCTTGGCATCTGAGAACAGGCGGGAAACACTGGTAATAGGAAAACACAAAAACAACCAGCAGTCATCAACTCTGTGAGCCAGCATCCACAGATACAGTATTACATCTCAGTTCCAAACTTCAGACCCTTTCAGTTATGCCACCGCCCTTTCTAGTACAATAAGCCCTTTCTTCGGTGACCACCCTGGGACAATCCAAGGAGCCTAATAAAAGATGACTGCTTCTGCAAGGTCAAACAAAGTTATGTTGGGAACCTCCAGCCATCTGAAAGCATTTAAGACTGGGATGGAGAGGGCCTTCTGCTACATGTAAACTGCTTCCTCATAGAAGCACAATAATTTAAGTCATTTGCTCCCCTTCAAATGCTTCTCCAGGTTGCACTAGCTGGCCTAACAGTATGAATGCAGAAAAACAGCGCAGGGTATAAGGAAGCTGGCCATAAACAGACCCTTCTGCAACACATCACCCCGTAACGAGACACAAATGTCAGGAGTATCCTCCAGACCTGCTCTTCACCTGCCTCTCACTCTACACTGTCCATCTCACAGGTTCATTACCTAGGGAAAGATGCTCTTGGAGAAAAAGAGCTTATGCCTTACCTTTTTATGGCCAAACTCTGAACATCCAATAACAGAATGTGACTTGGTCCTCAACCAGGCAGAGCTTTTAATTCAAGAGCTTTGGCTGCCTGGACTTGGGGATACCACACATCTACTAGCTCTCTGCTAGCCCATCTGAACTTGGGACATCAGTGGCCGCAGAAACAGCAAAAACCTCAAACAACTAGCTGGCAACTTCCAAATATCACTTTTTTCCACATGTTCCCCCAGGAACAGATATGAGGAAAGAGGAGGCAGACTCACATGGAGGCATTAAAATTTCCAACAATACCCGGGGATTCCCCAGGAGTTGGGTAACGGAAACAGGGGTTGTTGGCATTGCAGATGATCCCTTGTATCCATGGCAATGTTCCCGCTGAAGGCATAGCTTTGTTTGGGAAGTGACCTAGAACAGAAACAAAAGGGTTAGGAGACAGAAACAGAGGATACAAGCCATTACTACATAGCATTTCATGTGAAAGTTGGTACTAATCCTGCACTGGGTAGTGTGGCAAACTGCTTGTAAGAGTGCAGAATGGCCAACACTAAGAGGGGCTGAGCTCATGTTAAGTTCCCCACAAAGCTCTGGCTTCCTCCAGTGGAAAACTACACCTTGTCAACCTCGTAGGAGAAGCTCTTTGCTACTTTAATCTTTGCCTCATTGCTTTTGGCCATGCTGACAGGGATACAGTACCTCTTGCTAAGGAATGCCCAACAGCCATCAATGTCAAAGCCTGGCAGTGGTAAGCACATGCACATGGGCTTTCTAACCAGCTGTGCTTCTCTGGACTGGTATGCTTAACCAGCAAAAGGATTTGGCTTGAAGCCACATGGACAGCCACAATCAGGGTCCAGGTTCCAAAGACTCATAATATTTTTGTTCCATCCTGTTTTATTTTCAAAATTTGCTCAATTACGCACACTGTTTAACACCAAGCAGGAACAGAAAGCGAAAGCAAAGGGTCAGCAAATGTAGGGTAGGTGCCTACACTGGTCTCCCTGAGATAAGTATGTCATTGCCCCTTATTGGCTTGATTTCCAAACAGTCTTAAAACTTGAGAGTTCCTCAAGCAGTTAGGCACCTGCCTGACTTACCTCAAATCTTTTTGCTAAAGTCTAACTCCTGCTACTGAAGACCTACTTAAATTGTAGCCTGGAGTTTAAATCCTGTTTATGTTTTGCATTCCAGTCAAGAGTTAAAAGTAGTAACAAACTACACATGGCAGATCTTTACCAGTACACCAACTCAGGCACTTGTGAATCCTTTATCCTCCAATGACAGGGGAAGAAAGGCTGCTTTTCTATAATCCTGCACCTTAATGAGATGTCAGGCTGCTTTCTGCAGATGAACTCACTTTCTCACCCCAACACAAGGGAGGGGAACACAGAGGAAGGTGATGCCCCTTTATCTCTTACAGCTACTCAAGGCTTTAACCATGAAGACGCAGTCTCCCTTCTGGTACCCACCTCAGTGTGCCTGCAATCACACAGGGGCTGGCTCCCTACGTCCTACCAGCCAAATGGAGATACCAAAGCCCCAGGAGGAGGAGAAGACAAAGCTGCTGAATCGCAGCAAGGTAGGTGGCTGAAGGAAGACGGGGAACTTATCAGTCCTCCTGGAGAATGCCAAGGACTCTGTCCAGGAGAAAGGTAAAGGAACCGAAGGTTCATTGTTTCTGATACCCAGGGGGCTGTTTGTTCCCACTTCTGTTAAAAATATAAAAGCTATTTACCTGAGCTCTCTGGCTTTTGTTTTATTTTGTGTTTTTGTTGTTCTTGGCTGAGGGAAGGGTTTGGGGGTGGTGAAAGAGGAAAAATGCTAGGACTTTCAGATTCCTTTTGTAAAATTTTCCAGAGAATCATCTTCTCTTTCCCCATGCCTTTTATTGTACATTGCTAAGAACTCAAACTATTAAAAGTCATATGAAAAGAGGAAGGGCTCATAAGAGCTCATGGTGACTTTTTACATACAGCAATGCACGTAACAGCTGTTTCTTGAAGAATAAAGCAGGAATCTGCCAGTTTTAACTCAGGTGAGTTGCACAGAGAACAGTAACAGCACACTATTTTAAGTGACATTGCTGCAAACATCCTAGTTTTCCAGTAGATAAAGTCACATTTTGTAAGGTGTTTTTTTCCCCACATATGAAGTGCATTTTGAATACCTTAAAGGGTCACAGGAACAGAAAAGCGAAGCTCTACAAGACAGAAGCCACCAGTCTTGCTCAACAGCATCCAAGATGTCTTGTCTGGCTGGTCCAGTGAAAGCCATGAAACTATTACTGAAGACCTAACAATATTTTCCCCCATGTTTGTAGAAAGAGGTTCCTCACACGAGGCAAAGCTGCTATAAATAAAATCCTGACTAGAAAGTCTGACCACAGAAACAGCCAAATCCTTGACTGTCCTCTAACAGAAAGAAAACTAAAAGTCTCTTTGTTGAAGAGACTATATTATGAAAATACTGAGGCTATCTGAAGGCTACAAAGCACTTGCATGCAGCTCTGTTACTGCTACCAACAGGCATTTTCTGCAAGTGACTTCCTAACAGCATATGGTTCTGCCAGTACAGATGACAATCCTGCTTCCCTTAAGGCATCAAGAGGGCTGCCACAGAACTCACCGTGAACTCAAGGTTTCGTTCTTTCTCTCTCTGCTCACAGTTCAGCAAAAAATGTTTCACTATATAACACAACCATCAGCATAATAATGTTCGACAAAATCAATCCAAACTTAGATGAAATAATTTCATAACCTGCTCCCAGAAGCTTTTAGAAAAAACTGAGAGGAGTTATCCATAAAAAGGGAATTAAAGAGTTACCAGATGCCCTACATTTTACAATTCCTGATGACAACATGGGGATAAGGCAGACAAAATAACAACAGTCAACATATAGATGGGAAGAAAAAGGACTGCAGGGGAACTCAAAACTCTGCTTGTGAAACTCTGGGTGCCAGAGCAAAGGATTTACAAGGCAGCTAATGACTAACAAGCCCAATCTAAACAGCTCTATGAAAAGACAGCTCTTGCTATGTTTGAGTTTATATACAAACACTGCCACAGCTGAGACAATTTACCACTGAGGCTGCTAGTTATTTATACCAGCTGAGTAGACTGCTTATTGCTTCTCTCCATATTACAGGTATCTGCCCATATTACAAGCATCTCTCTTAATTCCACTGAAGCACTCAGTCTGAAAAGGCAATTCAAATGTCATGCAGCTAAATGTGAGATTTAGCTTAGGGACGTTTTGATTACCCTGTTAGACAGTACGTGGGACTAGCAGTGTCAAAGTGTAATGGGAGACTTCAAACATTAACAGTTCAGTTTTGAAAGGAGCCTTGCAATCTTGAAAGCCTAGCAAGCAGCATGGAAGAATGACAGGGTAAGTGCTGAAGAGCTAGTTCTTTACCCATTTTAAGGACAAAACGCTCCCGAGTGACCTCCAGAATCATGTTGTGCTGACCCTTAAACCTTACTTTATTGTAATCAGGCAAAGGAAAGATAAACAAAGAGCTCTTCCATAGTCAGCTAATTGCAGTACGAGGCTGTCACCAATCAGTAAGGCAAAGCATGTTGCTAATAAACAAGTCATGCTTCCTAAATCAAATGGCAACCACAGATCTAAAGACTGTCATTTGCAGAGCAAGAATAAGCTTTCTTTGAAAGAAAAGCAGAAATGTGCTTTTCTTGTGAGGATGTAAAAAGAAAAGTAGAATAGTTTTCCCTCACAAATGTACAACTGCTGAATCTACTAAGAGCTGACAGTCTAACGGTTAGAATGGAATTGCTCTTGTGCTTTTTAATGTGATACATTAACCCATGTGAGCCTGAAAGTGAGACTGCTTTCTTACAGTGCTGAACACTGCTTTCTTTTTATGCTCTCACGCACAGATCAACAATGAGAAATTACTTGGGTTCTGTATGGGTTTTGCAGACTTGTCATAGTTCCACAGCAAATTCTCAGCTAATACATTATAAATGAAAAAAAAAAAAAAAAGAGAAATGGGAAATGGCAAGAAAAACAATGGCAATGTACAGTCCTGGAGCAACATTAACATGTCAAAACACACCGCAGTCCCTAAGGTGAAAGGAAAAGGACCATTAAAACTTCCCTGAAGATTTCTGACTGAAGTATGCAACCATTGCCCCTGTGTCTTTGCCAGCTGCATTATTACCTTCTAATCGTGAAGCAACAACCATTCTGGGTGCAGCTGCTGTTTGGTACTTACATTCATGCTGCTCGTAGGGCGGATATGAAAGTCTTACAGAGATCAGGATGAAGAAGATAAACAGAGGCCAGGCAATTTCGATCAGCAGCTGGAACTGGAAATAATAAAGACAAAGTATTAAAACGTCATATTCAAAATATAGCACAGAACAGAGGTTCCAGGACAATCCACTTGTAAGACAGGACAGTTTTGCAAGCACTGCCTCACTTGGCTTTGCCTACACATTCCAGAACCAAGAAGTTTGTTCCTCCAGCTTCACAGGATAATCTGCAAAGAATTACAGGCTTTTCTCATCAATATATGCCAGTTATGGGAATAAACTGGATGTGCTTAAAGGGTATTTTTGGCTTCTTTTTACAGTTCTTTTTGTCCCCTGACAGAGAGAAACCTCCCAGCGAATCTTCCTAGCAATGAGCTGGGTATTTGAGGGGTAGTGCCATCCCACTCTCATAGTAAATCATCGAGCTTCTACATTAACACATTAGGCATGGAAATTGCACCTGTGCATGACTATGCCAACCCTTGCATTTCAGTGCTGCAGAAGTATACTGGTATCAGGAAAACAGACTTACTAAGATGAGGCTCATACCTAGTTATTGTATTCTAATTTATGTTTGCTCCCAAAGGTAGGCACCCAAAGAACTCAGTTATTTGGAAAGACTAGACAAGAATATAGGGAAGGTGTGCTATGAAATACAGAGCATTTTTACGCAGGGAATTGAAGCACAGAAAAATTCACTGAGATGTTCCACGTCCCACAGAAATGTGGACAAAGCAACACTTCAGCCTAGAGCTTCTGAGACAGAAGCTGAGGTTTCCCAGGCTTGAGCTTCACCAGCCACACCCCTCCTTTCCCACTCCAGAAAGGCTACCTAAACAATGCATTTTAGGTAAAGTCAAGAGACAGGAGAAACTGAAAGCTTTTTATGCTGCTACTTCTTATGTCTTCCCTCTTTTCCCCTACTTTCCTGGAAAACCCCGTCTCTTCTAATAAGATTTCTACATCATTCTTACTACAGGCCAGATAGGATAAGACCCACACCCCAGCAAGAGACAGAATTCTCCCCCAGAAATGTGTTTTCCCATGTTACACCATTAAGAGCTAAAATTAGGCTCGACACACAGCACAAAGCACATCATGCAAACTTTTAGGTGAGACTTCTAGGTAACTTCTGTACCTCAAAATAACCTCACACTGTAAAAGCAGTGCATTAAAACAAATGGCATTTGATCCAGCAGAGAAACCATCTAGGACGGCTCCTCACAGATACCCTTTGGCTGACATCCAACCAAACGGCAAAGCTATCCATCAGGCAAAAATTGAGCATCAGGGTCTCCCAGGAGCTCCTGGTAAGTGCGCCAGGCCCTGCAGCATGAGTTCGGGATGTGGTTTCCCACCCATTATTTTCTTGCACATACTGCATGACTACTAGATAAGAAACTCCACTGAGACCACACTAACAAAGATGCCAGGAAGATGCCTGTATCTTTGGTCTGTTTTTACAATAACCAATGCAGTGGCAGCATACACACAGCCACTACGAGTGACAGCCTGCTTCCTTCTGTACTAAACAGCAGTCTGGATCCTAGGAGTCAGAGATGCTCAGAGCTGCGACACCAACAAATTTTCTGCTCCTCCCCTTTTCAGGATTCCCTCATAGCCGTTCCCAGGATGGCACAGCAGGACTTTACCTCCTCTTGACAGAGAGGTGGCTGTGAAACCAGCACAGACCATTCCCTCCGCCAGCATCAACATCCATGCTCTGGCACACACATCACAGTCCTCTGCTACCCTGGCTGTACGCAAGGAGCACGCACCCCAAGTGACTGCCACTACAACACTGTTTGGGTAAGAGCAGTGTCAGCTGGACTTATGGAAGCTTGTCAGGGTGGCCAAGGTGGCCAGATAGCCTCTTGTAGCCCTGGACAGTAGTGCTTGAATGGCCTTGATGCTGAAGGGAGAGCCTGGCTACCTGCACACATTGCTCCTCCTTTGCATGCCTGACTGTGGTTAATTACACAATCGCACAGGTAACCAGATGTGGGCTGCATGGATAGTGCTGTATGCCTCCCTCGCACACCACATCTGTATTTGCAGGCTGACATGGTTGGGAAGAACTGTGGAACATGGGATGCAGCTTGGGCTGACTGAGTTGCACCTTTACAAGACTGCTGCATCACGGCAACCACTGAAATGCAACTACTAAGAGGCAGCTGGCAACTGCTGCACTAGGGGCTGGCATGGGGTCAGGCTCAAGGCATCAGTAGTATTTCAAGAGAAAGTTTGGCCAGCCTCTTGAGCTGTTCAGCAAAAACCAAGTTCTCTTCCTTTTGCTTCTGAAGGTCAGTAGATTTCTTCCCCTGCTGCTTCCTGACCTTCCTGTGACAGCGCTTTTCCTCCACTGTGGCCGGAGGATGACACAGAGATACTAAAGGGGACATGTGTCAGCTTCATAGTAAATGGATACTGAAAAATCAATTCTCACCAATTTTGCGCTGCAACTCCTAGACTAGCTTGGTAAACAGTGAAATGAATCTTCAAATGTCAGACCCGGAGGTCCACCTGGAGTTGAAGAAGGAACATTCCATCTGCACACAGTAGGTAAACTCAGAGGGAACACGTGGCCAAGAACAAGCTACTTCTAATTTTACCGAGGCTAGTCTCTGAAGCATGCCCAGTTTATACCAGTTGGCTGATGAAGGATACCATTAAATATTGATACCTACACTGTGTCAACAGGAAATCTGTTGAGCAAGAGCTAACCAAACTATCACCTCATCTTACTGTCAGCCACCATCCCCAACCTTTATGGTTCAGTTTCAATGCAGGGAGCTATCAACAGCTGACCAGTTTCTCCATGCGAGTCTGAGGTGTCTCCTCATATGCAAGACAGGAGGAGAGAAAAGTGTTTTTACACAGTGACCCCTGAACATGATTTTTTTCCTCCTCTCCCCCTGTAAACTCTTTCCCCCCCAACTCTGGTGCTGTTGGAAGTTATCCAGTACAAAGTTACGCTTGAATTGCACACGTCAGGCTGAGCTTTGAACCCAGCTTTCGCAATGCAGCCCAAACTCACAGCAGCCAAGGAGAGGGTTCAGTGGGAAGCAAAGGCTAGCTCCCACTTCTTGTGGGAAGAAGGGTAAGGATCAAACTCACTCTGGGCTACATCTTCAGTAAGTACAAATGGAATAGTGCCATCACCAGCACACCCTGGTCAAGGACACTGGTCTCCTAAGAGCAAAGCAAACAGATGAATGACTGCAGCCATGATAACAGGGGGTGAAAAGAGATGCTCCACTGCTTTTCTGACATTTTTTGTTAAGCGGCTTCCCCATCCTGACATATTCAGGAAAAGCCCAAATGGGAACTTTAAAGAGAAAAACCACACACATACAGGAACCCCACTAGTGGTGTCAGGCCTTCATTGTGAATTGACTAACAATATCAGTGTGGAACAGTGACTATGAGTAGTTTCATATCCTTTGGACTACTTGATGGGAAACCAATACAGAAGTTGCCAGAATGTACTGAGAAATAGCTGAGCAGATCCAAGATCACTGCAAAACTACAAGCAGGAAGGTCTTTTTCACTAACAAATATTCATCCTACCAATCCTTTGGTGATGTCTGTGCCATAGAAATGCACCCCTGCTGCCCAGAAAGCTAGCCTACAACCACCTCGGCAGGACATGCACGCTAGAGTCAAACCTCTTCAAGTAAACTTCAAACCTGATACATTATTTTCAGAAGACCCTGACCAAAAAAAAAAGCCATCAGTCTCAGTATATAACTCAGTTCCTCTGAAATCTCCTCCTGGCTTAGCCATTTTAAGCATTGCTCCAGAGGATCCAACAATATCCTTGAGATCCCCTAGCTGCTAAAGAGAGTTTGGGAGAAGTCAAGGGTAAGATCTCTAGTGACAAGTGAGGAAGACACTGTTCTCAGCTATAAAAGCCTTGGTTACATGGGCAATATCTGAGAACTGCTTAGCTTTTTAGGAGCTGTAGCCAGTTTTGAGACTACCTTCCCCCGCTCTGTTGGAACAGTTCTTCTAAACTATGAGACTATTCATAAGGTCAGGATGCTGGCCTGTAAGTCCAGAGAGCAGACAGCCTCACTCCATGCAGCCTATGTAGCCCATAGCCCCTCAGCTGGGCGGTCCTTGTCCTAGGAGATCAAGGCTTCTGAGGTAAGGACAAAAATACACAAATTACTTAGAAATTCCTGCCACCGCTGGCATTGCCATAACCACAGAGGTATACAGGAAAAGTCAAAGATGTCACTAGTCCCCTTTGCCTGGCTTTATTTAAGAATGGACCAGTTCCAGCCCCAAATTCAGCAGACAATTCCAATGAAAACAAGCCTCAGACACCTGAGCAAAGACTTCAGAGACTGCCTCCATCTCCAGTGGTGAATATGATAGCCTCCCCTCCCTTGTGACTGAGTTTCAAAAACAACTCAGCCCCAACCAGCTGGCAAGAACCCTGACATTTCCAGGGTGCAGAAAAAGCTTATCAGAGAGACCACTTTCCACTCACCACCTCAGTAACTCATGTTCCTTTCACATTCCCTACTCATACCTCATCAAGGTCAGATCTAACAGGACAGATCCTCTGCACAGGCCTGTTGTACAGGACATGCCCTTGTCCAACACAGTTATCCCTTAAATCCCTGGAGGGGAAATAGCACGTTTTCTCTGGTTTTTAGCTGTCTGCAGGAGTTACAGCATCCTGTGAGGCCTCAGTAATGCAGAGGCAAGAGAATTTCAAGAACGCCATACTCCTCTGCTTCCATCACCATAAGGAGAAACTCTTTCTGCATACTGTTTATCTGAACAGGTATGTTCCCATACTGCTAACAGATGGTGAGGCCAGCCCTTTAACTAATCAGAATGCACCATGGTAGAAAAACAGTCACCTGGATTTGTCTCCATGCCAATATAAGAACACGCCTCATCCCAGTCACTTAAACTATACCTCCTGTTGTAAAGTCACACAGCAGACCCGGGTTTCTCTCCCCGAATAAAAAGATTGAAGATGTCCACTGTTGCCTCCTCCACTTCTGCCATCAGGAAGTGGCACGATTTTGTTGTTTCAGTACTTTTGACGCTCTCTTACACTGGGATTCAGGACAGAAGTCATGAGAACTTTCAAGCCCTCTGGTTTCTGTTCACCTACAACTCCTTCTAGTTTGCATCAAGTCTTTCCAAAGGCAGATCAGCTGCTCTGCCATGGAACACGAGAGATGAAACCTCCTGTACCTTAACATGTGCCTTTTTTGCTTGAAAAGTAAGCTACAGGAATACAACTTAGACCTCAAAAAACCCTTTGGCTAATACTTACAGTCTGTCTTCTTCTGTAGGTGAAGTTCTTCCATAGCAGCAAGCCCAGCTGCGTCCAGAAAGCCATCTTCTTTCAGCAAAGCCTAGGAGCCCCCTTTGTGCAGCAGCAGTGGCAGTACACAGCAGAGATGTCGTGGCTGGGCATTAACTGGAGAGACAAAAAAACAAAACAAAACAAAAGTTGAAAGGGAAAAGCTGTGTCAGAACAGAAAAGACAGTAAGACAGGGAAAGGCAGAGGCTGTACTCTCTCTGTGACCCCATGTAACCCCACAGCTCCCCAAAGCCCTCCCCGCCACTGCCTTCTTACCCCATGCACACCAGCCAAATCTCATGGGTCTCAGTAAGCTCTGATTTAGACTATCTCTTACCTCAGAGCTCCAAGGCACAGAAGAATGCAATACCCACAGGACAATTTTCTTCCTTCCTGCCCAAGAATTCCAAGAGCAAGAACAGTCAAGAACAAGGAAAAAAGCATCATCGGTTTGAAAGCCAATTTTAAGACCCCTCTGCATGAGGCTGAACAGTACAATTCAACTCTTTTAAACAAAAAAGCAAAATAATACTCTTTCGATGTTTGCTTTTACAGTGGTGAAAAGCCTGCTGCCAGTTAAGAAAACTTTTGTTTTGAAGTCCAGTCAACATCACCACTTGGAGAAAATGCTATGCACTTCAAAGGCAAGGGAGAAATGTCCATTTCCTTGAACGTAAGTGACTAAGAAGGACCCTGCAGCTATTCATATTTGGATAAAGTGAATGGAAAATTGTTGTTGAGTCAGCCTTAAGGTCTTGCAACCACCTGACCGCCAGCACTGTCGTGAATTAGGCACATTCAGTAGGCACCTTGTGAGAGTATGAGAAAGTATAAAGGGTTAAAAAAGACATTCATCTCTCTGGTGGCTATTAATAATAGCATGGTACAGGCTTGGGTACACACAAACTTCCAGGAAGACTCAATCAGATGGAAAGGTGAGCTTATAGCACATTACCTAAACTTCATTAAACCTTTTTTCCAGAATTAATTTGGCATTGCTTAATTTACTTTTGAGTTTAAGGCCACTTCAGATTAAGAGCAATATCATTTTGAGTAAGTGTCTATACAGGAATTTAGCTAATCCGTATCAAATTAACTCTGATTTACGTACTTGAATACACTCTGTTGACAGGCTCAGTATTAACAGGACAGCTACCAGCCAATCCAAACACAGTGAGAACCATTCCCTCCAACATCTGTTAAACTGGGAACACACATGCTTTTGATTCAAGTGTCCCACATACCAGTACCCTAGCCCTATGATTCAGAGTTGCATGCCTGATTGCAAACTGCATTGAAAAGGTTCCCAAAATCCATAAGTGTGCTAGAACAATACGACTTCCTCAGAAAATGCTGTGACCAGTCGTCCACTGGAGTAAGACTCAATGATAAATGCCAATTCTGGATGTGAGCTTTCAGTTAATGAGCACTTGTGGCCTCCAAGTCTCATTGAAAAGTAAATTCCATTATTACAAAGACTTGCAGATTAAAAACTTGTCTTTAATAATATAGGTCTGTGTTACAAAAAAAAAAAAATTCCCTAACATGACTAACAAAAACAACTAAACCCATTACACTGAGTTCTACAAATAATTACACTGTAGTATCACAACAGGACAGCAGTGCTTCTTAATGCCAGTACAGGGAAGCAAATAACAAGAACAGACGCCTACAAAACCCTACAAATTGAATCTCATGTCAGCATGCAGGCAGCTGAGTGTAGAGTCAGCATGGGCTCATTAACTTCTGCTAGGGACTGCTGTAATTCCCTGACATGACCTCTACAGATGCTCCTTCACAGAGGAATGCCCAGCCGATCTGACAGGAGAGCCTCTCTGCCCTGCCCAGCGCTTCCTGCTGGCTGGAGCACCCTGACACTAACATTCCAGCTGCACGCACATGTGGCTGGCAGATAGCAGATTCCCAGACACAATCAGCATGAGGGACTTGACAGGCTAATAGCACATCCACAACAAGGAGAGAACCTGCCCTTTATGGACAGCCTCAGAGGACAAACGCTGGCTGCTGAGGACTACGCATGCATGCTTGTGGTCTCAAAGCACACCTTCACTTACAGACTTGGATATGGGGGCCTTTACAGCACCTCCTCTCCCTGTCAGTATTACACATTTAAAGCTGTAATTAACACCTAACCCAGGCACAAAAGCAAGTAGGGAATATCATCACCTTTCCTTTGTACCCCTTCCACTGACTCACTTCTGCTCAGGATTCAGTGGATTTGACGATAACGCTTCTAGTCACCCTACTGAGCAACCTGGACTGCTACTCACATAGTGCACAGGTACGCCTTGACCACTAACTTAGTGCAAAAATAATAATAAAAAAAAAATCTTCCACAGGCCACCAGCAGAGTTGCTCTATTCAAGCATTTCTCTACAAAGATACTGGTCTGTGGATCACAAACCTCCACCACTTGCTTTGCTGTGCTCTCAAGCACGCCACAAAACATAAGCCTTTCTGCCCAAGCCCAGTTCTGCAGCAGCCCCTGGTGAAGTCCAGCACACAGAAGTAGGACAGGAAGGGACTGTACAGTCTTCTACAGTCAGTAGTAGTTACACAACAGATTTTATCCATAGGAGGGTGTTCACAGTACCCACTCCATACTCCCTCCTCTTCAATACTATCAACTCTCTGCAATAAACTACTTTCCAATGCTTTCCGGCAATTACAGCTAAATACCAAAAATCCACAAGTATAAAGTGCTACAGGAAAAGCACAGGAAGGATCCCAGGGAGAGCCAAAGAGACATTTGGCATTCTTATCAATGGAAACACACCCAGTTCCTGTGCCTTAATACTCTGCACAAAGGAAAAATAAAATTTGAAGCAGTTTGTGGGATGTTCTGAGCTGCTCACAGGGTAGCTAGTTTAAGTTGGGTCAGTCAAAATCCAGACACTGGTCCCTCACAGAAACCATAGTCGGTCTGCTGGGTCCAGAACACAGAAATACTGCTTCATAGAGGTTGTAGGGTTCACATCACTCTAGCAAACTGTAGCAAGATTTAACACATCTCAGGTGAGCAGCAGGAACCCCTACAGTCAAGAAGGCTTAGCTGTGGCTGTCTGCTTGAATTCCAGCTAAACTTTACCAGGAACAAAGCCAACATTCTGGTCTTCAAATAAGGTCAGCTTGCCTGCACACAAGTTGCAAATTAAGTGAAAATTACTGATTTGCAAGGACTGTACCTGAAGACTTGCAAACCTTACCCAGATGCAGGCACTACCATCTAAATCCTAACATTAAACCAGGGACAGGGCCTACACTGGACTAATTGCCAAGAGCACAAAACCTGGACCTGAAGCATGCCCAGTTCTTCCAGCCATGCTGGGTTGACACACTCTTCAAAGACTTCAAAGACAGCCTCTGCCTCATTATCTGTCACAGACTGTGTAATGCAGGTCTGCTGATGCCTAGAGCTGCCTCTGATTTTGATCCACAAAGGCTGACATATTTGGTTCACTGCTGATACAAGTTAACTAGGTCCACTTGAATTACTAGTGCATCTGAAAAATGCTCTGTTGGGAGGAAAATGGGTTAGCACTATTTCAGATGTTTTTCCAGCTCATAATAGGCAAGAACTGCAAGCCAGAGATGCAGAAAACTGATAGACCCAACACTCCCACCTCAGCTGGAGCTGAAGTCCATCTGTATCTCCACTTCAGACTCATCCACTAAGTTCAACACAACTGGGAAATCCAACGTGCCATTTAGTACTGCAGTGCCAAAACACACAAATAGAAACTGGTTTCCAATGCAGGCTTTCGTGTCTCACCTAAGTAAAATACTGAGCCAAGAGCAGGTATCAGTGATAACTCCTGGCACCTACCTGAAAATGTCTAAAGCAGCAATACTGCTTCTGTCTAGAATAAGAAAAACGGTGTGAATTCATCACCACAACATAAGTTTTCTGTGATGTAAAGTACCAGGGCTCCGCCAAATACAATGGGAATTTATACCTGCCAGTACTGGACACGTTCTTTTTAAAGTGCAATCTCTTGCTTTTACAAAGCACTTACTCTGTGAAAGTAGGAAGAATTCCTTCAACTGCAACAAATAGTGCACCTTGTTGCGGAAAGGTCTTTGTGTAAGGAATCCAATTTTCACATCCAATCTTTTCATTGTGTACACTGCAATTTTTCCAGCAGAGGTAGATAACAATGTATCACAATTTTAAGCCTAAAGACATCAGGCTTACTTCTTTTCATCACCCAGAATCTATTTTTGTCTAGCCGTGAGTATTTCTCCACCTCTTCATAACATACACAAAACAACTGCAAAACTTAGACTACATGGAACACACCAGGAAAACACATTGCCTGCAACACCAGGGTATACCTGGCAGCTGTCTGGAAACTCAGATGCAAACTCAAACTGACACTACAAATAAATAAATGGGCTGTCTGATAAACAAAATGAGCAACGCATGTTTGGAACAACATCCTTAATTCAGGAATATGCCCTATGCAACATGTAGATACAGCGATGGCTGTTCAGCTAACTTGACAGCCAAGGAGAAGTAAGGATTAAGAAGCCATTTTGTATTTATCCAGCAAATAAGTGCTAGGGATCCAGTACAGAGATGTCCCTATATGCTCTACCAACACGCCACTCAGACCTGTGCACACTAAACGTATTATTTCTCAGTTGTCTCAAATTCTCTCCAATTCCTGACAAACACACACAAGGGATCAAGCAAAAGATACCCAAATATTTTCCTAGATCTTCTCATAGGTTTTGCCCTAGGGTCTTTCTAGGGAAAACCTTACCCATACAACTACAAAAGAGCTTGCTAAACAATCAGAATCGGTGCAGAATCAGTGGACATCAGAGGATAGGCAGGAGGTGCAGAGCAACCTGCACGTACCTTCTAATCAGGTCTGTGGTTCCTGCTTTGCTCCTAGCAAAGTTCCAATACCAGCAAGAACCTCCTCTACTCACCCGGGTCAGCAGCCACAACACCCACCAGCACAATTAAAGCACAGGGTCCACATTTGCCCCACAGTCTGCCATCGCAGAAGACCTCTCGCGTGTCACATTACCCCCAGCTGCAGAACAACCTGCGTGGCCTCCAGACCTACACAGCTACAATTCCAAAAATTACACTATAGGGCAACCTCTGAAAATGCTGACAGTGAAATGCATATTTTGACCGGCTCTTTCTTCCTAGATCAGTGCTACTCACTACTTGGAAGCAGAATGGCTGTTGAAAACTCCATTAGCTGCTATGCCAGGAGTTTCCAGACCCAATCTGTCTTAAATGCAAAGCAACGTATTTTTACAGCTGTAGATTTGAAGATGAAAAAAAGCTCAAGTGGCAGAGGATCAATTCCCCACCCCCACGCCTGGTGTCTGTACTAACTAAACAAAAAACAGCCTTCAAAAGCAGCTTTCTGCAAACAATGCAGCTGTTTGCTTTCTTTTGGGGGCAAAAAAACCTTTCCCCTAGAGAAGAAATCACTATTTAGACAGGGAACAAAGCGAACTTATCAAACCTTATGAGACTGGAACATTTCAGGATTCTGGCAAGAGGCTACAGACCCTTCACGTCTCCTGCAATGACTTTCAGACCTGGTCAGCAGAGCTAAAGGCTTTTTACCAGTTGACGAAGGTTCAGTGGCCTCTATGAAATCAGTTAGCAGACTCTGTCCTGTACACTCAGTCAGATTCCACACCACAAAAGCCACCACCACAGCTGGCTCTTCACAGACCAAGCAGATGTAGAGAGCACCAATCTAATATTAGAGATTATGCCCTTATGAGGGCAAAAAAGGTATTCTCTGCTGGACACAGCACAGGCTTGAAACACTAAACACAGTGCTGCTCCTTTCCCCATGAGCAGACATGGTACAGCACTTTACGCTTCCTGCCTAAGATAAAATGTTGTACATTCACTTAATTCCAATAGCTTTTGCCCACATATGTCTCAAGTCAAACCAGACCCATTTTGGAGGAAAGGGGTAACTAAAGCACAAACACCAGATTTCAGCAAAAAAAACCCTCTTCCTCTACACAGTGTCAGGCTGCATTTTGTGGAGCAAGCAATATCGTGAGCCATGTCAACTCTGCAGAGCCCAGATCCGAGGCCAAAGTCCCCTAGCGCTCCATATGCCATCAGCTGACAGCAGGTCCCTGTGAGGGCTGTGAACACCAAAGGCAGGACCAAAGTGCCTGCCTCATGAACCGACATTTTGACTCAAACAAGACAAACCATCACAGAACTAGATGATCTCTAAGGTCCCTTCCAACTCTAACCATGTTTGGGTAAGAGGTACAGATTAAGCTGAGTCCAGAGTTAATCCACATGTCCCAAATCAGGGTCTGGTGTCTTGGCCGCTTCTCTGCAGAGCACCCCAATTCTGCTTCTTCCAGCAAAGTAGCTACAACCAATAAACTTACTCTCACAGAACAACATCCACTTTGTAAAACTTATGATTCTACAAGGCTGTGAGAAGCTCTCAAGGTATGAATGTTCAATAGTTCCCAGAGAGAGAAAAGCATTTTACATGTATGCAACTTCAAACGAGACTACAGGAGGTAGAAGAATAGCATTAATCACAATTCTGTTAAGATTAGGCTAGATAAAGAGCAGCTGTGGATAGATGAAAGCAATTCTTTATCAGGCTACTAGTGATCCAATTGGAAATAACATCCACAGCAGAAACAGCCAGTTTATAAAGAGTTAGAAGTAATGTCTATTCCGCAACTGAAATAACTCACACAAAGCTTGCAAAACTCATAGGAGCAAATCTGACATTCCAATCTCTAGAATTTTCAAGCCAAAAAAAATTATGAGATCTCCTGGAGCTCTAGAAAAGAGGGGAAACTGCCACCCAAATAATGGTAATTTTATAGGAATAACAGTGTTGATCTTTTAAAGTAATCTTCTAACCTAAAGAACCCAAACCAGTTTACAAAAAAGAGCCATGAGAACTGTTAACGGAACAAGAGTTGAAACAACTCACCCAAGGCCACAAGCAAAGCAAGAGCAAAGATGAGAATACAACCACCAGATCCCACACGTCTGTCCCCTGGCTTAAACACCACTAGACTCTGTAGCAATCACACACAGTGCAGGATCAGCAGTGGAAGTGTGAGCTTTGTACCTACAGGCTGCTGCCTGCAACACAGTACCATTATCAGCAGAGCCACACAAACACTGAAAGTGGGTCTTTCATAACCTCCCCGGAGGGGACATTTCTTTCTCATTTGCCAAAGGAGTATCAGACACCAAGTTTCCTATTCCAGCTAAAAAGTCACTCAAGTGAGAAGTGATTTCCTCTTCAAAATTACCCAGGTCATGTCACAGGTTTACATTGACTCCTTGTTGCTAACCAATGTGATTGGAGAGCTTCTGGGTGAGCAAGCACAAATTAAGACCACGAACAGCAATATTTGGGCGGCAATTCTTGGCAAGATCCTCTACTAGTTTACATCAGTTTACACACACCGAGTACCTGGTCTTAGGTTAGGTAGTAAGCAGGTTCTGGTCCTGTTCTCCAGCTCTTATTAGTAAGAGCAACGAGAACATTGCTTTCAACATGGCCATCCATGGCCCTCTAAATAACAATCATACATATGACAGACACACCTGAAGACCCACCTTCATGATAATCCACAAGAAGCTTAATTCATTCTCCCTTCTTGACGAGCATGTAAAATTTTGTAAAACTAACATTAAAGGATAGTGTCAAAACACCAGAAAGCTGATGAAACAGTCGCATGCAATCCTCCTAGCAAACTGCCACCTCTGGTCCAGACAAAACTGAGCCAGATAGCATCTCACTCATCCACAGCATCCTTAAGGCAGCGTTCACAACAACTACAAAACACTGAATAATTGACTCCCCTTCATTATCTAAGGGGGCCTAACCTCACAGAAGACTGGAAAAAAACAGTGGAAAAGGACTTCTTTTTGCACAGGCCAAGCCAACAATAAAATACCCACAACCTGCTTTAACTATTGCTTTTGAAACAACTAGTGACAGAACCTGAGCCCAATAGTAGGTTCTGATTGCTGCACTAAGTACTACACAGAGAAGGGAGCCTGGATCTTGCTTTGGCTAGAGCTGGAACTAACATAATGTCATGTTAGAGGCAGAAAACTGGCTTCCCAACTATTTCAGAAAAATGGCAAGAGGTTTCTAAAGGTATACATAGCTTTGGCAAGTGGATTTTTCAAAAGTCAGTATATTTTGTGTTCAGCCTTTCTGAACGATGCACTATGAACACCTGAGCAGATGATCATCTTGAAAGACGAGGCCATGAATTAACATTAAGAGCACTGCAATTCCTGGTCCTACACTTTTTTGAGTACCTTTCTTCCTTATTCTGTCAATGACAAACTCCTAAGACCACAGGTGGGCCCATCCCTACCAAACAGAAATAAGCCATAGGGGGCAATTTCCCAAGGAGTCAAGCACTAAGTACACCATAATACAAACTCAACTGTTTTCCAAAGTCCTCAGTGTCTCCTTAGACCTTTACACAATGCCACATCTTCAGAAAACAGTGTTTTATAAGCCTCCCCTGTGACACAACATGCCAAGCTGCTCTGAAAACCTGACCCAGGTCACAGGGAAGCAACATCTACCTACCAGAATGACCACAACAACCGGTTCTCATTACTTCTAGCAAGCTCAAAGGGCTTGTTGGTGAAAACAAATACAGCTCCAATGCAATGGAAGATCTCAGGCTTGAATGCACTACATCTGGTCTTATCCAAAGAGAAGCACGTGCAAGAGACTGTGGCATGCACTTAGGCAAGAGGAATTGCTTAAATGTCAAGTATAACTCAATATGAAATGTAGTAATTTATTTTATAAAAAAAAAAACCAACTAGCTTCCACGGGAAGGTTGTGAAATACATGAAGCATTTCAACTTTCAACATTCCACTGAACATCCCCTACTTTCCCCCTGCGAAAAAAAAAAAAAGAAAAAGAAAAAGAAAAAAAAGCAGCCAAAATCTAGTCCACTCTGGCAAAAACAAACACAAAAGCTGATTTGCTTTAACACGGCCAATGTCCAAAAATCCATAGTCCATATTAGCAGATTTTTTTTTTGGCTCTCAAAGAATGAGCTCCTCTCTAGTAGAATCTAGAAATAATAGAACATCCTGCTAAAATAATAATTGCGACATTTGAGCTCAATTCATGCCATTAAGCTTTGATCTCTGAGCAACTAAAAGTATCATCAGTACACAGTCTGCAAAAAGCTGTGTTACACAGCCCCAGTCACTTTTTCCAGCTGATGACGCACCCTGTTTAAAGACATTATCTTTGCAACTAGGAAAAAGGGTGAAGCATTTCACATTGCAAAAGGTACTTTTCTGCTTGGCAGCCACCTCAAGGGGCAGAAGGAAGACAGAGCTCCTCCAAGAAAGTCATCTGCCTCATCAACTTTTACAAAAAGAAATCCACAGGCTCAGAGAGTGTTAGGACAGAAAACTTTTCTGTCCTATTCCACAGCACACCCTGGTCACTGAACCGCTGTAGATGAAGGAGCCATAGATCTGGCTTAACAAAGTGTAATGCTGATGGGTGCTCCAGATCCTACTGCAGAGCAGCTGGAGCATCACTGGCATGCTTGTACCTTCTACTGAGCAGAACCACCAGACCCTGCAACTTTGTCACCATTCATAAGGAAAGGGGATTTTTTAAAGGACTGTCTTACTCATCCTGGTTTTGTACTTCGCTCTTCTCTTGGGAGAAGGCAAGGACACAAACGCATCCAGTACAAGATTAAACTGCAGTTTGAGGTGTACGTCCACCCTGTAGCATCAAAAGAAACTTTACTGTTCTTTTCTTCTTCGTCTTTACCATTGGGGACCATCAATGCCATAAGGCAGTGTGTGTGCTCAGTAACAGAGCAGAACACAACATGTTTTATGCTGCAGAAAACATCCCCGTGGCGCCTTCTGAGGTTCACTAGCATAAAGATATAAGCTGTTATGCTTGATATCTACAGAACTGCACTGATATCTGTGGCAGAGGTGTAAATAACAGTAGATGAAATAAAAATACCCCTGAAGTAAGCAGAAAAATATCAGCCAAGAAAAAGCTTGTAGTACAATGAAAGGAAATTACGTTATCAAAAAAGGGAATAAACTGGCAAAGGCAGTACTTGGCAGCCATTGTCAGCTTGAGAAGAGTCTGATCCTTGAAAGCCAACAACAAACCAGGCCACAAGATGACCTTGGCTGCCACATGGCTACCATCTAACTGAATGTGACTAATTGACTGAAGTGATAAACAGACGTCCAAGTACTTTTGAAAGCAACGAGTGTTAACTGTGAAGAGGAATCAATTTCTGATCAATCTTGGCAACCAGTACAGAGTTCGATAACCACTTATCTTTACAGCTATTCATAGAGGAATATGAAAATAACTGGCACACATAATAAGGAAGCCCACATGCCTGCTGTGGCAGGTGTAGCACAGCACAGCTAGCTGGGAGCACTGCCAGGAAGTATGTGCCAATCTTCCTAATTTTTCCTGTGCCACAAAGGAAACGGTTTACATTCTTTAGCTCCAGCTGTACAACCCATACCGCCACACAACTCATGAAGCTTCAATACTTAGGGCCAGAATAGCAGCTAAGACATGCAAAGCAGGTTAACATAGGCCTATTTCAACACCATGCACAGGCAGATCTCGGAAAGCAGTAAGAATTTATTCATGTCCTAAGCTATATCTCATGATGCAGAAGGATTCAGGGCAGAGCTCTGTTAGTTTGCTCCAACAGTTTCAAGGGACCATGCACAGAAATGAAGAGCTTTTGTCTACTCAATTTCAACCAAATGGCTCAGAACGGAAAATATTTCAGGTAAGCACAGAAGTGGCATAAAATGCCAAAAGGAAAAGAATGCACTTTCAAGAGAGTAATGTAAACAAAAGTTTTGCAAGATTGTAATAAATGTAACATCTAAATAATACACTTTTTTGTTGTTGTTGAGCTTAGGATATCCTTATGGTGCTGAGAAGATTCCACTTGAGCCAAAGCATACTCCTACAGAAAACCCAGTTGAATGTAATTATACATCTTATTTTATAGATAAACACAATTGGGAAGACAGATGGTGTGGAACATTAAAAGCATGTCATAAGAGCTGGGAATGAAGCTCTGGAAGATATGGTCATCAGGAGACCAAAAAAAATTGCTTGGGAAAAATATGATATGAAAAAAAATCTTTAAACTGATGGTGTTCAGGTGATAGTATTAATTTGTGAGTCCAGATCTCTCCAAAGACAGTAGAAAAACTCGTACTGCTTACTTTAGGATGAATATTTAAACATAAGTTTGAGAGAGCTGGGAAAAACATAGCAGTTAGACTTTCTTATTTAATAGCAAAAAATTGAAATATCTAAAATATTTTAAAATAAAGAAATTAGAAAAAAAGCACACTGCCCATTGGTAGATCAAAACACGACACCAGGATGAATTTTGTCTATTAAATAGGAACATTTAATTTAGGTGAGGAGTAGATTTTGAACTTTGACTCCCGTACTGGTACCAGAATGAAATGTCTGTGCACCTGTACTCAGAAAACGTCAGTGCTGCTTTACTGTTTAGATGAGGAGAGGCTTGGGCTTTCTTTAGTCCATTCAGATTTGGTCCTAAATCCGCTTTTATCAGCAGGCATAGCCAATATCTTGTTATGGAAGTGGCAAAAGGCCATCAATAGATCCCTAGAGTATCAATATATTCCCCATGAATACAGCTCTCAGGCAAAAGAACACATGTGATAATCTGCTTGTTTCTTCGGAAGGCACAAGAATTCACCTGGAAGAGTGGCTGCTGCATCTGAAAACCTGGGACTTAAACAGAGGTAGCTGACACTAGCAACATGGCCTACAGTCTTTATAGAGATTGTTACAGCTGCAGGTGAGGAAAAACCCCACACTTTCACTTCTACCATAAACTTCTGTCTGTCATGTCATTGGCAAGAGGAAACGGGCAAGTCATCACAGGAAGATGGGCACAGACATCGGGAAGCAGGTTCTCCTGGTCCCTAGTCCTGCTTGTCACCTACACCATCGCTGCTGCTCTGAGACCTTCCACATGGCTAAAGTTCAGCCTTTACTCAGCTAACAACCAGGGATATTAGTATTGCACCATTTGCTTGCCTGCTCCTGGTAGCAACCACTCGATTGGAAATGGGCTAGTAAAACTGCAGACTGTTTCAAGGAGCCAAGAAAGTAGGGTGGTAACAAGTTTTGGACACCTTTATCTTCCACACAGTCCTGCCTGCTATTTGCTAAAAAGGAAACCAGACCTCTAAAGTGATCTCTGAACTGTGTGGTCAGAGGCTCTGACTTTGTTTGTTTTTTCCCAGAGAATGACCTTGCTATCCAGCCCAAACCAGAACAGTCTTGGATAAGCTCTTTTGCTCTCCTTTTTCCGTCTTATAGCAATTGTTCCCTAACAAAGTTAGCATAATGCAGAACGATCTCATTGCATTAGACAGAGCTCTGCTAAGCAACACTCCTCCAGAAAATAACAGAAGAGGAAAAAGGTCAGCTTGTATGTGGATATTTATGCCATTCAAACTGATGTGCATTCCTACGATCTATGATCAAGCTTTCTCACTGATAACCCCATGAATAAAGATCTGAATGCTCCCATTTTCCCCTACAGTGTTAGCCTGTTGTTTCAGGAAAGCTNGTATGCGCTCATCAACTACAAAGGAATTAGTCAGGATTCAAGTTCTCAGCTGGCATAAACATGAGACAATTGGAGAGAGAGAGCCAATTTCTACCATGTCAGACCTGCAGAAGGAAGGTAGAGTCCCTAGCCGCCTCAGATGAGCGAGGAAAATGTCATATGTACAGTAGATCCAACTCTAGCCCCTTTCACAGCTAAAGTCATCAAGAACATCCAGCCTAACAGCAACACACCAGTGTTTGGTCAGCCATGGCCTCCAGGCTTATTTCAGGATTTGGTGTGTTGCCCAGCGCAAGAGATCTATACAAACAAGAAGGGTGCTTGCTCCAAGGTTACTTAAACACAGTGGTAGCTGGTTCCCTTTCTGCTCTGCTCCTGTCATCATCTTTGTGCTGGCACCAGTGCTCACAAACCCATGAGAAGTCTTTGAACACAGGATGCTGAAAAAAATAAAAATAAAATAAAAACCAATCATCAACCAAAAAGAAGAGAGGTTGTTCTCAGTTACTCACCCTGGGCTGGTAAACTTCAGTGCCAGCACAGAGGATGAAATGGCCGGGGAGAGAAAAAAGAACGGACAGTTGGGGGAATATGAAGCAGGTCCTTTACTAGCTCACTAGCAACCCTCAGTTACACTGGATTAAAGTTCTGAAGAAACCACACCCTAAGAAATTCTGTGCCTGCCTGGTGCAACGCGTGTGATAAACACTGGCAGAGCTGATCACATCTGGCCACAGATGGATGAGTTCAGTACCGAGCCTCCTCTTGCTCTGTCTCTGTGTGTCTAACTCTGCCAGGTGAACTCACTGGTGAGACAACAGGCTTGGAGAGATAAAGGCAAGGGAAGACTTGCCTTCTGAATTGTGTATATTACACTTGATTAACACATGAGAATGCTCCAGCTCAGAATTCGTATAGGAGGTCCACAGCTGCTTTCCTCAAGTCACTGAGGCTTATTCCTGAATCACAGCAGGCTGCTTTACCCTTGCACAGCCAGGGGGAAGTTCAGCCGAAGGCAATCTGGACAAAAGGTTACTCTGGAACAAAGGCCAAAATAATTTTACTGACTTTTTTTTTAATTTATGGCATTTCACCAGGATCCACTCTATCTACACCACAATGATAATTGTTGAATTTGGTGCCAGATCAAGTCTCCACTCACACCAAAAGCACAGAGCTACGCTTGTTTTTGAAAACAAATTTAGCATTACAAAGAAAGATTGCCAGCATTTGCCTGTGGCAAACTGATTTATAAACATGCCTCAATCTCACTGGGTGAAGAGACCACTGAGAAACTTTCAACATACCTGCCTGCACTGCTATGCAGCTGTACTTAGAGGAAATTCAGTGTTTGTTTCACGTAAGTATCATATGCTAAGTGTACTTCAGCAGCAACCTTGCAGGGGAAAGTTACTGGGAATGGTTGGAGCTAGCTGCTAGATTATTACACTTTAATGCTAGATGACAGCAACTGTGTTCTCTTGCAACCCAGAGGCCAGCAGGTATCTCTTCAGAACACCTACAGTAAGCATAAAAAAGCATTAGTTATCATTATTTTTTAAAGCTAGGCATTCTCAACTTTTAAAAGTTCAACTTAAAGTTTCACACCGTACTACTCATGTTCCATGTTAGCAAACTTATCCACACTATAAGGCCTGACTTCCAATTCTTACCGTAATTAACCCTACCAAATTACAATTACATGAGAAACAAGGTGCTCCATGTCATGAGTAAAGGCATCAGGCTCCTGCCTTTACTTTTCTAAACCATACCGGATACAGACTTTGTAACACCCCTCTCACATAAATTAAAATTCAAATTTGCAGAATGAGTTGTAAAGACCCAGCAATAGTATTTGTATCTGTTACATAAACAGCACACACCAGAATCCCAACCAGTACCTATCCAGTTTACCAGCCTGCAAGGGCATCACAGAACCACATGCTGATCTGTGCTACAGGAAAGTCTCGGGGCACATTGCCATTCCCACTTGTTAGGGAGGCAAGCTGTGCCACAAGGGCCAAGAACAAAAAGCATTTGCACCGAGTGTTTACTACCATGACCCCCTTTCAAAACTGATCAAGACTGCTGCATTACAAAAGCCTTTCGACATCAAGCGTGGCCATCTGTTGTTAATGGAACATCACCAAGACATATCTGCTCTCTGCAGCCCAAGCACCAACTCATTTTCGAAGGAAGCTCCAAAATGAATTTTAACACATTAATGCATATCAATACTTTTCAAGGAAGCCCAACTCATCTTCAGGCTTCGATTTAGCGTATGTTTACAAGTATGTAAGCACATGTTTACATCCCTCTAGCTTCAGTAAGGTCTATTCCAACACACTAAAGATCAACTTTGATCCTCCGAGTAAATTATTTGTACAACCTTAAAATCTCCAAGGCCAGCTGCCAGCGGGAAGCAGGGGTGGCGGGGGTAGCAAACTCCTGGTTTATGTTTAAAAGAGGCAAAAACACTGTTGAATACCAACTTTTAGTTTACAGTTGCAGTATCCCCCCTGACACATTTTAAGCATCTGGGCAGCCGTGCACCTCCCGAACTATTTTGTAACAGGCTGATGATAGCTCGCAATGTAGCAGACCACACTTAACTGCAGTCTGGCACGCAGGGGCAAGATTTGTTGCATGTAGCCGAACCTCCTGCCCACCACAAAAGCGGCCGGATCGGTCTTTTATTTTCACTCGTCCCGGGGCTCGCCTCCTCCCCTCCACTCCCNCTCCCCGCCGCTCTCCGTCCCTCCTGCTCCCGGTACCGGCCCCGCTGCCGCCGCCGCGCCCCGCAGCGCCTCTTATACCGCGCCCGAAGCTGCCCGCGACGGGGCCGCCCCCTCGCCTGGACGGGGCCGCCCAGGAGCCGTCTTTTCCCCTTCCCTCCGGCCTCCCGTCTCCTTTTTGTCTTCTTTTCTTCCCTTTTTTTC
>VXBW01002234.1:368261-387447 GCA_013400375.1 Thinocorus orbignyianus
TTTTTTCCTCTCTCCTTTACGCTTCTGTCCCTCTTTGTTTTGGTTTGGGGTTTTTTTCCTTTCTTTTCCCTCCGCAGCGGCTGCTGTTTGGGGGGGGCGGGGACGCAGCGATTTGCATGTGGGCGGGCACGTTGCAGCCCAAAACAAACTGCGAGGCTGTGTGTGTGTGTACCCCGCCTCGGCCTTCCCCCCACGAGTGGCCGTGGGCTATCTGCTTTGCTCTGAGCAGAATTCCGCGCTCCCCGGTGCCTGAGAAGCATCCCCAGTCCCTCGGCATCTGCCCCCCGCCCCCGGCCGGCCCTTCCTGGGGACCCCCGGGGCACTGGGGTCACTGCACTCCCACNNNCCGCCCCCGGCCCCACGCCCCCTCCGATCCCTGCATCCTCAGGGCTGAGCCGTGACAAGTCGGGCACAGGCACGTCCTCAGCTCACGGAGCGCACCGAGAACGCCGGCCGGGCGGGAATCGATCGATAACAACCGACTTCAACACCATCTCAGTTTGTCCTCCCAGTCACTTATGGGAAGAAAAAAGCAAGAAAGCTAATGCTTTCGTACTTACCATAAATAAGGATGAATTCAGTTGAGTCAGTTCTTGGAGAAATCGACAGGCTTTCACAAACTTTAAAAAAAAAAAAAAAAAAAAAGGACCAATTTATTTTTAAACTTTAACAGTGACCGACTTGACTTGCTCCAAACACAAAATCCATAAATGATGGGGTGTTTTAGCTGTCTGAGAAATGACTTGTGTTATTGATCTTAGCAATTACCAAATTCTCAGGTGGCTGAGGGTGTCGCAGTTCCTTGTCCTCCCAAGAGGGCTCCTCCCCTAGAACCATCACCCATCACACAACCCTGTCCCAAATTTTTTGCTGGGTACACAGCAGGAGCACTTAAAACCCTTGCGGTGCAACCTGAGGAAATGTAGCAGTGCATTCTGAATGCACAAAATGCTGTGTGAATGAAAACAAGCAATGGACAAAAGGCAGGCAACTCTAAAAGACAGTTCCCCCTACAGAAGTAATGCACTGCCATTGCTTTTCTGCACTGAAGTGGTTGATGTTATTGTGCCTGCTGTTGGTGCTTTGCCTTATTATGAGCAATCTGGATGATACACGGTTACTGAGGGAACTGTATCTTCAAGTTTCCTGATTTGGATTTCGATGCTGAGCCTACCACCATTGTGTTTCTTTGAGTGGCACAGAAATACAAATACCTGAAAGCACAATCCAGAGAGCTTTGGGCTGATTGTGATCTAAGTAATGCTATGAACTGGAGTCTCATGGCTAGCAGTAAATATTCAAACTAATAATGCAGACCCTCCTACGCTGAATAAAAGCTGACATGTTCATTTCAGCAGAGACACAAGCTTCTCCTGTTGATCACCAGCTCACAGAGAGGCTCAGGACCAGACAGAATGAAAAAGGTCTCGGTTCTGACCTTGGTTTCCCTGGTGTGGCTGCTACATAACTTCACTGACTTAAACAGATTTAATTAGGTTGCATCTTCATCTGGTTGTAAAACTATAATAAAAATTGGGTCTTCAACATATCAGTGTAGCTCTGTGTATTTCTCACCATACACTAGAGCCTTCCATCTTTACAAATTTCCAAACATTTACTGAATCTTAATTTTAAATTATAAAATACATAATTTCAGCATGTTTATTCAGAACACAGGCAGAAAGAGGACATTTCGTTTACTATCAGCAGGGTGTTAGGGGTCATTCCACATAGTAAACAGTATGAAAGAGATTGGAGTATACTGGATAGGGTTTTCAAAAGAATTAGTGAGCTGACACCAGTGGAAACAGCACTACATCAATAACAAAGAGCTGAAAACTGGCCTGCTACTGGTGTCTCCTTAACACAGGTTCCTCTAAGGAAAGTGTGGATTTTTTCAATGTCATCACAAGGCCGGATTTTTTAAATTCTGGAATCAGTATCTGTACCAACAGTTAAACCATCAGGACAATAATTTCCAATAAAGCAGCTAATACACAGATGTTCATCAAAAGCAAATGGAGCATAGTGGGAGGTGTCCCTGCCCATGGCCAGGGGGATTGGAACTTGATGATCTTTAAAGTCCCTTCCAACTCTAACCATTCTATGATTTAGTTTAGTTTGCTCTGTCAAAATACCTGTAGGATGGTGGGAAAGCGTCTCTGTGCTCCTCTGGACAGCATTACTCTGCTTGTGCGTTCTCCTGGTTTCATGATAGTGGCATCAGGTCACTGAGAGGAGACAAGTCCTGACAAATTGTGCAAGAAGGATGACAAGGGAAGGGGGCACAGTCAAATCCCATAGCTGGGCTGTACAAACACAAAGTTAATAGTCATACTGGGAACAGTTTCTAAGAATAACAATCTGCTGCACTGACCATACTTATATTTGGGTGGCTTGAGTTTTTCGAGTGGATGAGCACGTGCAGCTCCTACCTTCTCAGAGACATTTATACCTCCCAAGTCTTACAGCCACAGCGAACATTATGTTGGGTTTTGTGTCCTGTGAAAGGTGTCACAGGTGTTTGCAGACAAAGCAGTTTCAGTTAGGCAATTCTGCTTAATTTAATTTATTGCAAATTTACACAAAATTTCAGCTACTGATTCACATATTGAGGGAGGAGAAAGAAGACTTATGCAACTAAACACTTAGGGAAAGACCTTGTCTCCTCCCTCCCCAATCTCAGCTCCCGTTAAGCACCTCTCCTACCCTCTTCCTAGCCTCAAAATCCCTTGCTTTCAATCCCTTCTGTGAGGCACTGGGCAATGTGGTAAGCTGGGGTCCAGTATGTGATGGTTTCTTTCTGCTTTTCCCTGCTTCTTACTCTTTTTTCTCTAAGTGCTCCTTGCCTCTTACTGTTCTTCTGCTTCACGGTGGGTTCTCCATGGGCTACAGTCCCTCTGGGGGTGCCCTGTTCTGGTGTGAATCCACCATGGGCCACAGTTCCCTCCACAGTGTCCCTGCTCTGGCATGGAATGCCTCCTTCCAAGACTGTGTCTCTCCCTTCCATGTGTCTCCCCCGCTTCCTCCTCCTCCATCTCCTCACAGGTCTTCCTGCATCTCCTCCAGCGTCTCCTGCCCTAGAGGCTGCTGCTCTTTCTCAAACATGTTTGAGCAAAGGTGCCATGTGCTGCTCTCATTAGTTGAGGGCTTGGTATACAGTGGGTTGTTTTCATCCCTTTCAAAGCTGGCTGAAAGGAGCTGTGACTGGCACAGAGGAGTTCATGGTCTCCTCCCCTGTAGTCTCCTGCTACTAAAAGCCTGCCAGTTATGCCCAATACACAGTTACATTATATGCATTTTCAGATTAGACCTGATGCTTTCCTCTTTTTGATAGGCTCATCTGCTCCTTCAGCCTATTTTCTCAGTACAATGTCCTTTTGCAAGTAGGAGCAAGCTACCCACACTAGGGCCCCGTGCTGGGTACAAGGGAAGAGCTACAGAGCTGCAAAGGGACTGTAGCTACTCGAGATACCAAGAGGTCAGAGAGCATGTAAATTGCTGTTCATGGAAAAGACATTATGTAGAGGAATGAAGGGGTGGAACTGAGAATAGGAAAACACGCTGTGTTCTAGCTCAGGAGGAAATTGTTTCCTCATACTTGTAACTTCTACAAGGCAAAACACACCACTGTTGAGTCTGCAAGATTGATGACTCCTGACTTCAGGATACTGGAGAAGACTGCGGGCTTAGTCAATCACATCAGGAGATGCCTTGGTATGAACTGAAGAGGTCTAATGCACACTTCAGCGATAAAGCAAGCCACACATTAGTACACCTTTTGCAGTCAGCTGTTGAGATATTTCATCTGGAAATACAAGCTCTTTTTAGCCCTAGATGACCTAGTCTGGATTAAGTTCAGGAAGCAGTAAAAACAGCAGATTAGTAATAGTCCTACTCAGAAAATTACTTTCCAAAGAGCTTCGGTCATCTCTTGTCTGTTACTCGGCAGTTTTGTATCACAATCACAGCTTCAAGATTCCTCACTGTTGTACATTGGGGCACCCGCTGAAGGTTAATCTGCATTTCAAGCATCTGTCTATCTTTATTTACTCTCTCCCTTGATTTGCAATATCTGAGTCAGCCGATGGGCGACAGCTTTCTTAAGGTCTTCCTGGAAGAAGCTTCCTTACTTTTCACAAGAAATAATTGCATTGTTATTACCTTATAGCAACATAAACTCTCGCTGAGCATCCTAGCTTCAATTTACATTTCCTAACATAGCAGTTAGTCACTGCAGCCTGGTTTACAGCCAGTAAAGTGACTGCATCATGTCGTTAACTGCAACCTGCCATGCTCTTTCCATTCTTCTGTTTGCAAAAGAAACAGTTGTTCCAGCTGGAGAGAAACAGAAGCGCTAGCTAAGGTTTAATGATCCTCATGTCCTCCACCGTGGCCTGCAGTGGGAAAACTTTGAGGTGTTTATCACATGGGAAGCAGTGAGTCTGCGAAGCAGTGAATGCCCTCCAGACAAAGAACATTGCAGGCCTGTCCCAGTGCCTCCCACGGTCAAAAGAGATAGCTCTCATCCTATCCATCTTTCAATATAAACATAGGTTTCGTGCTTCAATCATTAATAAGTAGCTTCTGAGTCATTTAAATAAAATATCAATATACTGAAGTTCAGATATGAGCAAGCCGTGAGTAAAGCAGTTATGGGTAACGTCTTAAGTAATATATCTCATGTTTAAGAAGGGTGAATTAAAAGTCATCTCTTGTGAGGGTTTGTTGCCAAATGACTACTGCTATTTTAAGAAGAGAGCCCATTGCCACAAGCACACCCTTGTCATTTCTCACAAACACTTAACATTAAATATAAGCCAAATTACATCTGTAGTTATCTATATACAGCAAGAAGCTGCGAGGCTCACCATTAACAAAATTACTACATGTTGGATGTAAAATACAGCCAAATACTTAGGTGGTAAAAGTTCTTTGACTTTGCCAGAAATAAGCTGGTCTTCCCAACCCTGGTTCTAATCTGTAGTTTGAAGAGCAAAGAAAATATGTAGAGTTGCCAAATAAAATACTGGAAGCTTATGTAAGGTAGCAATTTTACTTTTATATTAAGTTTCTTCCTTTCTTAGATTCTCCAGAGGTATACTTTGTAACGGCATAGAGCATGTATGTATTTTTGTGTTAACATTTCAACTTTCCTTTGTGCAACTGTCTGTCTTTTAAAAGTTGGTCCAAACCAGAACTCCTTCAGAAACATTTTGGTGTGCATTGCATGTGCATTGCCAGACAAGTTTTACAGAGATGCCTGGCCCGCATGAGCCGGGGTGTCTGCACAAGCGACATGATTGGAGGGATAGCTGTGCAGAAGGTAGAAGTTCAGTGTGAATGAAGCCCATGCTTTAAGAATTCCACACTTGATCTCCCATGAAAAATGTTTGTGCAAATAACATCCCTCATGCGTGGAACAAGGAGGCAAAAATTCATCACAAAACAGAAGTGAAGCTCAGCAGACACTGAACGTGATCAAACAAAGCCAAATAAAAGGATGCCACATGGTTTTATCTAACATCAGTTTAGGTACGGATAAATCTTCACTGGTGTAAAATATGCCAACCAGGACGTAAACTTTACCAACTTAGCCCTCGAGATGTAAATGAAGATGGCCAATTCCCAAAATTTGCTTGTGGCCAGCAAGTGCCATTTCACATCAGTCCCAGCACTCTAATTTCTTCAACAATGACTTTAAGAGAGATCAAAATGTGGCTGTTTGAAATCCTTGCTTGGTCAGTTCTCAAGAAACTCAGTGCAAATTTTGCCTGAATAAGGATACCTACGCTGGGCTCATGACTACTAACACTTCAGACACTTACATAGGGAACATGTATTAGAGTAGGTCCATTAAGTCACTGGAGATGTGTGCTTGGGAATTTGAGTGCACAGGCTAGCAGTGTCCCCTCTAAATTTTAACTATTGATAGAGTCAGTCCCTGATTAACAAATCTTTCACTCACAGCTCTACAGTACACAACAGCTTTCAGTGCAAATCTTAGTGTCACGGGGAACAGTTTCAGGAAGTGATGTTTTTCCTTCACTAGATAATGACAATCAAGCAGGGAAGGAAATGTACTGCCAAATGTTCAAAACCAGCCTGTGAACCAGAAGGAAATGGAGGAGGAAACTGCTCCACAACTGTACAGCCTGCTTCAGCACCAGTATGACCATGGGGGAGTATGCTGTCCCTCACCACTGACCTTAACAGAAGAGTTGCACCCAGAGCAAGCTACCCTCAGGCCCTGAAAGGTTTTATTTGCCTAGCTTCACTGTGGTACACAGGCTAGTGAGCTCCTTAGCCTCCACCTTAGCAAAGGTCTGATTTTAAGCTCTTCAGCCTCACAGAATCTTCCTCCTGCTCACTCTGTACCTACCAGTCCTCTAGCATGGCGTTAGAGGAGTACCTCAGTCCTTATCCTGAAAGTATCTCCAGGTCTATGACAAGGGAGGATACAGGACTCTTGTCTGCTAGGAACTACAGCGCCTCTAAAGAAAGTAAAACTTTTTTTTTCCTTCTCTTTTCCCATCCCCAGCCTCTACTGAGTTCATGGATACCCCACAGTACTGAGCTTTTGAGTATCTATGCCATCCTTGCTTTCCAGAAGACAAGAAACACTCCTTTTACACTTTCTTGCCCAGGAGTTACCTTTTCCAGAGACACAACTGACACTAGGTTTTGGTTTTGTTCTCTTCATACAGCTGGAGAAGCACCTTCTGCAATCAGGCTTTAAAGGTCTGTCTTCAAATCTTGAGTTTCCCTGGACATCAAGAAAAACTCACACTGCAGAACGATCTCTGTTCAAAACCAAATCTTTCCACAGCTGCTCAGAACTAACGGCCAATTTCCATGCTTACAGATGCTGCAGTCTACTTTGTAAAGCCCAACTTCTTTTCCTCTCACTAGGTTGTTTGCTTTGGGGTTTGCTTTGCACTGTATTCTTACAGAATGAAACAGGGTTCTTTCGAGTTCTGCCAGCTGTTAAATTTTGCCCTGTTGAAACAGCTTTGTTTTATGAATGTTTCCAGCTCTTTTATCAAGGCAGCAGGTTTGACCTCTACATTCTCCAGCCACTTGCAGACATCCGGGGCAGGATTCAGGGTGTAGCCAGCTTGCTCCACAGATGCAATCTCTTTCTTGGCTCTGAGATGGGCCGGTTCCTGCTTCTGTTCATTTTGTCCTAATCTGAAGAACAGGTATGTCCCTGTGCCTGTTAACTATCTCTACAACATCTGCAGCAAGGGCACATAGCCTAGGTTAACCTTCCCTGGTGCCCCTCCATGCACCACATCCATGATTCTCTGATCTCCTCAGGAAGCTGGACATTCCTTTGCGGCAAATGCTGCCTTTAACTTGCCTCCAGCGTTGGTGCCAGAGACTGTGCAGCCACTGGTCAGGATATGAACCATTTTCCTGGGGATTCAATGGACACACAATCTATTGTACATTTCCACAGAGGCTCCAGTACCTAAGCTATGCCCTTTCTTATAATTTCTGCCCAGTTTTCATCTTTATCCCCATGTGGCATGCCCAGGTGTGAAATGCTGTCTGTATTGTCTAGCACCAACACTCACTGACTTCTGCATGCAGATCTTTCCTCCCCTTTGGAAGAGGTTCTTTCGGTTTCTTTTCAGCTTAAGGGACCTCCTTCTCACCCTGGTGCTTCTGCTTCAGCACATTCCCACCTGCTCCTGGAGCAAGAATAATGCATAGCTTTGGAGGAACTGTACTTTTTGAGAGGGCCAAGACCTCCATTTCTTTGTCCTCAAGTCTTTACATACTAATTCTATCCTGCTGCGCTTGCTTCTGGTCATGCTAGCCAGACTTTCCATAAAAACTGATAATTCTGGGTCTTCGTATTTCTCTTATTAGCTGTCTCTTCCATTTCTTAGGCCTCAGAGTATCACACATAATTGTATGGGAAATAGCTACCTTTACTAACTCTAATATCTTAAGAGGAACAAAATACTCCTGTAATTTTTTCCCAAGTCAGGATCCACAAGATCAGGCCTTTCCTTTTCCTTAGGAAAAGCAATGTATTCAGGATTAGCCCTGTCAGAATTACAGAACAGGGAGATATCTGTTTGTGTTGTTTTTCTTGATAGCTACAAAAACTTGTCCACTCCACATTCAGGAAAGAATTTTATTACAACTGCTGCATGCAGTGATGTCTGTTCAGGTGCACCCTCCCTAAGCTGTTCATCAGTGTTGACTTTCGTATCTTTCTAAAAGAAGTTATGATTAAGGACAAGTTTTTTGACTGAGTTTTCCAGGACTCCTCTTCAGCGATGTGTGGGCTTAGTGAATCATTGTAGCCTACCAGAAAGACATCTGCAGTGAAAATTATCCCAAGCAATCTTCAGATTCAGGCTTAGTACATTTCTCTCAGGAACAGAAAGATATTGTGCAGTCCATTTGCATGTTCTGCAGCCCCTTTACTGCATCAAGGTAAAGCAGTTAACTGACTCTGAAAAGTAAATTAAGGCTAGATTTCAAAAGGTGCCGAGTAATTTTGGTCCTCAACTGAATGGGAAGTAGTTGTCCCAACTTCTGAAGCTACTGTAAAGAATCCACTCAAAGCAGTAGGCTCAGAATTTCACACTTGTTCTCAAAAACTGCTTTTGAAATTTTTGAGTTTGGTCATTCAGTTTTAATTTCCTAGATTGTTTTATTTTTTAATGAAAGATGGAGTCAGCCTTTCACCAATTAATACCCTTGAAGGTGCAAACAACCACTAGAGTGTCTCTGTGACACTCTTGAGTGACAGCTCTGGAGTCACGAAATCTTACCTGTTTTCCTCTTCTAAACATTGCACACAATCATTAGGGTACTGTTATAGGTGACATTAATGACCTGTTTATACATGCTCCAGTACTCATGATAAATACATCTCTGATGGCAGAAAGCTTGTGTAAAACTCCTCCCTGTGCAATTACACTTTAGACATACAAGCACGTAACATCACACAAATAAGGTAACACTGTGCCCTGAATGGATTCCTGCATACGAGATCACATGGAGCAATGTGAGCTGTGCGCTATTACAGTTTGGAAATCTCAGGCTGCACAGATGGAACTAGGGTTGCAGAACTAACTGGGAAACTCACTAAAGCTTTTCTGCCCCCAGAATTTGCCTTTAAAAATGGGAGAAAGTTTTCCTAGCAAAGTGAGAATGAAAAAATATCGTCTGTCTACTGAAAAAAAAAGTCTTTACTTATCCTAAACTCAGGCATAAAAGGACTCCACCTTCTTTGTTCTTTCTTTCCTTTATCCTTGCTCCTACCCATTCAATAGAAGTTAAAAAAACATAACAAAAGCAAGAAGAAAACGTAGGAAGAACAAGAAAAAAGTATAAGACAGAAAACGAGCATGAAATGCCCCTAGAAGAACTTTTCAGTTTTGTATCAAGAACTAATGAGAGCTTTCAGAGAATAATTACCAGTGGTTTTATCAGTTCTAATTAGCTTATTCTTCATTAGCTTACTGCACGTGGACAAATAAAACCAGCAATGGCTTGTGGATGCATTCTGATCCTGCCTATACATGAACAAACACCTTCCAGAGAGAAAAATAAATGTTCCTTATTTCAGGGGCTTCTTCGGATCATTTTTCAAGGATAACTGAATGTACCCTATGCAGTAAGCAGCTTAGCTGCTCTTGCCCCACAGCAGGTGTGTCCCTGAAGGCTACAGCTGGAATATAATGCTTCTTACATACAGCCACTCTGCAAAAGTGACTGCAACTTACCACTGAATCATGGCAAGAAGCAGGAATACGTCTTGATTTACACTATTATCTTTACATTAACGTATCTTTAATTCCCTCACTGTGTCAACCCATGGTATTTTTCACCCAGTACTCTGGGGAAATTTGGCCAGCTATTCTGTTAGGAAAAGTTTAAGTTTAGTTGATCCTGTCTTTAAAAAAGATGGTGGAGAAAATTACTTCTTAAGGGATTTTCCCACCCTGTTTTTCCACACCACTCCTACAAACCAACAAAGGAATAGAGCATAACCAGAAAAAACCATCTGCATACTGCTGCCTCACAAAGATGCTCTGCTGCAGACACTGCCACAGAGAAGCTGATGGAGGTGTCAGACCAACTACATGACTATGGCTGGAAGCCCTGTTTTCACAGAAAAACATGCAGGGGAAAACAAAACAAAACAAAACAAAAACAAAAACACCACTATGCTGTAACTGCTTAGAGGAAGACAAGTAGCCAGGAGTTTTGAGGCACTTCCTCCTTTCACACAGTTATCAGCCACCTTAGGAATGTCTATGTAAATCTACTGCAAGTAATTTCACTGCTACCAGAGCTTGATGCAAATCTCTGCATTTCATGTTTCAAAATTTTCCAGCATATGGGAGTTATTGGCTCCCCTACCAACAGGAACTGATCCTGGAGACTTGAATGACCCACTGCTATTCAGAGGTGCTCTCCTTGACTGATAGTGTGCCTGTCATGAACAAAAAATTGTTTGATGTATGGAACTTAATTGCTTAGTATTAGCAAATAACAGAAGTTGAACATGTTCCTTTGTCACTTAAATTGCAATTTTAGAGAACATCCTCATTGATCAATTTTTTTGGCACATACCTAAGATTTGAGAATGTGGGGCCTGCATGCCTAAATCATTTGCTGAGGAAAACTCTGGTGAAGGTAATGAAAGAAAAAAACAAGGCTGATGTTATGAAACACAGGAACTAACCATTAGTTTTGGCCTGTGGCTTTAAATATCAACAATAATATATTTTGCACTGAACTACATGTTGCCTTACATAAGCTGCGTTATCACAACTGCATGCAAATCTTGCATACATTTATTTTACCCATACTTTCCTGAGAATCTCAAAATCCTGGCTGTTCCAGCTTTTTGTTCCTGGGACCAACTTGCAGACAGTCAGTTTTTGTATTTGCATCTTTTCCTGTGCCCTCTGTGGCGCTCCCAAGGTGGAGACCGCCAGCAGCTAAGCTTTGTCTCGTTGTTAGTATTCCACGGGGTTTTGGCAGCAGCAGTATAGAGCAGATGGCAGGCCTTTCTCCTTTCTTTAAGACACACCAACTGACTTGGAGCCACATATGTCCATGAAGCAGAGACTGAATGCGGCAGTACATGCAGATAATGGCATAGGAGAAAGGGTCTGTGAAGCAACGCGCTACATGACCCCACTTTTGACACTTCCACAAATCACTGTCACCTTTGAGTCAAGTTCCTCCCTGCTGTGCTGGATCAGAAGAATGGTTCTATCAGTGGAGACAAGCTACAGGTAAAGCTGAGTTGTGCTCAGTTCCATAAAAACACAAAATAAAGCAGAGCCCCCAGTCACAGGCAGGACAAAATCAGCTCTTACCTCTCCTACAAATTCAGTTCAAGTCCAGTCGGTAAACTGCTGGTAAACTTCACTTCAGCCACATTCAAGGATCAAAGATGGCAGTATTTTCTGCTAGAGATTACAGTTTCAGCAGCTACAATAATTATACTGATTTATATTGAGCTGCATTAGAGAATGTGGGCCTCATTAAAGAAAAAAACTTTTTGATCGCTTCTACCAAACCAATCTCCTTACACCACATACAAATGACACCCAAATCCTGCACGTCTATGGCAAGCTGCAGGACAGCATTAGAGATAGTTAAAACAGAGTCTCTTACAGCAAAGTTTGTGCTTTTCAAATTATTGCAAGCTTAATTAATTGCTCACATGTTTAATGAGCTTTAAATAATTGGATGAATCCTCATCTGTTGGTGTTAATGCAACAATGCAAATTATACATGGGTGAGAATCTACTTGGAGCACACTGTTTTAACTCTTTTCTCTTTGACAAGGCTGGTTTCTAAACCATATAATCCATGTTTATCCTGAGGAAAAATGTAGCAAACATTGACAAACTCCCATGAAGGACCCAGAATCATCTGCAGGGAATAACTAACGTGCTTTAGTGTCTGTGTCAGTTTGGACCTCACCCTCCCTTGAACTCTTCTCCTACTTTATGCCCTTCAAAAAATACTTCCATTGCTTCTCCCTATCCCTGACCTGTACAGACATCTTTAGCTGACAGAAGCCCACCGGGCCAGACTCTGTGCAAGGACAAACCAAGATGCATCCAGTGCCCTTGGTTGCTATTGTAGAACAGCGTGAAAACCTGGCTCATGCAAGTGGAGTTTCGGTTTTTCAAGTCAACAAATCGCTGAATTGCTGGGACACGCTGCAAGTATGTCTAATTGCTGAAAGGAATTCCTCCAACTCCATAGACCATTATATTGCTAGGTTAAACACCAACTGGCTTAGAGCTTGTCTACACAAGGAAGCTACTTCTTAGCAAGGAAGAAAGTGGATTTACAGCTAAGCACTACTACCCTTCTGTGGACACATTCAGTATGCATGAAGTAAACTGCTCTTTGGTCAAGCTTTGAGTGAATACTAGCCCAGGAAGACTATCCAGTGCAATGCGGATCAGCCTTGTGAGACCTGGTGAAGACAAATATGTTGAATATGCTGAAATATGTCGTAAGAACCAGTGATGAAAAAAAGCTAGAAGAAAACCGTAGCTTTCCTACAAAGTTATGGTTATTACCCTTAGCAATCCATTCTTGATATGCCTCTGTAGCTTGCCAAACACGTAGTAGGTTAGCTGCTGGAAGGTTCACTCTTAAGCAGCCTCAGCAAATTCTCTCACTATATCACACACACACGCACACACAGGGTGGGTTCTGCTGCTAGTAAAAGAACTATTACCTCTTCAAAGGGAAAATGAAGTTTTCCTGATGTTTCATTTCCTCTTCCATGCTGTGCTCCAAAATTCTCTGGCCTTCTATCCTCCTTCCGAAAACTCACCTCAAGAGTTCTTTCTCAACCAATCTCTTCTTTCCAGTCTGGCTCTTCTCCCTCTATTTTCAGCACAGCTGTTCTATCCATCAGGTCTTCTCTGTCCAATCTGACACACCATTCTTTTTTCACTACTTCTTGTGCCATCCTTTCTGACGTAATAGTGACTGAAGAAGCCAGTTAAACCTTCCTGAAACAAGGCTACAAAGCAAGACCTGTACTCAATGGATGCTGAGCACTTCCAGACATGACAGTCTAGTCTGAAAATATCCCTCTTCCAGTAGTATCAGTTACAGAGAAGTTCTCATTCGAACCCAGAGAAACACACACAAGACTACATATCCACCAACCATGGATATGTTAAATTAGCATAAACTTTGGCATCACTGGTTTGGCCACAGCATACCCATCAGAAGTGAAGAGTCTAGTTCCATTCCTAGCTAAGCTGTAGAGATGGTCAACTTGAGATAGACAAAAAAACACTTCTAGTTAAACTAATCCTATACACACACACACACACACACACACACATACATATATATATATATGAGCCTCAATAATTACATTTTAAAATAGAATTTTTGAATCATGAGGACAACTGTCTGACAGCTTCAAATATGTAGATCCACATTTCGTAACACATTACCCATGGGGCCACCTTTCTAGTGGGTGGCAATAAAAGATTCGGATTGAACTGCCTTGCCAACACTAGACTGTGACTAGAAAAAATTCTTGAAAAGAGTCCTAGGCTGAGCCCTTGTGATTCTGGGATTTTTGTGTACATTTACACGCGAGAAGACAGGAGAAACTGTTTGGTATAAACCGCTATAAACATCTGATTTTTTTCTGCCAGGAAAGCTATGTACAGATTGAGCTGCACGTGTAGTGCAAAAGCCTCAAAATTGTGTAAAAGAAGATAGATTTAGGTCTCTTCTTTACAAAGACCCTCACTCCCCTACACCCTTACTCCAGACAAAAAGCACTTTGCAAAGATTAACAAAGATTATTTTAAAATAATGTGAAGAGAAACTTCCAAATAACTTACTGGAAGAAATGAAAGGACGTATGTCCCTTTCATGTAATCTGCGCATGCCCTTTGAAGTGTTGGGCAAGACCACTCTTTTTGAAGGTGGAGATGCATCTGGAGTTTGGAGCACTAGGTCCTCATCTCCTTCTCAGAGGGATTTTACATGCTGAAACACTACAGTACCCAGAGTGCAGCAGAGGCTCCAGGGAAGGCTGAAGATGTTTTGGATCCTGCTGTTCCTGGGTGAGTTGTCAGGTTTTGTGTTACTTCTAACAGCCTTTTTTGTTGTTATTCTGACAGTGCCTGAGCAGAATGGAGTTGAATGCTCCCTGGGATGGGCAGAGACATGCAAGGCAAAGGGAGTTGATAGCTTTTGTTTGGTGTACGTATGGAACAAAAAATGTCAAACTGTAAAGTGCAAAACAGAACTGCCACCAAAGGTTTGGGCATCACAATTGAAGACACTCCTATGACCTAAGACTGGACAGCACTTCTCTTTCAAATTGTGCATGGCTACTGTTAAAACAGAAAACCTTCTGGCAGATAACTGCCGTAATCAATGTTACCCACATCCCCAGCCAGAAGTCAATATCCTTCTTTATAAGCAGCAATCAGAGAAGAAGCATCAGTTTCCTCCTTCAGGCACGTTCAGGTGAGACAAGTTTTGCTGGCACCAAAAGACCTCCACAAAACACTTTCCCTTTTTTTTTTTTTTCTTTTCAGTAAAAGGGTTTTGGCCTGCATTCTGCAAAGCTGCAGGTGACCCTGAGGGAGACACAATTAGGAAGGCTGTCTGTGTATTTTACCATAACTCTTAGCACGTTGGAGGCCAATTCAGAGAACTGCTTATGTAATAAGTCAAGAATGCCAAAAATTACTCATGATTAGAGCATCTCTATATTGTTCACTAAATAGGATCACAAGTGTGTGTAGTCCAGCAGCCAATTCCAGATTTCTTGCACCCATTTACACTGGGTGCAAATTCATACCTTTGTTATGGTTAATATCAAGTCTGGAAAAATGTATATACTGCACCCTTCTTTTAATGGCACTGACACTAGCACATAAAACAGTCCCCCTAGCCAAGACCCATTCCTGCATCTGGACTATATCAAGCATCACACTTCGGATTCATATGCCATATAATGAGATAATGTAAAGGCAATGAGTATTCCCCCCCTCTCCCACTGCCCCAGTAGCTGAATAGAAACAGGAGGAAGATACATTAAACCCACAACTGAACTAGTACAGCCCCTGGTAAGACATGGCAGGCGGTGATGACTTCAGACCAGTGCCACAATGACTGAAATCAGGGAAACAAAGGGAAGCCTTGAGACTGCTCGATTCAGTCTATATTGTATGGCAGGCTCTGGGATGAATTCAAAGCACAAGGATGCAGCCAGATGATTTACAGTTTTATTCAGTTCAACACTAAAATGTCCAGTTTGCATTTTTTTAACAGTAATCAGAAGAATTATCAAACCAACATATTATCTTTATATGAAAGGAAAACCCCAGGCATAATCCAACTGTTTCTAACTCCTAGATAGCTGCATTTATTGTCTGTGTACTAATTATTCTGTTCAGCCAGCTGGGGTTGTAAAGGTAGGTCTCAGACCTAGGCGGAGGCTTAAAGTTATTGCTAACATGTAATTACATATAAAAAGAGAACAGCACTTCTTTTATACAGAAAGACTTGTTATTTACATAGCGCCCAGAGCATGCTATAGGCTCTGAAGGGAAAAATATAATAACCAGTATATGATGTAAAGCAATAATCCTGCTCTTACTGTAATAAAAATGAACATGCTTGCTTCCCTAGGTAGAAGGCTGGTCTCCACATTTGTTTCAATACTGAACTAAGTATGTGTTTTTAAATTGGCATACTGCAGAGACTTTTTGTTTGTTGTTTTTTCTTTTTCTTCCAATATTAAACCTCTCAGTTCCTCTGCTATAGAACAGGAAGAGATTATTGAGTTCAGTGCAGTTCTTGAAGTCAAAGGGAGTTACTTGTCCAAGAGGAAGGCTTTTGTTCAGAGCACAAGGCTGTTTAGACACAGTGTAGATCTGTAAGCTGTAAAGAACAGCTAGTGCCAAAGAATTTAGCTTGTTCATTGTACTCATCAGTATGTGTTACCATTTTGGCATGAAAAAGAAAAGCTGCACAGTATTAATTGAAGAATTATTTAAAAGGTAGGACACACTCGGAGCCTGGCATCTGTAGTTTACTGTTATTTCAGACCTGTACAGTGCCAATCGTGTTCCTGAGAAACCCTGAACAGCAGCTGGGCTGTTCAACCAGAAGAGATTGTTCGAAAAGTCTATTCTTGTAATCAAATGCAAGTGGGTGTATGCTTATAAATCTCTCAGCCTGCAGGCACCCATATGTACACCGTGGGACACAGTCTGAGCATTTGAAGAAAATTTAAAAGGAGTTCAGTTGAGAAAAATCTCCAGATTTCCTGCACATACCGAGAAATAGCCACCACTTCTTTTAATCATATTCTGGACACCCATTTGTAAAAACAGAAAATGAGAACTTGATTTTTCTTGGAGAGGAAAGATTATGGTACAGCAATTAATTTGCGCTTAGCCTCTTTTTGACTGCATTCTCCACGATATTTTGCCTTATGATTTTACCTCCAGCCTGGTGCAAAAGCACTTATCATTATAATTTATTACATATGATAATTCCCACATTTTATTGCTTTTACCGCAGTAATGTGCACAACTTCCAGCGTGTAAACACCAGCTGTGAAGACAGTTGTTGCAGCATATAAACATTTTTCACGTACCTGGAACACTGTATTTGCAGACTGTGAACATCTTAAAAAAAATTAAGTCACTTTAATTCTATACCCAGCCTCATTTATTACACATATGACTTCATTAAATCATTTTGGAAATTGCAGTTACATGACTGAAGTCTTAATCTAGGTTTAAGGAGGCTAATGATATGTCTCCTAATGGAAAAAAAGAATCTGACCAAAAACCTTCCACATTTGAAATAAGAGTGTCATTCTAGTTCCTAATTGTAATTTCCTGATTCTGTAAGAGAAGCTGAAAACAAACACTTTAAGATCCTAACTGCTGTCTTTGCCGCCTGGGACTCTGGAAGGTGTCCTAACATGAGGTACAATCGGAGTTACAGCGTTGGTAGGCTAGATAATGAATATTCTATTAAAACAAGGCTCCAATTACACTTCCAAGGGAACTGAATTGGAAATCTGTGCTATTTTTAAAGACAATTCCATTTACAATAAAATTCCAGCCCAACTGGCTTAGTTTGCAGGCTGGGGAGGCATGTCCAGTCTTGTTACAAACACTGTAGAAGCATGAGCTTCCTACCCCTGGGTAAAAAAAAAATAATACCCTTTTCAAGAACAGCTCTTTTACAGTTTAAGCTGTCCAGATCAGAATGTAAAGCACAGCAGGACAGGGATGCTGCTTGGAAATACCATGTATGTGTCTATCTGCTTTACAAACACAATCACTGTGAGACAGGTGAGCAGAGATGCTCTTTGTCTGAAGCACAGTGTCTTCTGCTGCTGCAGTCTGAGACTTCTGGCTGCAACTCTGAGTCGCCACTGAAGGTACACACAAAGGGGGAAAGGTCCATAGAGGAAGGACAGATGACGAGGCAGAAGGGAAAGGAAGCATAGAAGTGCAAGCACTCACAAGAACAGATCCAGAAAAGAGTCCATGGAAGGCAGGGTCTTCTGGAAGGCACGGCAATACAAGGCCTGACATACTACTTTTCAAAAAATCGGTTTATCTAGACCCACTTTAGCTCAGAATTCTGTCCTTCCAAGCACGCAGACACTTCTTTTATATTTCAAGTATAAAACCTGTTTCTTCAGTGATATGTATGCAAGCCCACAGCTACTGCAAAATCCAGAAAACAATAAAATTGTGTGATTAAATGTAAATAAGATATTCTTATTATCCCACTGGAGAAGAAAAAAAATATAGCTTTGGTAAGCTTTGTATTCATGTGGAAGTCAGAAGATTCACTGGTATGTATCATGGGCCCACACACAGTGCAGTACTCAGTAAACAGCAATTGTGCAGTTTCCCTTAAATATCTCTGAAGTGAAAGATAACAAATGCAGGTGGAAAATCTACATCAACAGGTGTGGGCAATACAACCGATGTGTGTATGAAAGCTATGAAGGGGCTGAGAGGAGAATAACTTCAAAGGTTATAAAAGTGGTAAAATGGTAGGTTTCCTGCCCCACCCCCAATTACCATAGCAAATCCAAGGATTTCCCCCCAATTTATCTGTGCCTTTGTACAACACAGGAATTACCAGCAAACACCTTTACTCAGCAACCTGGTAACAGCTGAGTACAGAGAGAGAGAAATCAAACAGGGCTGGAGAAATGGGAGAGAAGAAAGTCTGCAAGGGGACTGGTTTCCCCTTGAAAAACACCAAAAAGCACGAGAGGGAAAATAGTGAGTGGGAAAATAGCTTTAACTCTATAGCAAATCGCAAAGCTGCTTTTAAGCGTAAAGAAACATTCTTCCGAAATTCTTTACAGCTTCATTTTGCATTGCTGTGCTATATTGTGTAATTTGCACCAGTGTATGCTACAGCTTAAGTAGCTAAATAGAAGCAGTCTGTAGTTTGTGAAAGAACAATAAAAGAATATTCAACTCTTTTGCAGCTACTTAATGACAGTTAAACCATACTTAAATTGCTTTTATGCAGTGGTATACAGAAAATGGGAACATGTATCAGGTTACAAATTCTTGCAGCATTAAATTTCCTTCAATTTTGGTCTCTTCTAGACCAAGGGAGGACTGCTGATTGTGCTCTGAGAGCCTATCCTGCTGTTAAGACAGTTAAAAAGTTGTTACAGTGCCAGGAAGATCTACAAACATTCCTGAAACTGAGCTAAGAAAACCCGAGGACAGTAATCCAAGTCTTCAGTTCACGGGCCAGTTAGGGTCATCCTCATCACCGTTTACAGCGACGTCCTTGAAACGGGAACAGCGGGGTTAGAGCTGCACCGAACAGAGAAGGACAATATCCTTGCCTCGTTTTCCTGGTTCACAACCGTAATTTACCACAGGGTAATAAATACAAGAGACCAAATTAAGAACGGGAAAACTGTACCTAGGGAAAGGATTTATTTAGCCCCTCCAAGTGCAAAATTTTAACCCAGCTGCAGGATTCACAGGTCTGGTCTCGGTACACTTACCTACAACAGTTACTTTTCTCTTTTATTAAAACTGCTATACATGCCTCTCCACTGTGGTCTTAACACTGTAGAGACACCCAGCTCTTCCAGAGTGAGCGTTTCAACCTCCTCCTGGGGAAA
>VXBW01002234.1:387467-451583 GCA_013400375.1 Thinocorus orbignyianus
CCAAAAAAGGCCAAAATTTACTTATTTTTCGGTCTTTCCTCCACCACGTGCTGCCAGCTCAGAAATAATGTTTCGGTGTTGGCCTGGGCGGGGGGGAGGTGGGTTCGTTAAGTCTCTTTCGAGCACTTAGTGTTGATCCCAAGATCAAAATTCTCACTAGAGGTAATCCACGCGGTTTTTGCGTGCCGGGTTAAGGCTCGCTCACGCAGCCTGCCACCGGGGCGGCTGCAAACCACGGGGAAGCTGGCCTTACCGGTCCGCCGGCAGCATTTGAAGGAAAACCCCAAACCGGGTTGAAAGGCTCGTAGGACACACATCCCCACCTCTCCAACCACCCCCACCCCCACCCCTCGGCGGGGAGGGGAGGGAAGCGGTCGGTGACCGGCAGTAACCCCGCTGGCGGGCAGCCGGCGCTAAAAACAGGCTCTTCCCCTGCCAGCGCCGGGGATGAGCAAGCGGGAGGGGTATCCGCAGCCAGCGCCTAACCTTTCGGCTGAAAAATTAGCGGCGGCGCTGGGGAGGGGAGGGGAGGAGAAGGGGAGCCCGAAATATAGCGCGCAGGGCCGGAGCGTACGCGCCCCACCGAGCCGCCGCCGGCGGGGTGAGGTCCCGGCCCGGAGGGGGCGAGAGGGACCGTGGTCCCGGTGCTAAGGGGCAAGGAGAGGGCGGTGGGCTCGGCCGGACCCCGCGGAGGCTGCGGGCTGGGCGCCGAGTGGCGCCGCTTGACCGGGAGTANGACGCATGGCTTCACTTCAGACTTACTGGCTTTTTATCTGTTCCTGATCTCATCTCAGGAGTTTGGGTAGCTCGCTTTGGCAATGCCAGTAACCCAGGCAGGCTCTGGTATCCACATGCCGGTGTGGAGCGTGTGAGGAAGAGTCATCAACTCCCATATACACCTGTATGCATTTAATTATATAGACACATGGTTATGTGCAAAACTTACATATATTATTTTTAGTTCTTGATATATATACCAGCATCTTGGGTACTATATTAGCATCTTGGGTGCTAGAGTTCACAGTCCTAAGCGGCATCCTGGTGGTCAGGGACCGAAGAGCCCTCTGGGGGCTGGTGCCCAGGGTGGCTGGCGTGCCACTGCAGCAGGCTGGCACAGCAGAGGAAGGACCGAGGGGACCCGGCAGCTCTGCCTGAGGCAGGACCCAGCACTCCGGCTGGGAAGCTGCCTCTCCTGCTCACAGCTGTGCAAGGGACCTGGAGTCTCACAGGGAAGCCAAGAAACCTCCAGCTTTTTTGCTTGTCTTCCCTTCACGCAGCAGTTGTAAGGGGGCCTCTGTTTTGTGCAGAAGGAGGAAGAGGGTGGTTGATGTCAGGAATGGCAGGGCACAGATGCTTTAGTAGAGGGAGGCTTGCAGCATCTCACAATCTGTGTTCATCTCCTCTCCCTCCTCTGGAATTTAATTCCTGTAAACTGTGAATAATTTATTGCAGCTCTTGCAAGCTTCAAGTTGTACTACAGTTTACAGAGCACTGGTGTTTAATGTTTTTCAAGCTACATCCAGAGGTAGGAGATGATGATTATTATGACCAAACCAAATTGCAGTGCCAGGAGCTTTTCGGGTGCCGTGCAGCTGTACATACAGCTATGTGAGAAGAAGCCTGGGTGGATTTATCCTATATCACCACTTCTGCCCTTTGTAAACAGAAGGTGTAAGAGATCACCTGGCAGATTTCATCTCAAAACACACATGTGACTGAATCTGAGGACATCACCTGATTTAACTGTGTTAAGCTGCAGTAGGTGGGGTGGCAGTAACAACATGAAGAAAACCTGATGCCATTGCTCGACACAGTAGATTCCTAAATCTGTTTCAATTAAATGTATGTAAATTTCTTCCATGTTCTGTTTTACATGTAGAGAGACTATATTTCTCCAAGACTGACATCACCTTGTTCCTTATTTAGTAAAAACTCACTGTGCACTTGGCTTTTCTGTTTCCCAGATCTACTAGTCTTCACTGCAGAAGCCTCACTCCAGAAACAATTGTTCCAGATTCAAGTGGACTGTGTGGCCCAGTGCTGAGGAAGATAAATGTATTTAACCTCACAGAACATGCTGCTCTCCCATGACCTGAACATGCTGGAACAGAACACAACTGCCTCAGAGGACAGCAGAGAGGCTGCAAGTATATTTCAATAGAGAAGGCAAGATAAGTTTGGTATGAAACTTCAAAGTGTGCAGGGAAGAATGTATTATTTCAAAACCCTTCATGTTTGTCCAGGCAGTTGGACAATAGCATTCCTAAAAGCATGCCATTTCTGTGTTACAGCACCCTTGGAAATGCTGGAGACCTCACAGGACAATTTGAAAATAAGTTCTGGCTTAAGGTGTTTGCCGTCCATTTTCCAAACACTGGAGCAGCTGATGTTAAATTTGGTCTGAAGTGCTTGGTATATGACAGACATTTTAGCACTTTGTTGCAGGGGCTTGATTTGGTGTTGGGTTTGCTCAGAAGCTGGGCAGCCACTTCTCCAAATGTTCACCTTGCTTTGCTCCCTGAATCTGTGGTTATAAACTTTCACCACGGCCAGTAAAAGAGGAGCTGATCTGACCCAAGTCACTGGTGAAAATCTGAAACACTAGGAACTGAAGTTTACTGGTTGAATACCAGTAAAGTGGCACCCCAACTTTACCGTGTAGGACCCGTTATCCCTGTTACATAGCAAAAGCCTGGCACAGCCTCTCCCATTGCAATCAGACCCTCCATTAACTAAGTTTAGTTTAAGCAGAGCTTTGTTTCCATCACTAAATGGATCAGGCCTCACTGCAGCTACTTAAGTGTTTTTGCCTTCTGACAAATTTCTTCCTGCTATGACTTCTCTCATGGTTAGAGCTTTCTACAGGTATTCAGGTAGGGACAAAACAGAGCTGACACACATCTTGAGGGGCTGTGATATGCAAGCAGTATACTTGGAGAAATAACCTCTGTTTCAAGGGTTACACACTGCCCTTACTTCTGCTTGGTCTTTGTGCCTGAAGCAGGACAACAGGGCAATATCTGCACTTGGGCACCTAAGTCCTTTAGAAACTAGCTGTCCTTTTGCGTGCTCTTTGTAGCAGAAGAGGCCAGACCTACTCAGTGCTCTCCTGGTGAGAAAACATTGGGAGAATTAAGTGGTTGAAATATGTTTGGCTTTGCTTCATGTGGGCCAAAATCTGAGGCAGAAACTGGAGAATGGGCGTTTGTTTCATTCCTCTCCAAGTTCCTTCTTACCCTCAGCTCCTCCTTCCTTAGAACATTTCTGGGAAAATAGAGGAAAACAATCCATGCTGGCTAGTCCCTCAGTCAGGCAGGAGAAACCCCACTGACTCAGAGAACAGAACAGTGAGCATCTGAGTCCTTCCTAGGAACAGAAGCTGGTATGTCTGTGTCCAGTGTTCTGCACACCCCTACCTAGCACATCCAGTCTCACATCCACCTTGAAGAACCTAAAGGCCAATGCTTTTAGACAGATCAGCTAAGTTTGGGCCCTTTCAAACAGGACTGAGGTTGAGAGCCACAGGGTAATTTACAGTAGTTTTGAGATTCGATGGCTCCCTCCTTTAGAATAGGAGTCTTGATCTGTAAATTAGACATGAAGCCTGCTCAGATTGGTATCTGAAGGTAAACTCTTGAAAACACTGGATTCACTGAGCGTCATTTGATGCGCTTTTACTAGGCCTGTCATGGGCTGCCCAATGTTGTTGCAAGACCACATGCCTCAGAGGCCACTAGTTTTTCCTGCTTTCTAGCCACACAGGCAAAGATTGCTTGCCCCAAAATGTTCCAAAAACTACTACAAACTTGTAGTTCAGTTGCCTTTGGCAAGTCCTAGTCTTGCCTTCAGAGATTCCCAGTGCTATCAGTCAAAAACTCTGCGTCTGAGCCTCAGAACCTAAGAAATCTTCCACTGAGGAAATAGCCCTTCTTACCTCTTCCCTCCCAACAGGCGACACTCCCTGCCAGCAGCAAGCAGCCTTTTATAGCCTCCAGCTAATTAGGCCTCCCAGGTACAGAGGGTCATAGACCCCCAGAGTACTCCCAAGAGCTTTTCTCCCTCTCCCAGCCTGAGCCTTCACATCGCTTGCAAATCCACGGGATTTTATTTACACAAAGGCCTCTTTCCAAGTTTTGGCACTTGGGAGGTCACTAGAATATAAGAATGACTTACATCCCCATGACTGTCCTTTACGCTGGCAGCTCAGCCAGGCAGTCACAGGAGAGTATTTGGAATGGCATGAGAAAGGAAAGTAAGTGTGCAAGGGAATTTGCCTAATGTAAATGAAATTCAGGCCCTCAGTTCTTATCTGGCAGGTTAAAAGTGCTAGGCTTAAGCCTAGATCCTCATCCCCTGTTCAGGTCTGTGTTGTGAGAGAGGGGAGGTGGAGGAGAGAGAGTGCAGCTCTTTTCATATACCTCCAACTATACAGCTGCCTACCGCTCAGTGGGGATGGAGCTGCATGGGAAAGCTAGCCATTTCATTTCTCTGGAGATTTTTAGTGCTGAGCTGTTAAACAAATCTGTCCTACATAATGTAAATGTATTCTGCAACACAGCACATTATTCTTGATGAAGTCATATGGATGCTAGGCTGAAAATTTGCCTCTAATTTACTTTGTGCACACAGCCTCCTTTCAAACATAAGGTGAATGACTTATTGTAACCCCAGATTGGTTTCAACACTAAGTTACTATGCCATGACATCTAGACAAAGTAAATTAAGGAAGTGGTTTCACAGAACAGGCTGACACAAGGCAGGCACAGAACTAATTCTGTAGCAAATATGGGGTGAGTCATGCATCTGCCATATGTGCTTCAGTTAAGTTCTTGCAGATCAGTATCTTGTACATATAGCAAACATAAGGAAGAGGCTGTAATTTCATGCCGTGATTGTATATAACAATACTGCTATGGTAGCATCCACCTTCAAACATTTCTCCCTTTAACCTACCAGAGGAAACTAAGCATCACTCTTACCTTAGGGAAGCTATACTTCTCTCCCCTACTGCAGTTTTCTCACCCAATTTCCCTTTTATTTAGGGAGCTGTGTCTCCAAAGTCATAACAAGTTTGCAGTGGCTCCACAGGCCAACATTTTACTTTGGTGGTCATCTGTCATATCCCAGAACTTCAAGATATTCCTTTTCTTCTATGGTTTCAAAAAGTGTGAATCAGATTCCGAAAACACACCCCGGCCAGCTCAGCAGAGTGGACTCGCTATCATTTGTTTTCAGATTTAACACACGGTCTGAGTGAATGGCTGACAAAAGAAGAAGGGTAGTTCCATGCTGGAGAACTGCAAAACTGCCATCGTGTTGTTATGTGAGGAGCAGATGGAGTCTGACCAATATAAGTAGGTGGAGTCTGGTGAGTACCTGCACATCATTTTCTCCTGCCTACCCCCAGCCCGTTCTTGCTGAGACAATCATCCCATTGCAAGTGAGTCCTGAGTAGAAAGGGCTTATGATACCCATTGGCTACATATGTCTTGGAGGCATCTGCTTTATTTCTTAAAACGTACAATGTTGCCTGTCCTACAGCTGCATGGACACCTACTACTGTACTTGACAGAGAGGAGACTGGGATGCAGGTGACCAAACTAAAGTAGATGGCAGTGGACATGGTAAGAAAAAATGTCTCTGTTGCCCTGAATTTGCTTCTTCCAGATGTCTGCGTATTTTAACATTACCTAGGAAACAAGGAAGCAAGTCTCTACCTTTTCCCTGAAGTATTTGTACCATAATTACAGCTGCTCAGTTAGATTATCTTCAGCTCTTACCAGAAGATCCTGTCAGATAATCACAAAATGTGTTACATTAAGGATCACTGCACACTGAGAATTCACCAGTTCCCTGACCTTCACATGCCTGCTGTATTTTCATGCTTCTTTTCCTGCAGGTATCTGCTCTGCTAGAACTGCGTGTCAGGTTTTACATCTCTGATATTTCCAAGTCTTCCCAGAAGACTGGGAGGTCTCACTTGCACAGAGGGTGCTTGTGCTTATTGAACTGGCTTGGCCTTTCCTGATCCTTCCTTAGCAAACCCCCAAATACTAGCTGCTTTTAAATAAATTACCATTGAGCTACTATTGGTTCTGGCTGTAGCCACTGCAGCCAGACTGTTGCACAGGGTATGCACTACCCTCACACACTCAGCCTATTTCTCTTTGTTAATTCAGATTATTTTCTATTCTTGGGTATCCTCTGTGCTCTACTGTTAAACACTTCCTTCATTTCAACCTAGAAGTGCTGCATTTTGCTGCGTGATAAAGCAGCAGCACGCTGCGTTTGGGTAATGATTCTGAACTGAAGTAACCCCGACAGACAACTCTTTCATTATTACAAGTGCTGGAAGAGGCCACACCGCAGAACCAGATCTTCCTGCCTTGAGTTACAGAAATAGGGAAATGCAAAATTCTGTTTTCAGCATTAAACAATCAAAAAAGGCATCTGGTTTGCAAGGTAATGCATGCTAGAGGGGGCAAGCATGAATTCTGGGTTCTGAAACAGGCTGTCATCATTTTGTAACTAAGACCTAGTTGTTAAGTGCACATCTAAGGAATTTTACAGGGATGGAAGAGCTAGATTTTAAAAGCTATTGCAGTGCTATGAAGAATCTCACTAAGAGCTTATTGGTATCTTCTGCCTCCTAAACACTCTACGCTTTCACCCAGAGGCACACAAGGTTATCCAGTCTGCGTATGGAAATACTCTGGGGAGTACATTCCTGTAGTTCTCTTCTCTCTAGAGTATTAACAGGATCATCTCATGATGCCCATGTTGAAAGTGCTTTCAGCAAATTGTGGTGGGACCATTTAAGGAGTTTGGCAGTGGGTGACCAAAGAAGACTTTCTGACACACCTTCTAGTAGATTTTCATCTGTCTCTAACAACTGTCAGAATCTTAAGGGCTGTCCTCTACAATGAAATCCAGAACTAGTTTAGTAGCCCAGGTCTTTTGCAGTGCTTCCTTTGTGGTAGTAACCCACCAGGCAGTGTGGAAACAGAGGGGCTTTTAAATGTCTCTGTTCACCTGATCTCACCTCAAGCAAGATTTTAACCTCAAATTTTCTGATGACGTTTTCTAACAGTGAACCCGATGCAGTCAGAGACCTACCAAATTTGGCTGTTTCACTAGAGTGAACAGTGAAGAGCTGTAACAGCTGTTTCCACTAGAGTTTTCTTACTGTGTGATTGTCCAAACAAACCAGGATGACAGCCTTTTGAAATCTAAACAGGATTTATGGAGAGAAGTGTTTGGAGAAGGCTTTGCTGGGTAGAGTGATTCCAAAGACTGAGGGTACCTCTCAGGGTGCCTTGCAGTCAGCTGCCTGGTCCTCCTTTAGAAACTAAAAACTCTTTTCTCCTGAAAGTTCAGAAGTGCCACAGTCACAGGTGTCATCTCCTAAATGTTTTGAGGTTGAGACTAAACTTCAGTTCAAAGAGTCTGAACTCACAGGGGAAAGAGGAGTTGAATCCAAACAACCAAGGTACACTGTCTCTAGAAGAGGATGAGACTGGTTATACTTGCTAGACTCATATGTGGCATCCCACGGTCACTTGGACTATATCCTTCTCTTCACCTCAGCCACTCTCCTTCAGGTTCCAAACCTCTCTTTGCTTTGAATGGTGTCATCAAACTTCATCTGCAAAGACAATACCCAGCTGTCCAGACCGCTGAATGCTTCTCCTGATGCCTCCACAAAGCCAGTGAATGGTGGAAGGTGAAGAGCCATAAAGCTTTGCCTGTCAATGAAGGGTATGTGGCGATGGCACATTGTTGCAATGTGATGACAAAGGAATCCTCTGTGCCCTTTGGCTCACTGCTGCGGTTGCTGGATTTTAAAATTAAATGAGCAACTGAATCAATGGTGGGGAATCAGGAGGCCAGAAAAGGGCAAATGGTGCAAATACCTCCTATGTTGCCCCGATTCTGAGATGAGTAATTATTGTCTCTTAACCTCAATCAAAACCTCAAAAACCTTCTAGAAAATACAATGGGAAGATTTGGTCCTTGCTGCAGCCCCTTAATACTTTTCTATTTCACATATATGCATTCTGCACACACCATAACCTTCTTCTCTCCAACATAATCCTTCACAGCTGCTACCACAGAAGCATGCCAAAACAGGGCCAGGGCCTCTGGCTACATATCGAGGTGGGTAGAAAAAGATCCACTTAACCATAAACTCCAGAGTTACCATGAGCAACAAGTTCCCATTAATTTGCATTTTTCTTCCCTTCTACCCCATCATGTGCTTGGCTTATTTCACAAGTCTCAAGCATATAAATAGGTTTGTCCTCCACACACGTAAAACTTAGAATTTCTATGGATACTAAATAAAAAAAAACTATTATGATAATTTCCTTCTCCTGAATAAATGAGTCAAGCCCTAAAGCAAATTCCTATCACTCTTCATGACCAGTTGCATTTAGCTAAATGTAATCATTTCTGCAGCACTTACCACAGGCATAACATTAATCAAGGAATTCTGTTTAAAAAAATCTCCATCAGCATCACTGACCTGATGTATGTCTATTATGGGTCATTAATCATACATTGAGGACATGTGTGGGTGCGGTCAAGTTTAGTCTTGGAAGAGGTTCTGCTTCAACAGGTTTGAACGTTACGTCCCACTGGGATCATCTGTGAAGCTTTTATTTCCAAGCGAAAATAACACCAGAAGCTTTTCAGGAAGTTTTATTATCTTTCACATTCTGCCCTTCGCTTCATATAAGTTTCAGTCATTCTCCCTCTTTCAGTTATAAATGTATTTCCCCTGCAGCCACAGTTCCAAGTATCAACCAGAGAGAGCACTACAGAACAACTCATGATGCTTTTTTGCAGTCTGTCAGTGCTGCTTCTGTAACAAATAATAGGCTCATGAACTCAACTTCTGCACATTTTCTGGCATTAACCCTCAGGAGTCATTTTCATATTTCAAGGTTTTATTCACATTCTTCTAAACAGTTGGGGTACAGGTGGCACGAATGCCAAGGATTAATTTGACAAATACTCAGTTTATGTTTTCATGTTTGCCAGAGTCACGTTTTGTTCTCCATCTGAGAAATTCTGTGACAAAGTAACAAAACCTTGTGTCTCAGATTTTATATCCGAGTCCAGACCATGATTTTGTCCAGCACAGATCTGTGCTTGTGGTATTAGAGTCCTGATGATGCACTTATTCAGAGCATTGAAGTAATTTTATCCATGTCTACCAGGAGTAGGCAGACCCACTAATATTCTCTGAGAACAGTTCAGACTGCTTGTACGATCAAGCTTTTATTTTTTCTTTGTGGGAAGTAAGTGAATCATAGATTTTGCAAGTGCCAATGCTATGAAAATCCAACTGTGAAAACACTTCTGGGAAGTGATGAAAAAAAGACTGTGAATATGTTGAAAAGGAGTTTTTCTTAGACTTTGATGATATATTCCTGGAGTTCTCCTTTGCCCCCGCTATTCTTTCAACTCTGTTATTTCAGGATAAAAGGTTTAGGAATGTGGGGGTAAGAGGTAAGAGCACAGAACTGCATGTCTTGAGAACCCAAAGGGTCCATGGATATCACTTCAGTGCTTTATCTTTCCTCACACACGTCTTCGCATTCCAGTTCACCCCCTCTAGGCAAGACCTGGGCTGTCTTGCTATTCTCTACAGCAGGTAGCACCTGAGGGCTTGATATGATGTGCCTCTAGTCCTACAGGAATATTGTATTGTACAGACAGTTATTTCCCAAATTTTGTAGAAATGGTTGTATTACTGTTTTTGATCAGCCACAGACTGGAAATAGCATAAATACCAACGTTTTTCAGATGTTCCATAAAAACAGATGCCATTAAGATAAACCACAAGTATTAGAAGCCTCCCTATATTACTAGTAACCCGTTAAAGAAACAGTGATCCTCCGCCTCGTCTAGCTGTGTATAAATACATTTTATGGAAAATAACAAATGGGATGTTTAGGACAACAGGCATATTTTATTTCTTATTTTTATTTCTCATGCAGTGTTTTAGCTACACAACAGCCATTAATTTTAATGGAAATCAAAGCACCAAGTCCCTGTGTGATGTTTCAGAAAAGCATGCACAAACACGTAGTGCCTGGAAAACAGAATTCAGAATTTAATGATGTCTAAATGGAGAACGGACGAAACCCAGGTAGGTAGAGCTGGTGCCAAAGACAAGTGTACAGGTAAGTGTTTTCACTCCAATTTGTACCTTTTATGTCACAGAAAGTCTTCCTGTCAAATGCTTTATAGGAAAAAAGCTATAGTGGAAATCAGATGGAGTCATATGACAGGGTGCATTGCTATAATTTTGAACCAATGTAAAGTTACCTCCTCTGTTGTCACACCACACAAGGCAAAGGTGTGCTTGTCAGCCATCAATAGATCTTCAGATCTTCTTCAGAACTGTGCACAGGGAGACTACATGGCTCTTTGTCGCCACACAGTTGAGGTCACCAACAGGTACCCCCAGCCAGGGTGCCGTAAGTTCTGTTAAGCAGCCATCCTTAAGCTATGCTATGCTCAAAATCTTATGTGAAGAATGTAAATACACCTTATATGTAAAGATAAGGATTTATGAACAGCATAAATGAAATCTTGATAGCCTAATCAAAGAATTATCAGTCCAGATCTAATTGTTACAAAAAGAAAAAAGAAAAAAAAAAAGGATGGTGCTATAAAGAAAAAACCCTCCATAATAGTATAGTTTAAAATGTTAATCACAGAGTTTTTAGTTTTCACCCTTTTTCCTGGTGTAATACTTGCCCTCTACTTCTCCTCTGGATCCTAATGCTGATAGTTTCCACTTAGTTGGAGGGGAAAGGGCAAAGTAACATAGGTGTTTTCTGCTATGCTTTCACATGTTGCTCCTTATTCAATTGCATATTACAACTGAGTCTGCAACTCCATATTACATCTGAGTTTACTATAGATTACAAGTTTTATCTATGTGAAATACTTATACTTTTTTCACTTTGCTACTCCTACAAGAAGCTTTGCCCGGCTCCAGGTCTGCATTTCTTTAACTGGTGACTGGTGAGCTGGGACATTCAGAACCAGCCCGTGTTCCATCTCTTACCATTCCATGCCTATACCCCGCCACACTGCATCCTGTATCCTCCCTTCTGAAGGCCTCTGCTATCACACCAGGGCTGCTATTCCTCTGAGCAGCTATGTTACTGCTACCAACACTAAAACTATGGCTGTACCATACAATAATAGGCAAAACAGACATAGCTGCGTGGTCATTAGAAGATTGCTGTTACAGCTAAACGTATTAGACTAACACCCATAGCTCTGAAGCCAAGCGGAACTCAGGGACTTGAAAGAGATTTTGTGCTGGTTGCCCAGACATAGAAAACTTCAGACTGATAATGAGGAATAACTACCGAGTGACCGAGTATTTTAAAATAAAATGGCAAGTAATTCATACTGACACCATAAATACCAGGAAGGATCCACAGCGATTCTGGTGCAGGATCCCATGCTTACAGCTGAATAGGGATTGGCAAATACCTTACACCAAACTTTAAATCTGTAAACACTCAACATGTGGAGACTTTGGCACACTGCTCTGGAGAATGTGTGAAGCAACAATGTGAGTTCGTGAAATTTTTACAGCTTCTTTAGGAAAAAAATCAAATAAAAGACATCACAGCCACGACAGAATTCAGCGTCTTCCATATAGATGATTTAGTACTAATATTCCTAAATGAATTATTATGCATGAAGCATTATGTGAAGTTCTGAATTGGAGGTGGTTTTCTAATTTACAAAATGGATGCATATGAGGAAACCCTGTTACAAATAGATATAAAGCTTAGTTAGGAACAATCTTTCCTTCTAAGCTTTGTTTTTTGGCTCTTAGTCATTAATATTCTCCAAATGAGTTTCAGTCTTTAACTTACTATCTGAGGATCTTTGGTCTGTCTCTAAAAAGCAAACATATAGTCTGAATGTATGCCAAAGACTAACAGCTGTCTTCTGTTTGACATAGATCAATACAAACACTGCCTTGTTTTTGCACATAATTCTGTTTATCAACTATTCCACTTTTTCAGTTTTAGAAGTACTGCATATTCAAACTGCTTTAATAGCATTAAATTAAAATCCAGCAATGAACAAACCTATAGCAAATAGTAAACTTAGCTGGAGAGAGTAAATAATTTATCCACAAATAACTGGAGTTTTTTAATAACTAAATACAGTAGAGGTGCTGATACATTCTAACAGGAGTTTTTCAGTTTGATTTTCTTTTTTTCACCACAGAATTTTCCACTATATTATTTGACCAGCTCAATCACACAATAACAGAAACACATAGTTATTTTTAGTCACCTGAGTTCATTTTATTGAGGTCAGTAAGACCGACTCAGTATTCAATTTGTGTCTACCTGTCAAAGATAAAGGATTCTGCAAATGATCCATGAGGCAATGGTGGTTACTAAACTAAAAAATAAAATAGAAAGTTCCCCCTCACAAGACATACTTCTTCTTATTTTCTTACAAGTAAATCCAAGTTTTTATCCTGTCTCTAACTCTTCACAGGAGTGAGTCTGTCTTGAGAGGGTAATTTTGGTAAAACCTGTAAGTTTAATCATTTCTATACATGCTGTTTTAGATGCTGACTTAATTTTACTTTATTTGATAAGAAGGAGAAAACCTGGGTCTCCTCAAGCCGCAAAGGCTTTAAGCAAGGGGTGACCAACCTAACTCCTTGAATAAATTGCACCTTCAAGATGAAGTTGTTGTGCCACAGACAGTAATATTTTGTACAGGTGGGAGCTGCTGGGTAATCCAGGCCCCCACACAAATATGAAATGAGCCAAGAAGCTTCTCATTGTGTCTTGTGTCGCCTTGCTGTCCATAAACTAACCCATCCTAACTCCACTTATAATAGCATAATCAGCTGCTGGTGATCAATCAGTATTATCTCCTGCCTGTGAACAACCCTGGAAAACCCTCCTTCTTTGATGGTCCATGGTGTGTGGTATGTTGCTTCTAGTTCTCAGCCACATGAAGACTAATACGTGTCTCATGTTGCCAAGGAGGCTGGACTACCTTGCTTTCAGCCTTCCATTAATGTGAGTGATTGCAATGTTTTTCTATCTACAAATCATCCCCTGGGAAAATCTGTTTACCCAATAACTGTCCCCTTATTTCCTTTTCCGTAAAAATATCTGTAATAACTCTCTGAGGGTATGCATCTACACTGAGTTACTCAGCTCCCTAGTCCACTTTTTGTCCTGGTTTCCTGACATCTCCATTAAATAAATGTTAGTTTATGTAATCTTCTGGGGGTTTGTTTTGTTTTGGTGGATTTTTTTTGTTTGGCTGTGTGTGTGTTTGTGGTTTTGGTTTGGGTTTTTGGGGTTCTTTTTAACTCCTGAGATAGCGAACTAATTATCTAAGACTTAAGTATAATTTTGGAGATTGCTCACTCTGGTCAAAAGGCAGCATTAAGTCTGCCATATATAACCTGAAAATACCTCTACGTACCCTCATGCTATAGCCTAAGGCATGCAACATACCATTTCAGTTCCAAACTGAAAACATTCTGCTGCCAGGCTGGAAAAACACTGATTACCATAGGAAAGAGTATCTGCCTTACAGCCACAAGGCATCACTACTACCTCAAGTACTTATGCAGTGCATAACTAACCACCTTGGTCTAGAGATGCCAGAAACTGCAGACATAATTCTACATCACTGGAGCTGCAGCCCAGGAGCTGGATGCAGTTAGCCAGGATATATAGCCAAGAACTCTTCCCGCTATCAACCGACTTGACATTTCATCAAGCTTATCTTAGTACTGAATTTGAGCAGTGACCTCAAATGCTTTAGTAATAAAGTCAGTGGAAGACTAAGCCACATGTTGTGCTGTAGCATCTGCTTGAGGAGGAAGTGAAAGTCTCAGAGTACTTGAACTGTATCCTGGATAAGATGGTATCAGTTCTCACCACAATGCTATGCAGGGAAGGAGAAAGGGAATTTCGTCTGTAGTTTCACACTGGTGTCTGTTTGCTCCAGCAACATGAAAACAGTCAGACTCAGAGGCATTTCTTGTTAGTAACCTTCCTCTAGATGTGGTATTTTCATGCTTATTGAGGTGGCAGATTCTGAGATGCAAACCACAACTGCTAGTTTCAAAAGTTTTTACAAATATATTCTCCCAGTCCTGTTACCTTTACCCCAGTGTGGGAAGTCCTAGAGTATTGGTCTGGTCAGAAGGTGGTTGATTCCAGTGACAAGTAAGTAAAATGTGATTTGCCATTGTGCAGTAATTTTCAGATCAGAAATTTGAAGGTCTCTGAGTCCATGTGTTAACAGAAGAACATAAACACATTTGCACTGGTTAGATCAGAGCTCTGTTTCTCTCAGCATCCAGAGAGCAGTTGCAGACATCTAAGGAAGAATATAAATAGAAGACAAGCATATAGCATTATTTCCCCGATATAACCTGTTGGTCTCCAATGACCTGAAACCGGGGGATGGTAGGGTCTCTTTAAATTTAAAAAAAAAAAAAAAGACAGAAAAAAAATCCCAGAGAATCCTCACTAGCATGATGGCAGAGTTTGAAACCTGCCTGTATTACTGATGGCATACACCACAGCAATAATTCCTACCTATCTACTTCAGTTCCTACAGGAGGACCAGGTCTTCTTTGGGGATTTGTGGACTGCTACAGCAGTAGCATTAAGGAGAATAAGCTGGCCTTGGAGTAGAGTTTATTGATTATAAACAGTGTTGAAAAAAAACATATTTACATGATGGTTAAAGAGTGTGTCAGCTCTAGTTTGAGCTAAAGGCCAGGGCAGTATAAAGGCTCTTTATCAGGTCTCTGATAACTTTATTGCAAAGTGGGAGGATGAGATGTGGTTTCCTGGAAAATAAGAACACGTTATTCTCTCTAAACATTTTGCATCAAATCACCAAGAAAAAATATAATTGCAATCTCTCTGTGATTTATTTTTAGTTGTTTAAAGGATTATTAACAAAGTAGTGCCAAACAAAAAAAAAACCACCAAAACAATACTAGCAGACATACACTCAGCAACACTGTAGCTGTTGGTATGCCCTTTACCAGCATTTTTGGTTTCTGAGATTTTCAGTTTTGTTTGATTCATAGGCTGTAAAGCCCTTTCTGTAAGAACAGTTAGAAATACCTACAGAAAAAAGAGTGAAAACTCTTTTCCCTTTGATGACAACATATAGTCTAGATCTGCTACACTGTTCTTCATCCATATATCTCAAAGCATTTTACAAAGTAGACTGTAAACAATGTCTTAATTTTATAAAGAGAGGCTTGAATATGGAAGGAAGTGTTCAAGGTCACACTGGAAAGTACTGGCAGAGGTGGGAAGTGAATGTGTCTCTCCTAAGTCAGGGGAAAAAAATAGTGAACTTTTTATTCGATGGTCACACCAAAACCTGGGGAAACAATTATTCTGGTTCAACCCAAATCAAAAGACATGTTGATAAGTTATCAAAATAATGCTGAAATGAAAAGTACAAGTTACAACATTTCCTTTTGTTTTTCTAGTAAAAACATATCCTTGAACTGAATCGAGGTTTAGAACTGTTTCCCATTTTCTGTTTGGTGACTGTAATTACTTTTGCCAGTACTGTGTCAGAGCTTCAGTTCAGAGTTTTACTTGGCCACAAATACCCCCAACACATTGTAACACAAGATAGATGCTAAAAGAGAAATCTGAGCTTCTGTTTCTTTCAAAGGACAATCAGTAAAAATTGCTAGATATTGAAAGAACCTGATAAACAGAGCATTGTTTCCTTTTGCCTAGAATAGTTACTGACCTACAAAGTGGAAGTGGTCTAGATCTTCCATCTCTGCAACTTTTCTGTAAAGGGCAGAAGAACAAGAAAGGTGCCAAAAGAGCATAATGCATTCAAAGATGTTGTCTAAAAAAAACATAATGAAAACTGCACCACTACTAGATATGTGAGATGTCAACAAGTATCTAACCCTGACATATATTAACTTGTAGGTACAGCTACAAATATGAGATATATCAGATCAAATGTCCATTGACCCCGTATCTTGTCTCAGACAGTAGCCAAGACAAGTACTTATTTGTGAGAAAAAAATGCAAGAATAGAACAGTTATCTAGAAAAAGTTTTGCTGATATACTGTCATCTTTCTGTAGCTTGAGGTTTAGGGAGAAACTGTATCCTCACCTCTCTGTTTATTAGCCCATGATGGACTTTCATTCAGTCATGTAATGAAATTTAAACAAACTGACATCAGTACTCAGTGGTGATGCAGCATGACCATTGAGTGTGACATAAGAACACACACTGTGCTGGTGAGTATTCATATGGAGAACGGCTATGATAAACTGTGGAAATAGTTTATGATACACTACATGATTATACATATATACTATATGATTTGATAAATATGATACACTGTGATTAGCCCATGCAAATGTGGACCTGGTGCTAGATACGTGTTTACAAATAAAGTCATCACCAGTTTTGCCAAAAATGTTCCAAAGCTGGGCTTTAGCTGGTTGTTCTTATTTCCAAAACAACTTACCAACAGATTGATCTACCTTTGTGACTTACGAGTAAAACCTGAAGGTTACTGAAAGAGTATTGTCATAAGGGGTGTTGGCAGCTACGGATTCACACCTACACCCTTTTGCTGTGGACACTTCCTCTCCACCTGTCCTGTCTGGACAGAAGGTGCCTGTCATCTCAGTTAAATTGGGAAGACAAAATGATGACTACACTTGGAGTGGGTGCTGTCTTAATCATCCCTAGTGTTGAATCCATGTATTTACAATGAAGCCTCTATTGGTGATAGTATGCAAGTGCAAAACTCTTAAAAACCAAAAGGCTAAAACAATTAAAGCAAGGAACAAATACTTAAAGGCTCAGTAATTCACTTTCATACCTTCAACAGGCTGTCCTTTGATGGGAAACACTTCCTACAGTTGCAGGGATACTCACCTGTCCTTGGGCTATGCAAATGTTGGAAGAAAATATTAGTCCAATCTCCTGTACACAAGACTCTTGTTTAATCCAGGATGTGGCTGGTATCATTTACACTGAATTTACATAATGCTGGAAACAAAGGGTAAGCAAATCCAGCTGCCATGCCTTCTCTCTCTCTCTTGTACATAACCTATTACATGTGATGACTGATCAAATTTTTAAAAACTTTAAAAGGCTTTAGGTACCTGTCTCTTTTTTTATCATAATCATCATAACCATAATCATAATGTAAGACGTTTCAAAGAGCAAACATTTTCAAACAAATTGCTCATGTTCCTAGTTCAGCACTTCGGAGTATGTTTTATTGGAGAGGGGGAGAAGGAAGGGGAAAGGACTTGAGCCAGATGCACCATTAAGTTTAGATGCTACTCACCCAAATACTGTGTTCAAAGACATTGAAGGTTGCATGAACATATCTGATCTGTGTATTTAAATATAAGGACATAAATATTGTGTAAATATAAAGTCCTTTTTAAAGCTCTGAATGTAGGGCAGGTTTCCAGAGCTGCCGATCACAAGTAACTGCCTCCTTGGGAAATGTACATATTTAGCATCTGGGAATCAGACTACTTTTGTTGATTTTTTCAGCTTCAGGTCTTGGACACTCGAGGACTTGCTCATTGTTCTCTGTGCATGAGGAACACAACACAGAAAAGCTAAGGAAGAGAAATCAAAAAGCCAAGGTAACACTGTGGGAGATTTTTAACTCAAATAATTTCTATTCCATTATTAAGTCCATTTTCTTTTGATGGGCATTAGTAACATTGTCAACTCTTAATTTTCCAGGAAAATACAAAAAAAAAATCTCTGTGAAGTGAAATATACCCCAATGATTTTGCCTCCTATTGTCAGAAAGTACTTAATTGAAGTAAGAGAACCGAGATTTTAAACAACATACTCATTACAATGAAAGGCCTTGGGATCCTGAAAGGGTGGAACCACACCAGCAAGAAGGCATCTCTTTTGTCTGTCAATTATATTGTTCTAAACAGGATGACTCAGGGCATGAGCCACAATAAAAGCTGACAATACAGAGGAAGATGTCCTACTTCCTCGTTGTCTACTGGGTTAATCTTTCAGTGCCTAGGAAAGGTTGGAGCTTTCATCCTGTGCCATTTGTTGGTTTTATCAGTGTTGTCTGTGGGGAATGACTTAGCACTGTCTGTTACTGTGTCAGTGCTTCCAAAATTCCCATCCCACAAATAAATCACCAGCAGCAATATTCGTTTCTTGCCAGCCTGCTGATTAACAAGCAGGTCTGGGCCAGCATTACTCTGAACATAAACATCCATCTGCCATTCAGTAATTTGTATTAAAAAATCAGTGTGAAGGGCTCCGTGCAAACTTCCAGGAGATGTATGTTATAGAAGCTTTGTTTAAAGTAAAGGTGTGACTTACCCCAGCTGTGCATGAGTCCTGGGAGTTGCGTGTACTTGTGCTGGTTCCTGCTTACCGTGGTGATGCAGGGGTACTGCCTGGCTGGGGTTGATAGCTGTGGGTGTATTCTGATTATTGCTAACACTACAAGCCATAAACACACAAAAAACTGCAGTTATGAAGCAGTTTGAACATACAAGGAAATACTGCTTTTCTAAAGCAAAGGAAGGGAGAGGAGGCCCACTGACAGTGAAGACAGGATTCCACCCCTGGTGTTCATGCACAGCTTAACATACGTGTTACAGGTTGGCTGATCTCAGCCAGGTAGCTCATGGAATAATTTATATCTGTAAATGCAGGTCTTCAAGAAAACAATCCATGTGACTCCACTCTCTCCTTGCACCAACATAAGATGTCCTGAGATTTCTTCTGAAAACCATCCTTTCTGCTTGCAGCCAGAGGCAATGTAGAGGTTCCTTCTGCAGCTGCTCGTCGTTGCTCTCCTTCTAGCTTTAGTCAGAGCTTGTCCACTCCATTTCTATTTGGGGTTTGCTGCTGGACTAGTTTTCTCTCTTTGTAATGAGGCAAGTTGATTCATAAAAGCTAATGTGGCTGCCCGTGCTGGCACAAAGGGAAACTCCAGGAGTGTGCAGTCAGCAGTAGGAAGGGGAAGGATGGGAAGGAGAAGTAATATTATAGTATTTGTTACCTAGCCTTTCTAGAACTCTCCTACTCAACTAGTCTTTGTTATCTAAAATAATTCTGTGTTCTCAGCTGGTTTTGCTGCTTTAATGAGAAAGGAATTTTTATTTTCTAACTAGTAACCAATTTTTAATCCTTCTCAAAGCTTTCTCAGCCTGTGGATTTCAGCCTTTCTTAATAGCTTCCAACAAGGCACTTTAAAAAAGCTATTTTGAAAACTTCAGTTCTTTATCATGCAAGGTTTGTTTCATCCCCCTTTATCCTATGGAGCTTGGCCTTACATCACTGAAGTCAGGGAACTCTGCTGTTCTATATTGGTTGGGAACCGAGCAGCCAAGAATCAGCTCCACTAGTCGTCCCGAGAAGTTTACTTCAGAAGCATGACTTACAAAGACAAGACTATTTCAACCCCTATTATACTGTTCACATCACAATGCTATATAATTGCATCTCTAATGATTTGGTTCAGAATATTTCCTTCTAACGGCTTTTCTCAAAAGACTAGTGTAACGTGGATGACCCTACAGCCAGGCAGCTGTTCTGAACGATAAAGAGCATGATTTTTACCACCACCACAGCTATTTTGTTCCTTCATTTCTTAGGAACTCCCAGGCAAATGTCATCCAGTCCTGGCAAACACTCACAAATTCCTACCGGTTTTGTATCACATTTCTTTATAATGACAATGCTCCATCAGCAGACAAACATCAGTCAATCTTTTCCCTTATTGTGAAGACTACAGCAAAATGCTCATTTTGCTGCTGCCTTTTTGTTCTCCCTTGACAGAAAATGTGTGCTTTGTCTGGATTATATTTCTTTTTCCTCAGAGGATACAATAAGGCAATAACAAATATAATGTCTGGACAAAGAATCCTTTTCCCTATTTCCATACTATAAGGACAGTGCCAAGGAGAGAGTGAACTACAGCCCTGCCCATGGATACACTACAAATGCCAACAGTTTGGTTTATCATTTAATGTCATTTATAATCAGGCAGCCCCCATTGATTCCCATTCAGAATGAGAGCCTTATTATCCAAGGTACTGCCAAACAATTAACCAAGAAGAGAAGCAGATGCTTACATGAAGCTTATTCATACCTAGAGAGTTTATGTAATTTCTGGCATCTCCTGTTTCTAGCTGGATTATAAACAATGTTAAACATTTACATCTTCAAAGTTTTAATTGCTCTCCATAGGAATCCAAATGAGTTATGTTCTATACCTATTATTATCCGTGTTTACGAGGAGCAGGAGACAGGAATGGTGAGTTGTATAAACATGGATGAGAAGTTACTGGCATCCACCTGTAAAAGAGGCTACTAGATCTGCTCTCATCATATACCTTCTCCCTGCTGCATCACCTATTCCACCTGAAGTAGGAAATAAATGAAGGATGTAATCACATTTTGAGGGTGTAAATATTCATTCACATGTGGACTAAAGAGATAACATACACTTAAAACCTACCTGAAATCTGTTAGGGCCAAATACATTCAAGATGCCCTTTCCTTTCCTTACATTCTCACCTGCTATCTTTGACAGCATATCTGCTGCATGGGCATAATGACAACTTCAGCGAGGACGCTGCTTGCAGACTGAGTGGTGTGCCTATTTTGCATGGAGGTATCTTTATATATGCACAGACACCAAGGGCTCCCAAAAATTTTCCTTCTAGAAGTAGCAGCAAAGCTGTGACCAAAGAGGCAGCAGATGGGCAAAGCCATAGGGAACAGATGAGTGAGTTTTAACAGCACTCAGGACCAGAGCATACTGTTGAGTTTAACAGGGCAGATTGATGTGGAGCCCTGGAAAGGCTTTGAAGTTTGGGCTGAAGCTGGAAGTGTGCCCAAATGCAAAGCATGCCACTTTAGAGTAGAGAACACTGCTTGCCCATTTGTTAGTCTATGTGTCCTGGTCATGCCCTATGGGAAACTGAGTTTTAGCAGTGATGTGCTACAGACGTGTGTTTTTATGTAACTTCTGAACCCATAGTCCAATTACAGTCAATTTGACACAGACACCAATCACAAAGATACAGCATTCCTTCACATTTTAAGAAAATAAGTGAATAGGTGGTAGATGTAGCATGTCAGCATGCTCAGTAAGGAAAAGACTGGGCTAAACACTGATAAACAGCAAAGGATCAGTGGGACAGAGATGCTATCTGTTCCCCAGCCGCTGGAAAGCTCTAGACAGAGCCATATTTAACTGACCAGAAAAACTCATTCTTCAGTTTACTGGTGTCTAATAAGAAGTGTATTCACAAAGCAGCTTTGACACAGATGTTAAAAAAATCAAACAACTATAAGACACACATCCAAACACACCAAGATTTATGAATTCTGCTACTTCTGAAACTAGTTCTTGCAATTCAAGAAACAGAAACCAAAGTGGGCAGCATTATGTTCAACAGTTCAAATTTCTATATCTAGTTGGAAAGCCACCTCAATGGACACAAGCAGTTAACCCATCCTTTTCCAGCTTTATAGTCACAACTATAAAAAGACATAAACATCTTAGGAGCAGAAGTCATTGGAATGTTGTGGTTTCAGCGCTTTTCAATCTTTTGTTTCCTGAGCACTTTCTAAATGTTTGAGATTTACATGAACATAACAAGGGCTGTGTTGTGCCCCTTGCGTGGATTCTTGGAAATGAAAGGGCTAACATAAAATGTTATCCAAACAACATAGCTCCAGAGTCTCTGATGAACATTTCAGAAGATAGTTAACAGACACTAATGTCCAGCCTTGCTATTCCCACTCCCTTTCCCATTCCCATCTAAGAGAATTTCTTACGGTACCACTGACCTTTAGGTTCCTGCAAGAACTGTACTGGCTGTCAATTACTTCCAGAAGTTTTTGAAAAGATCTAGATCTGTCCTGATTTGCAGGGTAGTTTCTCCATCTAGGTAGTCAACATGCAGCATTTGATAGAGATTTTCCGATTTGCTAGCACTTTGTACCTTAGAAATGCAAAACCTGACAATATCTTTCACTTTGCATATTATTGTGATCTGTATTTCATTTAAAAATTAGCAAAGGTACTCAGGACACGTCTATTCTAGTCTTGATCTGCTTTACCCTATTTGAACCCCAAACTGGAGAGAAGTACAGAAATAGCATCTCTGAATTCTCAGCCTGATGAGCCAATGTTTAGTAAGTTAAGATTTTTAAAATAAATCTCTTGCCGACGCAATATTTAAAATATGTAAATGCAGATAAAAACAAATTCAGCAAACATTTTTCAAACTTTGTGTTTCTGAAAAGAAACCCAAACCCCATAGGCTACCATGGCAGAATTGTCCAACATAGTTGTGTTTCCCTGTCTCTTCTGCAAGAGAAGCCTTTGATGGACCTTCCACACTGTGTATTGTCACATCCTGCCTCCATACAGATTATCTAGGGCAGCCTGAAAAGAGCAACCCTACTTGCCTTCATCTTTAAAATGGTCCACAGATATGATCCAATGCCAGTAAAGCGACTGTACCACCAGCTCATACTCTTTTTGGAGTACACTATCCCTTTTGGGCAAGTGTTTCCCCCTGACCTCAATCCCTGTCTGGAGTGCTGTTGATAAATGTCACAACTAATTTTTCTGATCATTATGAGACAAGCAATGAGAAAGAGCAGTTGGGATTTGCAAATTAACACATGCTAAACAATTTAATCCATCTATTTTTCTGATGTTTTTGCCATCTTACAGCTCTGCAGCATGGTATGAGAGAAAAAAAAAAGTGCAGGATAATGCAGGTGTTAAACAAATTTTCCATATTTTAAGTCTGATTTCCTAAGAAAATCCACCTAATTCTAAAGCACTGACTGTCCATCTACTTATTTTTACTGGGATGAAACTCTAAACATGAGCTGATTGCCTTCTGGTCTAAGTCCCTAAACATAAAGTTTACAGAACAGTCTAGCTGACAAGGAGAACAGTGCCATCTGCCCATAAGATGTTCAAACTACTCTCTTAAAAAGCAGACTTATCTAGTACTTACATATCCACAGTGACAAAGGAGAGGAGGCTGTGGGTTTATTTGATGTGCAGATGCTGACTCTACTGAGTCGAAAATAGCTTATGATGGGCTATCCTGATGCAATCGAGGTCTGGAGCATCACTGAGGGTTATGGAACAGGAATGCAAAGCAGAGGCAGTGAAGATCAAGGTAAGGGCTTGGGTGGCTTGCATTTCCAGACCCTCAGACTTAGTACCTCAGAAAAAGAAATCTGCAGTACCAGCAAATAAATTTACTTGCCTCTTGTTACACCTGAAAAAAGCTTCCAAAAGGGAGCTTGCAACAGGAAGTAGTATTGAGCAATACTCCTGACTCCCTCAAGTGCAGTTAGCTGCTCTTCATTAAGAGAATTGTGCTATTTGCCCATAATGTTTTTACACCGCTTTTGCACTTCGAAAGTTGAGTGCCAAGCAGCTGGATCTTTCTAGTTGCTTACTTTTGCCAGTTTGTGGATAAGGTTTCCACAAGTCAGTAACATACAGGCAGGATGCAGTCACGAGGAAGCTGGAGGGGAGGGAGAAAGCCTTCTCAAGAAAGCTGACTTCTGTACTTTTTAGATGCAGACTGAGCACAGAGTTGAGGCTTTATTCTGCGTGGTGAAGCTGACACTGCCAAACTGAAAATGCCTCGTGATAACTGGGCCAAAGTGCTGCCATGGACAATATTGAGTATGATCTCCTCCATAACCTCTTCAGGTTTTTAACTTCCTAATAGAGCTATAATAAGCATAAAAATATAACTTGTTCTATGCACATCTTAGCAGTGTAAAAAACCTGTAAGGAGAAGCAGCTGTACAAAAGGAGCTCTACACCCCTAAACAGCCTCACACAGGTATCAATAAAGCATCATCTCTATTCTCGGTTTGAGAAACCTAAAAAGGAGAAAAATATTCAGCTATAAACTGTCAGCCAAGGACTGCCAAACTTCGTTTTGCCAGAGCATCAGTGATGGCCTGAAGTACAGAGAGAACTAGTGAGGAAATGTTAACCTGTGTATGAGACCAGACAGCTTACAAGGAGGCTTTGCACCCACTCTAATGCTACAGTTCAGACAAAAAAATTATTTTAGTCTCCTTATTTGACCTTCTGAATTGACTGCCTTTGGTGAAATAGCAAAAAAAAGTCAGGGTTTTACAGTCACTGGACTATTCCTTGAATTCTTTACTGGGATTTATAGAGATTGATGTGCTGTGTTCCCAGAATAGCTTAACAGTGGAGAGAATTTTTGTTCCAAGCTAGCACTGGTGTTAATCTGCTGATGTGAGTTTGACATGGTCGTTGTATTACTTTAATCATAAATAAATATTATCAAAAGCAGCATAGCTTTGAAGAAAGTTGTTCTTGATTTTACAGTTAATAATTTGTGTAAAATTGGTCCTAAATTTCCTTTCTAACGTAAGCAATCTGAGTGAATGCATTACAGGCACTTGTAGAGGACATCAGTGAATTCATGTAAAAGCCTCACCAGCACCCTTAATTAGTCTCCAGATCTTACTCTGTCTTTTAAAAAATGCTAACTGTGTCATTAATGCCTATAATTAAGGAAGAATATAACTCTAAAGAAAGGATATGGCGGCTAAAAATAACAAATAGCTGTGTCATGAGATAAAACACACTTCAGCTCCCTGTGATTACACATCAGCAAAGGGTGCAGAAAAAAGACATATTCTCCCTAGGCAAATGCAAAGCTTCAAAGGCAGTAAGAGCCTGTCAACCTGCTAATCTCAAATGGTACCAGAATTGGAACCATCAGGAAGCACTAATTACTTACCCAAGAAATTTTTTTCCACAGTAGACCTGTCATTGAAAACACAGAACACTCCACTTTCAAAAACCTGCAACACAGCACTATTATTCAGTACAATGCAAACTGAATTCCTTGCTTGCCATCTCACTCCTCTTTAACTTATGTTAGTGATTATATTCCACTATACAATGAGCACAAAAGGAAGATTATCTGTTGAAGTGTGATGACATCTTTCAGTCAGCTTCACTTAATCATAGAATAACAGAATAATTCAGGTTGGAAGGGACCTCAGGAGCTCTTGAGCCCAACCTTCTGCTCAAAGTAGGGTCAATCCAGAAAGCAAATCAGAATATATGACAATAGCTGGGGAAACTAGCCCAAGTCATTCTTGAGTTAAGCTGCCTTTAAAGGTCAGCAAAGCAGTACAAATATTATGCTGGAGTAATAGGTAGTAATTACACAGAGGGCTTTCTTTAGCTGCAACAGTACCATGTAGCAAGAAAGAGCTGTGCGAGTATGATAGCATGGGATTGCATGTGGAAGGCATTAGGAAGTGGAAATACAAAGAAGTATTCTCTTTCACGTGATGGAAAGCAACAGAGTTTGTTGGGTTGCATGGTGTGGCCTGTGAAAGGACACGTGGTAGCCAGGTAAAACAGAAAGCGATGAAATCTGCTGAGCTTTGGTTACTGAGGTAGCGAACTATAGAAAAGGGGCAAAGAAGTTTTGTTCTATTCCTGCCTCAGAGGAAGTCAGTAAGAAAAGTTCACTGAAGAAAGTCATACTGTGACGAGTTATCCCAAATATCCCAGGTTTCTTGAGATATCTGTATTTTTCATCCAACTGAGAAGTTAAATTCAGGTAACTTCTAAATTCTTATTTTCTACTGAGCTCTTCCCAAAAGAAGACTTATAAAAAATATCAAAGTAGGTATAGGACAGAGTGACACGGAGAACGAAAACAAAGGCCAAGGAAGGTGTGTCCTAAAGCAACAAACACATAATAACAACACTAAAGACTGGTAGGTGAGTCATTTTGATACTCTTGTGGATGCCATAGTTTCATCATTATCTTCTCTCCCACATCCACCCCCACAAAAATTAGTAATGAAACCAGGAAGGACTGAAGGAGCTATCCAAGTGTACAGTAACAGAACATCTGAGCCAAAAGACAAATATTTGACATCAACTTTGGTAAACTGTTACTTTGCATCACATTGGATTTAGTGTTGCTTATCACCAGGAACACCCATCATACATTGTTTGCATTAGGATACGGTCAAGAAAAGCTGAAAAACCAGCATCTTAATTTCTGTGATTGTTCTTACTGTAAGTAAAAAAGAGAACAACAGAAGCAGCCCTGAGGAGAAGGACTTGGGAGTGCTCATGGATGAGAAGCTCAACAAGAGCCAGCAGTGCGCGCTGGCAGCCCAGAAAGCCAACCGTATCCTGGGCTGCATCAAAAGAAGCGTGAGCAGCAGGTCACGGGAGGTGATTCTCCTCCTCTACTCTGTGCTTGTGAGACCCCACCTGGAGTCCTGTGTCCAGCTCTGGAGTCCTCAACATAGAAAGGACATCGAACTGTTGGAACAGGTCCAGTGCAGGGCCACCAAGATGATCAGAGGGATGGAGCACCTCTCCTATGAGGACAGGCTGAGAGAGCTGGGACTGTTCAGCCTGGAGAAGAGAAGGCTCCGGGCAGACCTGAGAGCAGCCTCCCAGTATCTGAAGGGAGCCTACAGGAGAGCTGGGGAGGGACTCTTTGTCAGGAAGTCTAGTGACAGGACGAGGGGTAATGGTTTTAAATTGGAAGAGGGGGGAGTTAGATTAGATATTAGGAAGAAGTTCTTTACTGTGAGGGTGGTGAGGCACTGGAACAGGTTGCCCAGGGAAGTTGCTGATGTCCCATCCCTGGAAGTGTTTAAGGCCAGGTTGGATGGGGCTTTGAGCAACCTGCTCTAGGGAGAGGTGTCCCTGCCCATGGCAGGGGGGTTGGAACTTGATGATCTTTAAGGTCCCTTCCAACTCTAACCATTCTATGATTCTATGATTCTATGAAATTCTGTGCACAGCTCGGCAAACGAGTAAAATCTCTGCACTCCTCTACAGAGCCATAGAAATGGTGCCTGTGACCTCGTGAAACCATCCTGCGGCCCCTGTATTTACAGCCCATGTTTTATAACAACCAGAGGATGGCTGTTTCACGTGACGGGATGAACAGCCAGATAATCCTGTAAGGCAGAACACCTTCCATCTCACTTGGAAGGCATATTCGAAATGCAGATAAGAGCTATTTATCCTACAATGTTCTCCTGTTTGTTTGCCAGCACACACTCTCTGAGAATTGAGTAATCCATACTTTCTGCAGGCCTTTGGTGAACTCTAGTAACCCTTCTGCCTGCCGCTACTCACTTGTCATGGACTAAACAGGCAGGTTCAAAATTCCCTTGTGGGCTGGCACTGCTCAGAACCACAATTTTGCAAACAGTTGTTGATCTGGGTGCCTTCCATTGCACTAGAATAACCCCAGGACTGAGACAAAACCACCCATTGATAAATGCCTTCCCGGGGAGGCCACATACACAACAATAGCATATGTTCTGCATTTACTTACAATTTTGAAAATACACATTGGTAGTAAAAACAGCAGCTAAGGAATAACTGTACATGCAAGCACCGCAATGTTGAAGAAAGAACATCTACCGAAAATTGTACCTATTAACTTAGAGCTTACTTGCAGCTAGTTGCCATGTTAAATCAGTGGTTTCTATTTCTGCTAACTGCCATTAGTCAAATAAAATCTACATTAAATACTCTCTATATCTTCTTTGGTCTAATATGCAACCTGGGCATAATAAGAGGCAGCAAGCACAGAGTAACTCAGATTCAACTTCAGCGCCTCTAGCAGTTAGACAATATACCATCAATACAATTACAGCAAGGAATGGTTCAGCTAGATCTACTGTTGAGGTTAGAGCAGCCAGTATACCAAGCAGCTGAAAAGCTTGTACTAATGTGACCCTATAAAAAATATTAGTTAATGTAATGTGTATGTGTATATGTGTATATAAATACATAGCTGCATATTTAACTGTGCTTTTGCATGCAGAAATACCACAAAAATGTTAAAGGCCTAAAAGGAATTCCTTAGCAATATCTTCTTCATTGGCCTCATGCATGGCCTGAAAAGTACAATTATTATGACCATATAATCACAAGTCATAAAATGTTGTCTTCATTTTCTGATCTGCTGGTATAGTTTCATTCCTGGATCTTGACCAAAGATCCATTAAGGTCTCAGGACTCATGACAGACAGTGTTCAATAGCCCAGGAAGTTCCCATCTGCAATTTATGCAAGAAAGTATGGGATCATGGGATAATCTAGGTTGTGAGTGTCCACAAAATGTCTCCAGTCCCACTCAAAGCTGGATCAGCCCTGAGATCAGAACAGGGTGCTCTGTACTCTGTCCAATCGCATTCTGAAAATCTCCAAGGAAGGGGATAGCACAATCTCTCTGAGCAGCGTGCTCCATGGCCTGGCTATCCCCATGGTGGTACAATTTCTCCTTATACCAATCTGGACCTCTCAAGTTTCAAATTATGCTTGTTTCCTGCCTTCCTGCCATGCATCAATGACTTTTGCAACTTGAGTAAGATGACAACAGCTACAACTCTGACATTAAACCTTTATTAATTTGCAGACTCCCTATTTTTCCAGTGGAAGTACAGATCCCTGTATGGCAAATTTAAGCCTTGTGAACAGGTACTGATTTTCTGCAGTGCCCTGACAAGTTGTTGTGGACCACCAGCTGGAAAGCACTGTCAAGATACACTTCCAATTAAAAGGGAGAACAGACTGTCAAGTTTCAGCACAGAAGACTGGGGAGCAAAAGGATAGAGCACCAGCCTAAGTGAAAAGATGAGAGTCAGCAGCAGATGGCTAGCAATGGAGAAACTTTAACATGGCAGCCAAAGTAATGTTATTAAGCTGGCGAGGAAAAAGTTATAATAGAACATCACCCTTTTTCACTAATGAGAAAGAGCTGGCACCCAGACTGCTGTAAATCAGTTGAACTCCAGTTCATTCAGTGGAGATATATGCCTCTTACACTACCTCAGGGTTAGGCCTGAAGTATCTTATTCCCAAAGGAGCTATTCCTTGTCTCATTCTATGCATCATCTTCCATGTGCTGGCACATTATACACCAGCAGGGAGTTGCTTGTTATGTCTTTACAGTGCTGCACTGCATGGTAATTCATTGCTCACTGACAAGTCTGAAATTTTTTTAATGATGTGCCTCTGCTGCTCTAAAATAGGGTGGACTCTGAATATTAAGTTTTATTTACATTCAGCATTCATTTAGATCTAGTGGCAAATATATCATCTTCGTAGCATAGCTCAAACTCATTTTGCCACATTCCTGCTGTTTGAACAAATAATCACTACTCATTTTTCCTTCTTTGGCTCAAGCCAGTGGTGGAAAAGTCATTACAAGGAGAAACAGTTCTGACAAAAACTTTGCAGGATGCTAGAAGGAATCCAAGCAATCTACTTCTGTCACTGTTTAGTGAGATTGAACGAGACATTAAACAGCTCTTCCTTGTCTGCAGAATGGAAGGAAAGAGCAGAAGGATCATGTTCAGGTTTAAAAAAAGAGTTATCCCAGGGACATAGCAGTCCATGTTTACATTCTAAGTCATGCTGAATTTGCAATCTGATGCAATTCTGGTATCAATCACTGAGTCAAAAGTCATTTCATGTTATCGCTCCAGATCTTTAATTACATCCCCTGTCTAGGCAGGTACTTACACACATTCTAAACTCTCACTTCAACAGGAGCACTCACATGCTTCCAAGTTAAGACACGTGCTTGACTGAGTGTCTTGCTTAATCATGGCAGAGCTTGATTCATTTCTAAGTTGAACTAAGTAAAGACTGACACAGATTAAAAGGAATTTAGATTAGCCCCTCAAACTAGGTGCAAACAGGAAATGGAATGAAGGAGCCTCAGGGGAAGTTCAGACGATGTTAGGAAAAGGTTCTTCACTGAGAGTGTGGCCAGTCACTGGCACAGGTTCCCCAGCAAAGTGGTCATGGCAACAAGCCTGTCAAAGTTCAAAGGGTCTCTTAGTTATATGGTTGAGTTTTAGGTAGTCCTGGGAGGAGCAGGGAGTTGGACTCAATGATTGTTATGGGTCTCTTCCAGCTCGAGATATTCTATGATTCTACAATTAAATATCTCGTGTCAGGGCAGATAAGGCACAAGGATTAAATAGAAGCATGACACAACATGATTCATATCATATTGATTTTTAATGAGGTTGTTAGGTAGATCTTTCACTGATGTAAATCAGCATAGTACCATCAAAATTGACAAAACAATGCTGATATGGAATTGCTTAGATTTACTAGTGGAACAGTAGGATGCCAACAGGAGTGCTTATAAGTCCAGTGTCCCAAGGCTGCACACCAAATCTTAGCTCTGCTGCCTCATGCCAATGCCACTCAATTGCAACACAATCTTCAATCCTATTATAGCTATTCACAAATTCTCCGCATAGCAAATGACAAAGATGAACTACATTTGTTGTTATCCTTGTGCCCCTGGTGCAGCCCTTCTTCATTCACCAGTTTAATATCCAATCCATCTGCTGGAGAGAAATGAGATTTCCTAGCAATGTCTCAGTCAATAAATACATAGTCAAGCAATTGTCAGGGCATGTCATTAAAATCCATATGATCTGGCTAAACCAGACTGGATTTTTACCATTGAGCCTAATGGATTATCTCCATTCCAGATTTCAGGTTTCCAGTGTCTCCTGTTGAGACATTTCAGTCTACTAATGAAAAAATACTCCTTTCTTTATAAATATAAAAGCTAGAAAGTCTATCCATTACACCAAACCGTTTCTGCTCAAACTTCCTGAAATAATTAGCTTTCAAGCAGAGCCTAGGTTCAGAAAACCTCAGCTCTATTAAAAAAAAAAAAAGAAGCAGTCATCATTTTTTCGCAAAAAAGATCTTTATATTAAAACCAATTAGCTTTAATTTTAGCCCACTTTGGGCTTGAGCTTTAACCATTTTTAATACTGTGCATCATAAAGTGCTTTAGGAGCATTATAAACCATTTGATAAAGCATTATCAACTGTTTTTACATTATTTTACAACATATCAGACAAATGCATAATTACTGTACAATCAATAAAAGTAAATCATAAATTAATTCCATTATTACAGTACTGGCTTTATCTCAAGTATTCCTGTTCCACCATGATTAGATTTGAGATGTGAAATGTTCAGGTTTGTTTGAGGAAGCCAGTATTGAAAGGAAATAAAAATGCTTAATAAAAATGCTTAGAGGCAAATATCAGAATGTTGCTATAAGTGTGTCATGTCTTATAAACCCTGTCTCTCCAACACTAAAGGAATATAAAACACTTACAAGGCTTTGAGATATATATGAAACTTATCTGGTGAAAGATGCAAAAAATACATCTGTTTATATCAAGAATAAAGAGGGAAAAGCAAAGTTCACACTAAAGCTACATGAAGTCGTGACAGATATACAGACAGTGTGCTTTAACCACACTGCTCTGTTCTCAGTTGTCGTAAACAGGAGTCACCACGGACTGTACGGAGTACAAAGGCAGGAACAGATGAAAATGCATTTTTACTATACCCAGTGCTTGGTGCTTGCATTCATGAAACTTGATAACAAGGGCTTAACAAAATCTCCCAAAAGACCATACATCGTCAAACTGACACGGAGTTGCAAAGATTTCAAATTAAAAGCTATAACCTTCTTCGAGGGCGCATTCTCTGCATGGTTCTTAATTCAAGGCTTATGGCATTCTTAAAATATTTTACTTTTTTAAATTGAGTTTTAGGGGACTAAAAAAATTTGTCACAATATCTACTGACCTGAAGCCACAAATTGCTTTTGAATTTTCCTTCACAATTAGGCAAAAGTTAGAAGCTCCGAGGCCTAACTCAGAGCTGGTATTCTTCCTCCCCTCTGAAATGAGGGTTTGTTTCAAAATGGCACCAAGAAGGAAAGGCCATAAGCCTTTTGAATCATCCCTTTCACACAGAACTACACTACAGATTTCCTTTCACCTGCCCAAGCGTCATGAGCTGTCTGTGCATTTCTCCCCGCCAAACTCTCACTGTGCAACTTTCTGTGCTGGGCTCCTTGAAACATGACATGCAAAGGGATGGGAGAAGAGGTGAGGGGACAGGGTTAACCTCACATATCATCGAGCTAAGCCTGCATAAGGGCTAAACAGCCACTGAGAATCAAGCTAAGGATATTTACTAAGTCTGAGCTTGAAGGCAACCTAAAGTTCAGCACACAAGTCCAGCATGGACGGGACCTACAACATGCCAAGGCGTGGGGAAGGCTTGGCATCAGCACAGAACTTGCTGTTGCTCATGGATGGCTTGACCATTTTAAGGGCGTAACGGTGGCAGTGTTCAGGTATTTCAGCTTGAAATGAAAGTGCGTCTATCTGAAAAAAGTCTATCCTGGCAGTCAGGAAACAGAACTACCACATGCCAGGCACTAGAAGCTCCCACCCACATGCATTCAGGCACCCCCTTTAACTTCCAATAGCCAAACAATGCCACTTGCCTGAGAAAGAGAGCTGCTGCAGCCAAAGGAGTAGCAGCTGGAAAGCTGCACCAGCGCAGTGCTGGTGTACCTGCAGGGTGACAAGAGGAAAAAGCTGTGTGTGTGAAGCGCAGCATGTTTGGAAGCTGCAGCTCCCAGCAAAGGAGCTGCCTAGCAAGCTTGCAGACGATAGCTGGAGCTACAAAGCGAGGAGCTGCAGTTTGGCAAGAGAACAGGCTGTCTTTGGACGGTTTTGGAGGCTACAACATCTTGCTGTATCTACAAAAATAGGAGGCAAATCCTCAAGTGGTGTAAATCAGCACAGCATCAATAACTTCAAAGGACTGGTGCAATTTATAAAGGAGACATAATGTCAGTTTTGGCAGACACCCAGAAAGGTCTCCAGGGCAGTAACTGTCACTTTGCCCTCTATCAGTATGACTCCAAACACAGTGGTACTTTGGTCCCATGTGGGCCCCTAAGATGCCAGGACAACTAGTAACAGTAGTACCTTAACAGTTCTTACAAAACACTATATAACACCAAGATGTGGAAAGGGGAAATTAAAAATGAAAAATGAAAAATTATAACTTAACCACTGTCTTTGCCCTATAAGACCTACATAGTGTCCTACAGAACAAGGAGTATTGGCGAAGCTATTATTACTTCAGCCACAAAATGCTATATCGATATTTAGCTTTTAGTTCTTATTAGTTTTCCTTCCACTTTACACAAGACAGTTGCTGTAGCTGGCCTCAATCGAGTTTTATGCTCTCTAGAAATCTAAGCTCATTTAGAAAATAAGGCAAAATAAGATAGACTTACATATGGCATTTATAATTCAGTTAATGATCTCTTGAAATATGTGTGTGTGTGTATATATATATGACTTTCATACCTTTTTTTCTCTTAACTTTTACTCAGTGCAGATCTCTGATCTATTTAAGACATTTATGCCAGCATAGAAAGCATCAGGCAGGAAACAGAAAACACAGAAGTGGAAAAATACCAGAACTGGGGGCTGGGAAGGGGAGGTCCCTCTGGATGGCATCCCTTTCCTCCAACATGTCAACCGTGCCACCGAGCTTGGTGTCGTCAGCAGACTTGCTGAGGGTGCACTCTATCCCACTGTCCATGTCTCCAACAAAGATGTTAAATGGTACTAGTCCCAGTACCGACCCCTGAGGGACACCACTCGTCACTGGCCGCCACTTGGACACTGAGCCATTGACTCTCTGATTGCAGTTATCCAGCAGCTCCTTATCCACCGAGTGGTCNTTAGGTGTTCTCAAACCTGATCTTCTCCTACTCTGGGCAGTTCTCCATTCTCAGAGCCCCTGGTTTTGCCTTCTGTGACTTGGGCAGTGCAGTTAGAGCCCTTGCCAGTGAAGACTGAGGCAAAAAAGTCATTCAGTACCTCAGCCTTATCCATATCCTGGGTGGCCAGGTCTCCCGTTTCCTTCCGGAGAGGGCCCACAGCCTCCCTAGTCTCCCCTTTATCTCTGACATATCTATAAAAGTTTTTCTTATTGTCTTTGATGTCCCTGACCAGATTTAGTTCTGTCTGGGCTTTAGCTTGCCTGATCTGGTTTCTGGCCACTTGGACAGTTTCTCTACATTCCGCCCAGTCTACCCATCCTTGCTTCCACCCTCTGTAGGCCTCCTTTTGGTTTTGAGCTTTGAAGTGCTTCGTTTAATCTCTATCACCTGATATGTTACACACAGCAACATGAAATGTTAAACAATATTTGAAGTGTCAAAAAATTAAATGAAATTTCTTGAATCATCCATACCCTCCAAAAATTCCATATCTTGCTCCCAGTAACATTGGTTAAATGTTTCCAACTTTGCTGAATTGAGAAAAGAATTGTCATAAAAAATTCGACTGAGAAATTTTTATTCTGATGTGCCTTCTTCTTTTCCTAATTATTCTCAAATGCGTAAAGAGGTGACAAATACATTTGAAATGCTCTGAGACTGGAATTTTATGCCCTGTTCACCTAGGTATGAAGGACAGTACAAAGCACAAGCAGGAGGCCTGGTGAGCCTGGTGCTTAGAAGGCAGGATACCATTGCAATGTTTCCACTGGAGCAACTATTAGTCTGATGAAAACTGAAATGGAACAGTGCTAGAAAATTAGAAACATGCTCAGGTTTTGTGTTTTGACACTCTGTTGGCAAGTCTGATTTAATAAAAGTTCAACATTTTTATTATATCTGGATAGGTTGCAATGATGTTCTTAAGACCGATGTAGGGAGTTACGTTGCTCTGATTGTTTCTGGCTCACTTCTTAGCTAGTATTGGTACTTGTTAGCCTTTGATTGCTGAGGGAAAATTTGGGCCTAGTTCTCCAAGAAGCAGTGTCAGTAGTAAGGACTAGACTTGTGGGAAAATAAAAAAAATGAGTTTTGTCACAGATGAAGCTTGCAATATTGTAGAACTCAAACTGCTTATGCGGTGGCCTTGATCTGGGATACTTCCTGTGCATCTTTTTCACATTGTTTTTCAAAATGAATGAGGAGTCCAGCCTGCAGAATTGATGCTCAGCTTTAATTGCTTAGCACTGTATCTTTTGCTTTACCACAGACAAACATCACCCATATATTTTAGCTTTGAATTAGTTCAGGTTTCTTTTCATCTGCTGTTAATTCAAAGGCTTTGTTACAATAGTCACTTTCATTCTCTTTCTCTTTTATCACCTGTCGCTTCCACTCTCTCCCAGTGTCAGTCTTTACCATATCTTCTCACTGCAGGAAAAAAGAAAACCAACCTCCCCCATCCCAGGGAAGGACACATTTTGAATGACCTACATTTTTCCACTTTATCTTGCAATATCTGCTTCTACGATGACTGTAATGAATACACACACAAATTAAGCAACCTCTTTTTTTTTTTTTTGTTTTTTTTTCCACTTTAATTTTCTGTTCTCTGGAGGTGATGAATTTTAATGTCTATGGCTCCAAGAGACACACAACAATGTCAGGTCATAGCATGGGATCAGGAGAGACAACCGCTATCCTAGCTGCCGTACATATCGCAGTCCTTACTGTAAGAAGCTGAACCTCAGAGGCTGGGAGCGGTGCTCTTCTGAATTCAGGGTCTGACTAGGACCTGGGTATTTCTGCACATTGAAAGGTTTGAGTCCCATACTCTGACAGTTTTCCCTGTTATGTCAGGGAAAAAGGTAGGACTAGGGAGGCTGTGGGCCCTCTCCGGAAGAAAACAGGAGAACTGGCCACCCAGGATATGGATAAGGCTGAGGGACTGAATGACTTTTTTGCCTCAGTCTTCACTGGCAAGGGCTCTAACTGCACTGCCCAAGTCACAGAAGGCAAAACCAGGGGCTCTGAGAATGGACAACTGCCCATAGTAGGAGAAGATCAGGTTTGAGAACACCTAGCAACCTGAAAGTGCATAAGTCCATGGGACCTGATGAAATTAATCCACGGGTCCTGAAGGAGCTGGCGGACCAAGCTGCAAAGCCACTTTCCATCATATTTGAGAAATCGTGGCAGTCTGGTGAAATTCCCATGGATTGGAAAAAGGGGAACATAACCCCAATATTCAAAAAAGGGAAAAAAGAGGACCCAGGAAACTATAGGCCAGTCAGTCTCACCTCTGTGCCTGGCAAGATCATGGAGCAGATCCTCCTGGAATCTCTGCTAAGGCACATGGAAAATAAGGAGGTGATTGGAGACAGCCAACATGGCTTCACCAAGGGCAAATCCTGCCTGACAAACTTGATGGCCTTCTACAATACTGCTATGAACTTGATGGACAAAGGCAGAGCAACAGACGTCATCTACCTGGACTTAAGCAAAGCGTTTGACACTGTCCCGCATGACCTCCTAGTGTCCAAATTGGAGAGTCATGGGTTTGATGAATGGACCACTCGGTGGATAAGGAACTGGCTGGATGGCCGCACTCAAAGAGTTGTGGTTAATGGGTCAATGTCCACGTGGCGGCCAGTGACGAGTGGTGTCCCGCAAGGGTCAGTACTGGGACCAGTACTATTTAACATCTTTGTTGGAGACATGGACAGTGGGATAGAGTGCACCCTCAGCAAATTTGCCGATGACACCAAGCTCGGTGGCGCGGTTGACACGCTGGAGGGAAGGGATGCCATCCAGAGGGACCTGGACAGGCTTGAGAGGTGGGCTAATGCAAATGGCATGAAGTTCAACCAAGCCAAGTGCAGAGTCCTACACCTGGGACGTGGCAATCCCAGGCACAAATACAGGTTGGGCAGAGAATGGCTGGAGAGCAGCCCTGAGGAGAAGGACTTGGGAGTGCTCATGGATGAGAAGCTCAACATGAGCCGGCAGTGCGCGCTGGCAGCCCAGAAAGCCAACCGTATCCTGGGTTGCATCAAAAGAAGTGTGAGCAGCAGGTCACGGGAGGTGATTCTCCCCCTCTACTCTGCGCTTGTGAGACCCCACCTGGAGTACTGTGTCCAGTTCTGGAGTCCTCAACATAGAAAGGACATCGAACTGTTGGAACAGGTCCAGCGCAGGGCCACCAAGATGATTAGAGGGATGGAGCACCTCTCCTATGAGGACAGGCTGAGAGAGCTGGGACTGTTCAGCCTGGAGAAGAGAAGGCTCCGGGGAGACCTGATAGCAGCCTTCCGGTATCTGAAGGGAGCCTACAGGAGAGCTGGGGAGGGACTCTTTGTCAGGAAGTCTAGTGATAGGATGAGGGGTGATGGTTTTAAATTGGAAGAGGGGAGATGTAGATTAGATACTAGGAAGAAGTTCTTTACTGTGAGGGTGGTGAGGCATTGGAACAGGTTGCCCAGGGAAGTTGTGGATGCCCCATCCCTGGAAGTGTTTAAGGCCAGGTTGGATGGGGCTTTGAGCAACCTGCTCTAGGGAGAGGTGTCCCTGCCCATGGCAGAGGGGTTGGAACTTGATGATCTTTAAGGTCCCTTCCAACTCTAACCATTCTATGATTCTATCTTGTGAAGTCACCAAATCTCTCTATGCCTTGGCAATGGCAAGTAATAATTCTTGAATATCCACTGCAGGATCTTTGAGATCTTTTCCTTTATTAGTGTCTACAATGCCAATCACAACAGAACACTGACCTAGATCTGCAGGAATGACCACATTACAAACACTGGGAGTAATCAGGAATAGCCTGTAACATTGTTTTGTGTCATGGCTCATCTCAAGTAGTTTCTGTTACTTTTTCTGGACTACACTAAGATGGATCACATCAGTATGAGAAAGCAGATCTCCAGAGCACACAGTCATAAGATGGCTTCACCTGAGCTTCCAGTGAAGTTTGTAATTTCAGAAAACTTTAGGCACAAACGAAAGATCTAGGGTACCCGAGCGAGTTTATAGTGTATCACCCCATGCTCTGCTGTAAACAGTTCTTTGCATGAGCCAAACCTACACAGTGGAAATTAAAACAGATGAGAGTGGACTGTTGATTTACCAGGCTAGTAGTTCTGCTGTGGATAGCTGTGTAAATCAACATAGTTGCTACTCAGCTAAGCTAAAGCAGCAAATTTCCCTAGTATAACCCACTGAGCAGGTGAGGATGGGAGTCTTTCAGAACTGTGTAGTGTGGAGACATGCTGTGTTGCGCAGGCTGTAGAGACCTGGAGGAAATTCCTCACTTAATCCCTCACAGCAGTCATCACATCATCAAAGATTAACCAGCAGCTATCTACATATTCTAGCAGCTGTCTTTCTTTTAGAAGAGAGTAACTCAGCAAATTCTTACCAACAGTAGCTGCTAGAAACACTAAGTGCTCTTAAGACAACTTTTAAAAAAAGCATTAGCCAACAAACAAGCAGTTCAGGTATTCATATATATTCATTCACTATATCAGAGTAGATATTTCATGAAGAATGAGGGCACTTCCCACACCGAGGATCTAACTTTTCAAACTCCCCTAGTCCTATTCATGACATACAGTATGTGATGAAGCTACAGTGGCAGATCATGAAAGTGTTAGTTAAGTCAATGTGCTGAGAAAAGCCTCCTCCCACCAGTGTTGCATCCTGTGCAAATAAATCTACCACTTGGATCTCTTGAAGTTCAGCTGACTTGAAAGAGCAGATGGCTCATGTTGGGGAATACTAAGGCAGCCTGCATAAGGAAGCACTATGAATAATTCACCACTCACCATCTACTTCCTAGGGGGCTATATGGGCTGTATTATCCAAGCATCGTGCAGTCTGGTTGCTCTAGTTGAGGCAGTGGCCTGAGACTGTGCTCCATTTATCAGTTTATCTATCAAATATCAAGAAATAAATTATTTGCCAAAGTCCAACAGTAAATCTGGTATTGAAGCAACTGAACCCTACCCCTTCCTAACTACTGCAAGGTGCTCCTATGAGGTGCTTTCCCCTTTTGTAGAAAAGCTGAGGTACTGTTTCTCTTGTTTCCTTGATGAAATGGCCATTTCCTGATGACAAGTGAAAAGCAACACCCATCCAGTCAGAGCCAGGCTGAGTTATACTCACCCAGCACCTTTGACTGCTAAATAGGATCAACTGTTATGCCAAAGTACAGAACAGCTGCCCCTTAAAACAGGCACAGCTGGTTTACTATGCAGCTGGCCATCTGCTCATGCGACACAGATGGCTAAGAACAGAACAGCTCTGGGCTTTGCTCTTTTCCCTGGCTTCTGGTCAAAATAAGATGAGAGTTTTGATATTCATATTGTCAGGGACATGACCTCTCTCTGACTGAGAAAGGCTTCTGCAATGCGTAGCGCAGCATCACGGTCAGCACAGGGAGCAGGCAGTGTAGCTGCAGAAGACATTCAGGGACATCTTCTGAGAGATCAAGATGTCCACACAGCACACGACTCCTCTAAACACATGCACAGACATATGTACATGCTCACAGAAACAAAGTGCTTCTGGAGACCCTCGTGGAATATATGCATACACATGTACAGTGTTTGTGGAAGCATCCAGCAACATGTGAATTTTAAGATAGAAACTGACAATGACATAGAAAGTGGATATATGCAAGAGAAGCTCTTCTGTGGAAAGAAAAAAACAGTGACAGAAGCGCTGTATCTTCAGGATTCTAATTCAAAAATAACCTCAATGTTGCTGTGAGACAGTTACAGGCAAAGCTGAACATGCATGCTTTGCTGAAGTTCCTCCTGTTAATGTATGAGGTCAGCCGAGATCCTATAAAGACAAAAAATTCAAGTAGAGGCAGGAAAAAATGATCCCCTTTAAGAAACCCTTGTGTCTGACTAAGGCCACAGTCTTAAATTGCTCCCTGGAGTTCCAGATGAACTGGGATAGGACTGCATGAATGGGAATTTGAAGGGATACCCTAGAGATAGCAAAGAATCATGTCACCAATTCTTATCATAAATGGCAAGCAGCTCAGACATTATTACACATCTTCACATGAACCCCATTTCCTATAACAGTGACTTCAGTGAATTATCATTTCACTTACATGGGTAAAGCAACATACCTTATCACAAATTAATAATTTCATCTTATTCTTAAGAAATGCATCCACATAGTAGAGTAAACTTGAAATTTACTCTCTTTGATGTCCAAAACCTCAGCATGAAGCAGGGTTATGAGCTGCAGATCAAGAGTTTGCTGGTTTACAAGAGAATGTCCTCTCTTGTTCCATTCAGGTGAATCCGGGGGCTGGAGCGTTTATTCTCAGCACCGCCCATGTTCTGCACATCTTCACAAGTGTCCCTAGGCTTACTCTCAATGAATTTTAATTTTCCCCAGATCACTGTCAGCTTCTGACCTCAGCTGAGGCAAATCAAAAAGCCTTGATTCAAAGTCGAAGCACCACTGCAGGTGACTGAAATCAGCAGAAGTTGTTCTGCAGCACACACAGAGGCAGAACACCATTCTGCCTCTGAACTTTATTCTAGAGCCTAGAGGACCCCACCTGCAAAAGCAAAAAAAAATGGCACTTCCCAATGGCTTTCACTCAGCCAAGTTCCTTGAGAAATGGCTGACAAAATCTTCAATCTAGTAGTCTAGAAGGCTTGTGCTTCTTTTTATTACCTCAGTATGTTAGCATTTCTCATATTTCAACGTATGTGTCCATGCCGCTCCCTGGGAGGTAAGCATGGGTTCTGGAAACCGAGAATTTTCTTGGAACAAAGGCATTTTTAAGTGTTAAAATCACTCACAGCACTTTCATTCCTTGGCTGTTCCTGTGTCTCATTTCCTTGCCTGCTTCTGGGAAGCTGCTGTAAGTCCCTCCACTCTCAAGCCACGCTCACAGTATCACAGCAAGTGGTCACACAATTCAGACACAGTGAGATAGACCAGTAAGTAATCTCCCTCTCTAATGGCCAAAAGAGATCTCCTCACTCATTCTGCACTTAGCATGCATAGCATTCTTATTGGTGTCACTTTATTCTAAACTTTCCTGGAAGAATGACTGGAATGTGAAATGGGCAAAGACAGCAAAATCGAAATTACAGCTATGAATCAAACCACAGAACCACTGAAGCCCAAAGCCACTTACTCTTTTGTCTGGATTTACCTCATTTTTATTAATTCCTATTATGTGAAGCTGCTCTTCCAAAACTTCACAGTAGTTCATATACTCAATTATTTGCTCCAGCTGAATATTTAATGAAATCCCAAAGTGTTGGGCATGAAGAAAAAAAAGTTCACGTTGATCTCTAATGTGGTGGGATGAGAGAAAAACACTGACATGTTCTATGCACGCAGTAGGATGGGACTGGCTGCTGACAAGCAGGCCTGGCAGAATCCCACAGACACGCATGTGGGAGGGAGGATGTACAACTCAGCTGAGCACTCACACTGCCTGAACTGGGACTGCCAAACAAATCATCAGGCATTCATGTATCTGCATGAAAAACTGGCAAATGCCACTAACAAAATGTATGTTGCTTGGTTCATTTGGACTGGGCTGCCCTTCTGAAAATTACCTTCTGCTTTGCATGTTCTCCATCTGACTCTACAGCAGGAAAGCCAAATCTTACTTTCTAAAAGCTGCTACCACTAAGCAGTGCAGAGACAGCGGGATTCAGAGCAGCCTGCTTCAAAGACTGGACTGCACCTCTGAAGAATGCAAAAGAGCAGCTATGTGCTGCAAAAGCATGTTGATTCAGTGGGCAAGTGGGCATATTTAGCACTAGCAGAAGCTTACAGATGCTCATCGAAGTTAGTTCTGAAGCAGAGTTTTATGTCGATAGCCAAGACTAGGCATAAATAATAATATGTACTAACTGACATTTTCAGGTTGTAAAAGATACTATGGTATGGTGCTGTTACATACAAATCCAGATGCCTGAGCTTCATAAGGTATAATGAGATTCACTGTTACTAAGGATGCACCTTGTATATATTCCATCTGAATTAATAATGACAATACTTAGTACAGCCAAAGACTATGGTACAATAGTAGAAAAGTAGAAACAGGTAAAAAAAGGAAAATGTGGGAACAATCATCCCACACACGGACATGTCCCTTTTGGCCATCTGAAAGAAATGCTGCTCTCCTACTGACTATCCAACCAGAAAGTATCTCCCTTTAGTAATTGGTCAAAGACAAGCATACATCACTTAGTAAAAGACTGGGAAAGCAACTGAAAGTGGATACTTTTAATAAATGAAATGCCTAGATGGATGCTCTAATCCATCTCTTGTACAAATCTCAGTGCTGCGTTCTGCTCCCATTGTTTAATGCAAACTCTACAAAGGATTCATGTGCCTTATTTCTTCACTTTCATGAAGACACTGGGCAGGACTGAAGAAGCCTTCAGCTGTGTTATGCCACATTAATCTACACAGAGGTTTATGACCAAGAAGAGTAAAGTAGTCATGCATGACTTGAGAAAAAAAAAAATAAAATTCTTTCTTTTTATGATTCTTCTCTTCCTGCTGTCTGAATCCACAGCTCTGAATAGATCTGAACAGCTCTGAAGCAACTCCTATTTTCTGCAGTACATTCATCTGATGTTGGCCAGTCAAATTTAGCTGTTTCTTATACTCCATCCCTTGACTTCATGGGGCATAAATAATTAATTTTCTACCTATCTTTTTGCAGATAAAAAGCGAGAATTATACACTCAAAAGAAAGCCTGATTTTAGTTTTAGCACTGCAATCCCAAACCAAGGCTAATGTGCCTCTACTGCCTCCCTGGGAATGGTTTGCACTTTGTTCTCTGCTAGTGTTATGACTAGTTCTTTAGATCTTCCTACTAATTTCCTTCTTCAGCTCTCCACTGCCAACTGCATGTCAGACTTTTCAGTACGAGGTTATAAATGCTTTACTGGCCTTCTTGTCTCATTGTTTGTGACACTGCACAGTGAGCAGGATACGCTTCTGTTTCAATAAAGTGAACGCTCGGTCTAAATGCCAGCAAAGTGGACCAGGGAAAGAACAATAAGCCAAACACTCAGAAACAATACTTAAAAGTAGGCTGTCACATTCAGATCTTTGTTACACTCTTCATCAAGAACTTTGAATCATGAATCTTAAGCAGAGCAGGGGACATGTCCAGCATTATTGCCATGGCACTGGTGCATGAACCCATTCAAGATGGGGGAAATTAAAATTACGATGCTTGGCATTGGGTTTCCCTGCAGCTTTAACTTCTTTGAAGTTCCATATTGCTTCAAAGCAGGAGTAGTTGTTTGTGCTATTCAGATTGCAAAGGCCCATCAACAGGGGTGTAGCTCACATACTGCTCTGTTGAGGTCCTGCGTGGCACTGTCATCTGGCAATCAAGATCCCACTTCCTTTGTTTTCATGTTCATGCTAATAAAAAAGCTCTATTGGCACTTTGGGGATCTTGTTCATCCAGGGACTGCAAAACACTTTGCAAAAGGTCAGTAAATATATTGGAAAAATATTAATGAGCGTGGATGTCATCCACAATTTAAAGGGCAGTATTTCTCATAATATTTCAAGGTATTAATTGTATACAATGTGCCCACTGATGAGGATTCCCACTGAATCCTCATCAGTCAACTGTCATGGGCAACAGATCACTTTTGCATTATTACAATATGCTGACAGCTAGCTAGAATAGCCTAGCTATAAAAATACCATCTTCCAAAAAAGTAAAGAGCAGGTCACACAACAGCCATCACAACAACCTAAGTGAGATATTGCTATTTTGCTCTCACTGGAGCTCTCCACTGACTATTGCAAAATAGTGTCTGCTTCTTGGTATTTTTTTTGGCTTCTTAGTTTACCAGCAAACAATGATGATTGTATATCAAGCCATCTGCTAGGGAAGTTCTTGATTTGATTAGAGATACAATTATACAGTATAATGCACTGAGCAAATCACTCTGGAATGACACAGATTTAATCTCAGGTGAATATTATGCAACTAGCACTTCAGTGACAGCGAGGTGAACTGATAAAATTCTTGTCCTTACTGTACAAATGAATTTGGGTGCATTTGGACAGAAGGAAAAGTGGCTACAAAACCAAGGGAAATAAAACCAGATTATTTAATAATAAATAATAATAATAATAGTAACATTAACAAGCAATGCTTTTTTATCTTAAATGCAAATGCACAAAATATTGTGCAAAATTCTCAAGGAAAGTTCTTAGAGAAAGAGAAAACATTTACCATGAACTGAAATACCACATATGTCACTGGTAGGAAAACAGTTAAATGTGAAGATTTCTCCTACCTCCATAGAGTCACCTCTTCAATGAGTCAAACTGACTGATAACTTTTTGAAATCAGTTTAACAATAACAAAGTCAAACCTGACCTACTGAGCTTATCCTTCACAATCAACTTTAAACAGTGGAAACAAGAGATTAAAGTATGCACAAATTCTCAAAGTCAGAGTTGCTGCAACTGCACCTGGAGACCTTGTGTGAGCACTTCAGTGCCAAGCATTACATAAAAATATTTCCTTTACTGGAGAATTAACAGTCAAAATCAAGGAAGAGGAATGAATGACTGGGAATGGAGAGAGGAGCAGCACATTTCTGAACTCATGATCTTCCTCATAGCAACTATGCAGTATTGTCTTCTTTGTGGATTGTTGTGTTGTTAAAATCAGATTTATTGCAAGACAGAAAATCCAGTAACAGATCATCTTCTGTCCAAATAGCACTACCTGAAAAGCCAGAGTATCACCTGAAAAAAAGAATCAGCTTTCACTAATTAATCTCTGATGCTGCCTGCCAGAAATAATTGTGTCTAATAAACTGAGGGAAAACTCAATGGAAGTTGTTATAATTGGGTCAGCTTAGGCAATTTCAGTTTGATCATTCTACGCAACTGATCTCTATATCCTGATCCACAAACTCCCCAAATCAGAAACTAAGTGCTGTGTTGTTTTAGCTAAGTTCCTTGGTGCAGAGAAGGATCAGTCACATGCTGATGGTATTGTAAGTAGCACTCTGAGAAGTTGCAAGAGTCCTTGGGCTTACAGCCAGCGGGTAACCAACAAGATGGGGAACCCTTTCCCCCTTTTGGAGTCTTTCCAAAATTACTTTAGAGCTGGGAGCTGTCACAAATGCTGTCATAGAATCATAGAATGGTTAGAGTTGGAAGGGATCATCAAGTTCCAACCCCCCTGCCGTGTGCAGGGACACCTCTCTCTAGAGCAGGTTGCTCAAAGCCCCATCCAGCCTGGCCTTGAACATTTCCAGGGATGGGGCATCAACAACTGTCACTGACACAGAAGCTGTATTAGCTGAATACAGAAAGATGTGCACAATGGGCTGGCAAATGAAGGAAGGGAGGAAAGGAGTTTCCCCAAGCCTCTGTCTGGGTCACCTGTCGTCACAGCCTACAGCAGCATCACAAGCCCACATTCCTGCTCTGCACAGCAGCAGATACTCTCAGAAGAGCACACCCTGCCCACAGCAGTCCCCACAGAAGGAAAGACTCCAAGACAAGGAGTCTTTTGTTGCTCCTGTTCTTCACACAGTCTGCCCTCAATACCTCTGGGCATTTCTTGAAGAGGTAAATGCTATATTTGCTGCGAAACACAAGAATTTGACCTAGAAATAGTCTGCAAGCTCTCTACACACCTATCTGCTGTCATCAATGCTCACTGCCAGAGTGGCTCTCTCCTCATTTTAAAAGCAAAGACAAGGAAAGTCTGTTGTGCACTGAACCCATTGTAACATTGTATTGTCCAACAATTTGGCACATTTTTTATGGACAGTATATAATCTGGTATCTTAAAATAATTCAAGAGCATGGCTGTATAAATGGCAAAATTCAGCAAACTTATCCCTGAAGGATTGATATGATTTAAATATGACCTTTCTTTTACACCTCCCCAGACTTTTTGAATATATTCCCATTTGCTTTCAAATGTAACAACTTCCATACCAAGTTATATTTCAAGACAAAAAGGTGGAGCTTACAAATAGAAATATGTTGGAACATTAAAGCAAAGTGGTTACTGTTTCTCCATTATGTTCTATGCAAGTTTTTTTACAGTTTTCACGCAATGGGAAGCCTTCACAAATATTATTTCCAATATTATTTTCCAATTCCAAATGAACTCTACTCAAGTATACTTTTAAAAGTGTACTCAAGTACACTTTTAAAACATTGGTTCTATTCCATCTGCCTTGTTGTTTTGAAATTTTAGGTGTTTTCCTATTAGGGCCAGATATACTTTTGCATTCAAAACAAAGGCATTGACTCCAGAAAGTCCTTTCTCGCTACCCTTAGGGATCAGTTCATCCCAGTTCAGGGAGGTTTTTGAGTCACAAAGGCAGCAGCCCTCTTGCTTTCCTTGAAACACTGTTAGCTTAACTTCTCCGTCTTCTTCTCTCTGCTGGCATTAGAGTTGCTGCAAGCTGTAGTAGCAAGTTGGCTCTAGCCAGCATGGAGAAATAACACAAGAAAAACCAAATGGTTCTCTGGAGGAGGAAAATGCCAGTGGCCACATCAAGTTCTCCCCGTAGAATCAGGAGGAGGATTTAAAAATGTTTCTGCACCCTTTCTCTGTTCTTAAACTTCTCCCTAAAAACTGTGTTTTGGTTTATATTGGAGAAAGAGGTCTAGGGTGTGACCAAGTAGGTCTCTTGTCGTGCTCTTATAGAATATGGCAGGGAGGAGACAAATGCTGTAGTCCTTCTTTGTGAAAGGGCAGGCCAGTCACTGGTTTAAAATACCCACTTTCATATATAGGTGTATTCATGCAGGAGTGCTAATTTATTCTGCCATAATGGCTTGTAGACTTTCTTGTAAGCTTTCTTCAGCAAGCTGTCATCTACTTATGTGCTTTGGTCAGTAACTCAGCAGTGCCACCACTGCAGATAAAGAGGCTGCGTGGAAGGGAGTAGAATATTCCCTTCACCAGTAACTTTGTGCCAGCTCCTTGCCCGTCCAGCACTGCTCCCCTTAACTAAACACATGCAAATGGTTTCTATGTGCTGACTTGCAAAAGCGTTGCAAAATACAGGAAGGAGGGGAAAGGCAATATTATTCTGCTGACTGGACACCAGTCCTGTCTGTGAGAGCTACACTAATAAGCCTGACAACTGGATGCTCACAATGCACTAAATTTGCTCTTACTGAACCGCGCATCTTCCAGTCCTGTCATGTTAAGCAGTGTTATTTTCAGATAAAATAATGGCAAGTAGCAGGAAGCAGGAGTCCTGACAAAGAATTCAGTGGCTGGCTGCAATTTTGTCCTTCTCAGAGACAAATTCCATCCTGAGGTAAGGCAGCCTTGAGTTGTTTCTTTCACTGATATTACAATGTTAATTCCATTTGTCCTGAGTGGTATCAACTCTACTTACTCATTCTGAGGTTCTCTGTTTGACAGGATGTTCCAACTCAAAAACATCCAATGGGCCCAGAAGCTTGAGTCGAGAGCTCAGGACTCATAACTGGTCCTTGTAGCACCAGGTCAGCAATGCTTCAAGCAGACAGTTATCATTACACGTGGGCTTAAAGTTCATCATTATTCAGCCAGCCATTTAAGAACACAGTTGACATCAACTACCTGGGAAAAGTGCTTTGCAAGATGGAATCCTTACATTCACTAGTATCTGAGATTGAGTCCTCCTACAAAGATGCCAGACAGGCCTGCAAGAAGGCATAGTGGGAAGTCTTTCTCCTAAAGGTGTTTTATTACATATTACATAAAGTCTCCACCTGTGGAGAGGAAAAAAAACAACCCAGAAGCCTGTGGGGACTGAGTTTTGGCAATAATCATCTCTGAAAAGTCATCAGAAGTTCTAAAGCATCCTATTGTCTTCAAAAACCCAGCAATCAAACAAACCAAGTTTTGTGCTGCTATATCCTAAAACTGGAAAACCTCCTGCTTTGCAAGAACAGACAAAATATTGGGATATTTAAACTTTGTTGTTGCAAAACTATTTTTAATACAGCAGTTAACAACATTTCTGCTGACACCCAAATGCTGGATGCTAAAAATACTTTCCATTTTTGTTGTAGTGCAGAACTGTGGTATGCACAAAGAAATAGCTGCTGTCTTCTTTGAACACAGAATAAGTCTGTCTTCTACGGCCAGACACTGAAAAAAAGACAGAATCCCAGGTCTGTGAGCTTACTCTTTTACCCTAAATTTTACCCTACATTATCAGTTACTGCAGCTGTGTGGCAAATCAGGTCTTTGAATGCACAAATGTCAAAGATGGTCATGTCCCTGCAAATATTTTTACAAACTGTACAAATACATTGACCACAGTGATGTAAGAGACTTCTATCCTCTTGAAAGTAAAATGTCATAACATTTGAATAGTGAAATGAGACTTAAATTTTTTTCTCATGTTAAGCAACAACACTTAGAAACGGCATTTATTCCCACAGACAGCAGAAATGGAACAATTGGACCCTCCAGTATTTCAGCCAAACAACTTTTCTTCAGCAGCTTCCACATATGTCAGAGTCAAAATTAAACCTTGCTTCTATTTCAAATGTATAGGGTTTCAAATGCTATTCCTGATTCCTAACTACAGGCACAATCACGGTATGACTTGAAGCACAAAGATTCTTGCCTGTCTCGATGGAGAGAAAAGCAAACTTACTATGAGGCTGTGAGGCTTTTCTTACTCTTAGGTTTTCTTTCTGTACGACTCCCTCGCTCCCTACTACCAATAACCAGCAGTGATGGTCAGGAATACAAAAACAGAAGCTTTGCCTTTGGCTCTTTGATTGGAACACCAGTCTGACTATTGGGACACAATGCAAGCCCTGGGTTCCTGGCTGTGGAAGGCAAGCAGAACGGATGTCTGATGTAACTAGAGTTTGGATTTTGTCTTTTGCTATGTATGTTTTGAATCTGAAGAAGAAGAACGCCCTTTTGACTTTTCTCAGTATATGTCAAGGATGCCACTTTCACATATAATAAACCCCCTTTTTGCTAAGAAAAATGAGAAAAAGCTCACTAGAGAAGGATGGTAACAATACACTTGAGTACAAAGACCCAAGGGAAGCAGGAAGAAAATATAAAATTACTTGAATCACCATGGCAAAACAATTTCCTTCAGAGCCCTCAATAAATACCCTTAGCCAGGGGGAATACAGCTGATGAAGGTTAAAAGCACTGAATTGTGCATGCAGAATAATTCTCAGTGGGGTCAAAGCACAGAGCTGGAATCGGATTTCACTTCTGAAGACACTGAGATCCAGGAACACGGTTCAGAAGATTATGAAGCCTGTGAAATGCAAAACTGGAGCTAGTTAATATTGCAACTCTTTATTGCAGTTGAATTCCTCTCAAGGTCCAAAGATTTTGCCTCAAAATCTTGAAATTTCACTCAATCTCTGTGAACACTTGAAAGGAATTCTTGTAGTAGCAAGCTCTTCTCAAATGATGCTACTAGCTTGACAGCTGCTTATTTGGAATGAAATGCAAGGGCAGACAGACATTCCTTCGTTGATCCATATACTGAAACACCATGCTTGTGGACAACCAGAAACTTAGGTGAACGGGCAAGCTGTAGTCCTTCCTTCCCCATTATATTGGGAGAATTATGGAAGAATCTCTCCCTCCAATGTCTATAGGACAGCAAAATATGCCAATTGCAGATTAAGGAAGGTGGCAAGAGTGTTGTTTTTTTTCCTTTATGCTGCACAATAGCCCTGCAGAACAGTTGTTTGCTCAGTCTTTCAGCCATCTTATCTCCATATGTACCCGGAACGGAAACAGCAGTCTTAATCCAGACTGGGAGATCTTGTTGTCCCCATTTCTGCTTCTTTTGACCAACCCTTGCTATGGCCAAGCACAAAAGATACAGCAACTTCAAAATAAATCATACTAGAAGCTAATTTTATTTGGAGCTGCTTTATGTGTCATTAAGTTTACCTTTTCTGCAACGTATCTAGATTTTGTAAGTTTAAAATCTCTCTGTAAAATCACATTCCCATTATACATGTTTCCCAGATGTTCTGCATTTATCAGAAAGGTGCTTAGAATTTAAAACAATATTTAAATGTTCTCCCTATATTGTACGGTCTAAAGATTCAAACCAACATAAAACAGTTTGGCAGAAAGAGGTTAAACTAAAAAAGCTCTCCAAACCTGAACTTTCCAAGTACTTGATCTTAGCTAAAAAAATATATCCCCTATGATCCCTTGTGATGTACTGTGATCTTAGATTTTCACTAGTGTTATCCAAAAGCACTACAGGACGTGTCCCAGAGACAGGTTCCTTTTGATGGAAAGTGCAAATATTGTTCAACAAATAGAAAAGTCCCCCGGACTCAGGGTTGAGCTTCTGTTGACACCATACCAGCAAATCAAAGCTGGCATTAACAGGAGAATGTGTCGTATTTGCACACGTCTTGAACTCAGCATAATACAAGTGATCCATCAGTTGCAGGACAGATCACATCCTTGAGAGGGAGTCCTGTTTGCTTCCTTTATGTAGCTCCCTCTATCAGCGATTCATTTACAGGGACAGAGCTGAAGCGGTTTGTTAAGCACTTGAGAAAAAAAATCCTGCGTGGTTTATTAACACAAATTCTGCCACCTAGTGACCAAGAAAAATTAGCCTACAGTTTATGAACGGGCCGATGGAGGACTGGCCCTCGCAGCTACGGCTGTGCCCTGGCTGGCAGACGGGCACTGCCTTAATGCTATCGGTACCCGTGGTTCCCCCAGGCAGCTGGACGGGATGCTCAGAGCACAAAAGGGAATAGTGCAGTGCAGGAGAAGGAAGACCAAGCCAGTATGTAGAAGCCCAGTCAAGGCTTATCCATCAGCCCACATTAGAACTGCTGATTATTCTAAACATTGTCTTCAGGGAAATAGGTCATTAGTTTCAGCCATTGCTTGCACAGACATATAACACTAGAAGAGGGGAACGCATCAGACATTAGCTTACTGGACAGTAAGCTTGATTTGGGCCCCAAATCTCCAGCATGTGGGTGGTGGTTCAATAGGATCTTCCTTCAGAATTCACTCAGGGAACTCTTAAAGCACCCACTTAGGAGTGAAGCTTCACAGCTCTGTTCTCCAGAAGACCTGCCAGCAGTCAGCACTCTCTGTCTCCTTCTTTGTTGGCCATAAAGTGATTTGATGCAATTTCTAAAGCGCCAAATGGAGCCCTCTGTGCTGAACCACACGTGGAAAGGACATCATCTGCATTCAGTGGAAAAGTATGTGTTCTTCTCTGCCCAAGATCTCGTGACCTTATTTTCATTGTCCTGTACCATGTGCACAGGTTCTAGGAAGAGATAACGCATTTACGGTGGAAAGGTTGCTGTGCCTGCTGCTGTGAAGGGAAATAGCAAATAGCATGGTGTTTAGAAAAGTGTTTTCAAAGCCAGATCATGCAAATTAAAACAACTAGCTTCTACACATCTGCCTTGGAAGCATTCCTAACTAGACAGGTGTAAACTCATTGCTACCTGCTGTATTTCTCAGCGCCTACCTACAGCAAAACACTCCAAGCTTTTGTAAAGGGGATGGTACATACATAGAAAACTAGAGCTGAAAGGCTAAAGATGCTTACAGGCCTGTATTACTAATTAATAAAGTCTGAAATTAATCATTAAAAACTTGGCAGAGCTGGAACTGCAAAGAGAATACATCTCCTTTTCCTTGCTCTAACAACTTGAAAATCCTTTGTCCCTAGGTAGTTGTGCATCTAATTCGCATCCTTAGTCAGACTGCTATTTAAAAAATTACTCGAAGCAAAGCTAGCGGTGGGGATTTGGTTTTAGTCAGCTGGTTTCTTCTGATACATCTGTAACTCAGAAAATTGCATCATAATCTGTGGAACTAAAATAAGATGAGTAGAGAGTCCAGCACAGTGTCTTCAGAACCCCGTATCTCACACAGCTATTCAGTGTTGTCCTAGGAAAACAAAGGTAGCTATTCAGGAAGGCATTTCTATTGCACTTCAGTATACACTTAGCTTTAGCTGGTTTCCTGGTTGAAGCTGTAGCATTTAAGTAGAATTTTTTCAACTGTAAACTGGGGGGGAAAAAACAAGTAAACAAAAAAGTATTCAGTCTCTCTGATGAGTGACAGGCTTTCTATCATGCAGCTGTTTGGAAAACCTTTGTAAGGCATTCTAACTTTTTTCTACAGCATGTTTTTACCACTTGGAATCCAAGGCACCTGGGATTATCACAGCGATATTGTGAAATACATGTAAATCAACAGAAAAACTCTTCTTTCTTTTTCTTCTCCATACTGTCACACAAAATAGAAAGGCTATAGTCTTGGTGATTAAACCATGTTATTACCACAACTAAACATAACAAGATTCTAGTAGGAGAGAGAAGGATGCCAGATTCTTGTTCCACAGTATGCATATTGTATCCTCCACCTCCACCTGGTTTCTCAGCCTGTCCTGTTCTGTATGGAGAATAGGAAACCCTAGATCCTCTTTGAAAGCAGAACTGTTAAGGCAGTGTTTGTTTTAATAACAAACTGTATTCAGAAAATAAGGGGGAGGTGGAAGAGGGGTAGGAGGAGGGTAAAGTTAACATGGATACCAGAGGAGATCCAGAATATACTTTGATTTTTATCTTCTTTTAAGGAACTGAATGGTGCACACATTACTGAAGACAGCAGCTATTTCTTAGGGTCACAATGGAGGAGGGTATAGGGATTTCTGAAGTGGTCCATCTAAAAGGTTCAACTTAGGTAAGACGTCCTACTATATGTCTCACAGAATCATGGAATCTTCATGGTTTGAAGGGACCTCGGAGATCATCGAGTCCAACCATACACACACACAAAAATACCCCAAACAAACAAAAAACCCAAACAAACAAACAAAACCCACAAAAAACAACAACAAAACCACCACAAAAAAATTAATCATACAAAACAAATCACCCCACCCAACAATCTTGGGCACTAGAGCATAACCTGAAGTGCCACATCTACATTTTTCTTATATATCTTCAGGGACGGTGATGCCACCACCTCCCTGGGCAGGCTCCTCCAGTGCCTGACCACCTTCTCAGTGAAGGTAATTCTTCCTAATACCTAATCTGAATCTCCCCTGCCACAAATTCAGATCATTTCCTCTGGTCCTGTCATTATTCACTTGGGAGAAGAGGCCAACACCCACTTCCCTCCAGCCTCCTTTCAGGTAGTTGTAGAGGGCAATGAGGTCTCCCCTCAGCCTCCTCTTTTCCAAACTAAACATGCTCACTTCTCTCAGCCTCTCCTCATATGACTTGTTCTCCAGACCCCTCACCAGCTTGGTGGCTCTCCTCCGGACACACTCCAGCACTTCAGTGTCCTTCTTGTAGTAAGGGGCCCAGAACTGAACACAGGACTCAAGGTGAGGCACCATCACTTCCCTGCTCTTGCTGGCCAGGCTATTCCTGATCCAGGCCAGGATGCTGTTGGCCTTCTTGGCCACTGGGGCACACTGCTGGCTCATGTTCAGCTGGTTCTGCCCACAAGCACCCCTGGGTCCCTTTTCTGCTGGGCAGCTTTCCAGCCACTCTTCCCTAAGCCTGNGAAAGAGATCAAGTTGGTCTCCTGTTTCCTAGTATGAATACACAGCTTTGGTTTTTTGAACCATTCTGTCCTACGTGTCCAACTGAAGGATCAAAAATTCCACAGTTAGCCTGAACAGACATTCCTGGACCTATACTGCAAATGACTCATGATTTTGATTCTCCATCCTGAGGCATTGCTCAGAGCCAATTTTCAGAGCTTATACTAGGTCTTGCATGTGTGTGCATTGGGCTGCTGCTGGTTGTTCTTAATTTTAAATAAAAGAGAACCAAAGCAGATGCATCCATAAAGCATGCAGTGAAAAGTCTTGCACACAGACAGCTTGGTATTCACTGTGCATCAGTACCGCAGCTAAAGCATTTGTAGTTCTTCACATGTCAGAAGAGCCACTAGGCCACAGCTCAGGACTGGGTACAACTTTTCTACTCCAGAGCAGTGAGGCATGCAAGAAAAGATGGACACAAATTTATTTCCTCCTAGAGCTCCTTTTCATTTTTGACAGAAACAGGAAAAAACATTCCTTTGGAGATATCATAGCTCTGCATAAAGCATCACTGAAAAGGTGACAATACAAAACCGCTGTTATCCTAACAAACAAGTGCTAATGAGTGATACTTCATGCCCACCTTAAAACTCACAGGGAGGAACAAGTACAGGAAGAGGTACTCAGTCAGATCCAGGTAAAAGAAAGCACAAGAAAACAGGAGCCGATATCCTCTCTACTTAATGTGAGGGTAGCTCACCTGCATCTCCTTTAGCAGAGTATCAGACACAGTTTGACACCTGTTTAATGACTTCCATGGTGACTCACAGAATAAAACCACCTCACAACAAAATGAATCTGCACTATAAAAAAACCAAACCTGCAACCCCTCCTGCAAGCTCAGCATCCAAAGCAGAGATTATTTATTCCTCCGAGTCCAAGATGTAGTCCAAGATGTAGAAATGTGACAGGAAAATACTCCATGGGCAATCTGCAACCATAGAAGAATTATTCTGATGAAGGACTAAATGCAGCCAGCTATTATAATTATTTCAAACGTTAGTCTCCTCTGTTGAGATCCACCCACTAGAGGAGTGGAAGAATTCCCCTCTTCCTGTACCCAGCCACAAATGCTAAGCAGCAGAATGCATGCTTTAGAGACATTGTGGAACTGGTGTTTCTGATCAGAGAAAAGCTTCACAGTAGGATGACATTTATTCTAGGAAAGCCCCTGAGTTATAGCTGTTTAGCAAACGTGAAGGAATAAAAGCTGACAAGGGAGGGCAGGTCTCTCAATCATAACTGAAGCTCTCTGAGACTTTTACCTTTCCATTGCCTTTACTCCAACTGAGTTCTCTTATTGTTTTAAGAAATATTTTGACTAATCAGTTTCTCACTGAAAAATTAAAATTCTTTGAAACTGAAAATTCTTGAGGTGATGCATAAATCTTGTCCTCAAAGTGTCTGAAAAGAATTTTGATACCTGAAGTACAATGTCTGATCTATACTAGAGTCCACCCTTGGTCACTAACCGAAACACAACCAACTGTTGAAGGAGTGAGGCATTCACTTCGTAAATGAGTGAACAGCAGTACAATAGTTCCAACAGCATTTGCAATAACTTAGTAATTAGCTGATTAACTAAAAAAGTAGCTTTTTATTTTTACCAAGAAAAAATGTGGAACCAACTCCTTTTTTTCATACTGTAGAACAAACAGCACCTGAAATCTCTTTTTGTGAAATCACTTATTCCACTGACAAGGAGGATTTATTGTCTGAAGTCCAATGTCTACAGTAAGTTGTTTGAGAGTCAGAGAACCTGTGTTTTCTCCATCTACTCACAAATATTCCTGCCTTTCACTGTTTTCATTCATTCACTACTCATATTTTGCAAACACAGATTTGCCATGCCCTCAACCTCTCACATGCACAGTGCATGAGGAACCAGTGATGGGGGCAGCTGTTCCACAAGGGAGGTGAGCTTGTAACTGGGAGCCTTATAATGGCTCCTCTGAGCACGGAGCTCACCAACAAAGAGCCAGGATGCAGAGCTGGCAAATCTGGGTCAAGATCAGGGCCAGAGACAGTAATTGGGGTCAGAGAGGCCAGAGATAAGGCAGTCTGATGTCAAGCCAGGCAGCGCAGCCAGCATATCTGGGTCAAGGTGAGAACTCAGCCTGACACACCTGCTTACACAGCTGTGATGTGACATGGCCGTAGAACCTCAGGATAATTCAAGCAGCTCCCAAGGCAGAGGAGGGCAGGCCTTTGCCTCTGGCCTTCTTCTCCAACAGTTCTTATAAGGAGGTGACCTTGGGCTCAGAGAGCTAAACATAACTCAGCCAAGTAAATTCATGAAAGATGGATGTGCTCTGGGCCCTACGTAACGAAGATCTGAAGTAAGAAGGGAGAGGTTTCCCCAAGCTTGCAAGAAGCTTTCTGGCGATAATGAACTATTACAAGCATCCACCTTGGACAGACTTGGTGGATAGACTCCACCTCTCTAAAGCGCAACATTCCCACAGCACTGTTATGAAAATCCACTTCTTCCACATTTGAATGTTTTCCATCTTTCAGCTTGAAAACTGGCTCACCAGATATCTGGAATTTCAAAGTGACACACTTTTCACTCTCCTCCAACTCCTCTTACCAGAAACAGATGCAAGACCATCCACTACATCCTGACTTGGCATTTTTCCAGCATGCCACGAAAACCAATAAAGCTGCATTGATGGTAATCAGGGTCTGCCAGAGTTCCTGTGGTCAATACCTAGCTAGCTGCTTTGGGCAGGTTTCTGGAATCTAAGCGGCAAGGTAACAGAGGAAGTGACAAGAGGAATAAAGAAAACCTTCTTCAGTTAACTACTAGCACTCACCCCACCTTCACCCTTGTTCTCAGCCTGCTGCCAGGGTCCCCTTTATCCCAATATTTCAGTTCTGTGTCATTAATCACATGCTCATAAATCCTGCAACAGAAATTAAACACTTTTGCTTGTCTGCCATAAACGTGATGATGTCACAGCAAAAGAGGTATTTCTCAGTGTCACCTGCTCAATGTGAATGTGAAGCAACAACACGTTTGGCATGTCAGCCTATTATCTACTGGAAACCAATTTCTGCTTTTATTGTGGAAGTAACCTCCTACCTGAGAACTTAAAACAATTGTCAACAGAACCATTAATAGCAGGAAAATCTGGTGCAGGTGACTCGAGGCTGGAGTTTCAATGGTGTCAAGAAGTAGCAAAGGGTAAACAGAAGATTCTGGAGTACGGTTATAGGAAAGGCAGAAAAGAAAATTTCTGCACACAAATCCTAGCTTTCCACATGTTATAAAACAATTTACTTGGTGGATATTATTCCAGGGTTCAGGGGAATAGTTTGCCAAATGAAACAGATATAGCCAGAACAAAACAAAACAACCCCCCAAAAACATTCACTGATTGTGTTCCTGTAAAATACTTCTGAGTTTGAATGAACAATCAGAAACAACTGTATCCCTGCAAATTCTGCAGGCAAGCCATAGCTTCCAGGTAATCAAAGACAAAATGCTGACAATAAAACATGCTTGCAGAAGTTAACAGGACTTGCTCTTCTCAAGAATAATGTCAATCAATGTTTTTTTCTTTGGTATTTAGACCACAGTAAGTATTGCAGATGTGCAGGGATTTTTTTCTCCCTCCCCCCCGAGCTTTTCCTGTCCCTAGAATCTACAGCTGTTAGTACATCACAAGCCAGACATCACAAGCCAAGGGACATGGGCAGCCTGGTATCTGACAGTGCTAAGCAGAGACAACATATACTGGAGCATATATATTGTTCTCAGTATCATCCAACTGTTCAGAAGGATGGAAACCCCCCAACTAGACCAGCTAGGTCACACAAGCTCTATGACTTGCAAAGTTTAAATTGTTTTTTTAAATAAGGAATGTGATTTTTTTTTTCAAAAAGAAAGTCAAGATTAACAGGAGCTGATGGATGCACAGAATTCCTGAAAGTCTCCATCTTTTTTGCAAGCCAGAAAAATTAATGCAGCACTAGATTTTCAAACACTCTTATGATCATTTACAGGCTTTCACTAAGCAGAGCACTTAATTATGAGTTTAAAGTTAAGCATGTCTACATGTGTAGGAAACATGCAACTTGAAGTCCTCAATTTCAAATAAATTTTCATTCCTGTTTACGTATACGTGTACTTACTTTTGTAATTGGAGTGGTGGGCATTGTATGAAAAGAAATTGCTTTTCAAATTTTTAACACTCTCATTTTAAAGGCAAACATAAGTGATGCAAACAACCATGTAGGTAGGCTGTGACATAGCTTAATACCTCTTGGCGACCAGGACCATACAGCCTCTCCTGCAGTCTCCCCCCTTCCCACCAGAACTGCAGAGAGAAAAGGGAGAAAAGGAGGAGAAAAGGAAAGAAAAAAACCTTGTGGATCGAGCTAAAGACAGTGTGATTGAAACAATAACATAAATGGAAAGTAAATATAAAAATAATTAGTAATAACATTAAAATCAATAATAATAATGACACAAGTCACTCTCACCACCTGGTGAATTGGTGCCTTCACGAGCAGTGATCACAGATTCCTGCCCCCCAGCCATCCCACATTTATACACCGACACCAAGCTCGGTGGCGCGGTGGACATGGTGGAGGGAAGGGATGCCATCCAGAGGGACCTGGACAGGCTGGAGAGGTGGCCTAATGCAAATGGCATGAAGTTCAACCAAGCCAAGTGCAGAGTCCTACACCTGGGATGTGGCAATCCCAGGCACAAATACAGGTTGGGCAGAGAATGGCTGGAGAGCAGCCCTGAGGAGAAGGACTTGGGAGTGCTCATGGATGAGAAGCTCAACATGAGCCAGCAGTGCGCGCTGGCAGCCCAGAAAGCCAACCGTATCCTGCGTTGCATCAAAAGAAGCGTGAGCAGCAGGTCACGGGAGGTGATTCTCCCCCTCTACTCTGCGCTTGTGAGACCCCACCTGGAGTACTGTGTTCAGTTCTGGAGTCCTCAACATAGAAAGGACATCGAACTGTTGGAACAGGTCCAGCGCAGGGCCACCAAGATGATTAGAGGGATGGAGCACCTCTNTATGATATACTGACTATGACATCTCTAGTATGGAATATTCCATTGGCAATTCTGTTGTTCTGCCTAGGCTCCTTCTCAGCTTCCATGGCAAGCTGAAAGGAATCCTTGAACAGTACAAACATTGCTTAACAATAAATGAAACAATATGCATTGTTGACATGTCTTTCACAGCAATCACTAGAAAGAAAATTAACTCTTTCCTAGTTGAAACCATAATGGGCTAGGACCTTTAAAACCCACCTTAGAAGGAAAATGTCCAGTGAAATTCAGTGTGAAGCTTCAGTTCTGTTCTCCTGTTAGCTTTCTTTGCCAGCTGCATTGGCTGTATGTATAGTGTGAATTGCAGTACAGAACTGAATTATACTGAGGCCTGTGACAGTCCCATCTCTCTACCCATGTTGCAGGTACAACTCAGACATGAAGTTTCATGCACACGATACCCATCGACATTTTGAGCTCCATCAGCGTCTATTCAGTACATTCAGTACATGAATGAAGGTTTGTGTCAATGATAAAGAACTTCAAGTCTTAAGCCTGCACCTGAGCTGAACACTCGTTCTGAGCCCACTGCAGATGTTGCCCACAACCAATAGTCTGGACTTGTGCTAATCTATGAACCCCCAGTTGGTATTACTATACTAGGCCATTACTACAACTAAGCTATAAAATCCATCACAGCCCAAGTCATCTTCTATAGCATGATGTCTCTCCTCCCCCTCTCTCATACAAAACACTATACAGAAAGCCAGAGCCACAAAACACATTGAATATTGCCATGTCTTTGAGAAAAAGCTGAATCTTCCTTGATGAATGCTTCCTTGCATGACATTAAGGAGTGCAGAATGGAACAATGCCTCCCTCAACAGACCCTCTTCCCTAAGAAAACAAATGGCAGGTCCCTATAGTATAGGGTTTTTTTAGGCAATGATTTTTCTTCAAGAGATTCACTGCAGCAGCCTTACAAGAGATTTGTAGCAGGCAGTGCTCCATCTGTAGTCTCACATCCTCCGTGTGAGAGCCGTAATTCTCCTAGAGTGAAATGACAGATCATAATGGCTAATCATGTATTATGATGATACTGTCTCTAAAGGAAGGATTGCACTTGGCTTTCTGTGCCTCCTTTGGGCAACAAAAAACTTTCTTACAAAGCTGAAACAAATTACATTTTACTACTGATGCTGCTACCCTGACATCAGTTGGACACCCCACCATGTAACTGCAACAGCATTGTCCCAGCTATTTTAAAGAGCATTTTCTGAAGAGTGGTTTTCTCAAAGGGTTGGATACTAGATATGGAACATTACAGCTGCAAATTGCTAGCATGATTTTGACTTAGGCTGATAACAATCATAGAATCGTCAGAATTGTAGAGATCATCTAGTCCACCGCCCCTGCTAAAGCAGGATTGCCTAAAGTACATTACTCAGGGCTGCACCCAGGTGGGTCTTGAAAATCTCCAGGGCAGGGGACTCTACACCCTCCCTCAGCAGCCTGTTCCAGTGCTGTCACCCTCACTGTAAAGAAGTTCTTATATTTGAATGGAACTTCCTGTGTTGCAGCTTGTGCCTGTCACCCCTCATCCCGTCACTGGGAACTGCTGAAAAAACTCTGGTTCCATTCTCCTTCAAGCCACCCTTTAGATANTGTAGGCAGAAAGCATATACTCAGCCATTTTGCCAACACACTGAAATACCCTTCTTCTAGTGGGTCTTGAACATTATTGGTAGACACCAATGGACAGGACCTTCACCATACAGCTCTGTCCTCTCACCAAAAACTTACATCTCTGAGTACAATGAAATAAAATCTTGATTCAGAACTGATGAAAGAGGATTTCACCCACCTGATTCATTCAGAAAGCTCTCCATTGCTCTCTCTTTCCTCGGAGTCTCCAGATTCCAAACTGAAGCAGACCTAACATAACCAACTCGTGGGGCTGCAGCACAAAGTAGAATCACAGTGGGTTTTCTGACTTTTCCAGTAAGTTCCCTGAATTTACCTGCTCCTCTGTGGTCAGACTGCCAGCAAGAAGACAAATTTAGCTTTAACTTGTGAGAGCTCAGACTTACTGAGCAATACGCTACTTTTCTTAGTCAGAGATTAAAAAATCTGTAAGAATCCTGTCATTCTAATTACAAAGGAGCATCATGCGAACGCTTTTGCCACAACTGAGTAAAATTCATAACTGACAAGATCTTGCAAGCTAGAGTTTGTAAGATACAGGTCCAAGACCTGTATCTCTGTAACCAGTGTCCTGTGTGATAAAAGCCTCCATGCTACAGGCCCTCAGCAACAACCAAATACGATGGCACGGTTGAACTTTTCAGGAAGACAATCGGTTTCAGGTGGAACATGAGATACGCAGGATAGTGAGGCCACAGGGCTCTTTAGTGGGTCAGTGGGCTTTTATCTTCACATTGGTCATAGAGACAGGCTAACACATTATTTGCCACGTGTTTGCTGGGTGCCTTCTTGCAGTACACTTCCACTAGTATTCTCCCAAAATCAGCAGATTCGCTTCCAGTCCTGCACTGATACACATGTACGATGAAAGCTAACGCTTGTTCACTAGGCATATAATGGAGGGAATAGGTGCGATTCTGTATTTAAACAGATTTTAAAACAAACAAACAAACCAGCCAAGCGACCAGGAATATTGAAGGCAAGCACACAGGGTAGGATTTCTTTAAAGCGCTGAGTGGTTGCCAAGCATTTATAGGTGCAGATTTATTGTAGGTGTAAAAAGTTAGCAGAGTGATAGTAAGTGGAGTTTGTCTATAAGAAGAGGGAGGCAAACCCACCGACTGTAACAATGCCTTGCTAGGACAATTCTTCATTCTTCAGTCCACATCATGAAAGTTTTCCCTGAATTTTATCTGCTGCTATTTTAAAGGTATTTCTCTCATTTAGAGGGAACAGAAGCTACAGATTGTTTTGTACCTTGGAAAATCCCGAGATTTATGTAGGTACCTAAGGGTAGGATTGTACACCTGGTGAGAAATGTAAATATTAACACACAATTCATGCTGTCTGGAATGCTTTCTTCTCTTCATTTTGTCCTCCCCACACTTCCCAGAGTGGAAGCCCTGGATACAACCTACTCAACCCAAGCACTAATGGCAGTTTTGTCATTTAAGGCATTCCCTCTGTTGCTGTTTCCGTTCCTCAGTATCAAATAGTACTTCCAAAACTCTAACATGCTACTCTGAGTCTAGCAATGAAATGAAAATATAGATAAAGTCCACCTTATTGGCTGAGGGGAGAAGGGCAGAAAAAACCCGCAGATTCTTACTAACACTAAATCTGGGCGGTCTGATTTGCACTTCAGCAGCTTGTGATGTCACTGTACCTTACAGCAGATTACAATCAGCTTCAGAAAGAAATCCATAAAGCACAATTCAAAAATGCACTTCGGCATATGCTTAAAATTCAACTTCTATATCTCTGAATTAAGAGTCAGCAATTCCCATTTCAATGCCTTCCAGTTTCTTCCCCCAAAACTAATCTGAATAAATATAAAAGCAAGTTAATCATGAATAACCAAGAACCTTTTAACTTTTCCTCTCCTTTGTGTGACTGGCCAAAGAAAGCACAGTTGAACTAATGAAAGCCAGACATCTATCGCTGCTGCTATTACTGCACCCCTGTCAAACAAACAACTAATTTCCTTGGTCCAGGAGCAGAGATAAGGACAATTACTCTGATGATTACTTCTAACACTCAGATTTTTCAAAATTCTTTAAACAGTTGCCACATCCTTACAATAAATCCCTGTTACCTATGCTATGGCTGGAACATCTTTACAAGATGTTCCAGTAAGGCTCCCCCAGCAAACTGGCAGTTTTTAATCACTGCAAAGCTACCATTCCCTCTACACAGCCACACAAAGCTTTTGAATATTGGCCAGACTGCCTTTTTTTTTTTTTAAATCACTATTTTGAAGAGTCCACAAACTTGGGGTGGGCCAGAAACTGTGTTATAATCCATTACTATCTGCTGATAATAGGGCTGAATATGCTTAGTCGACATGCAAAAAGTAGGAGGCAGTATTTGATTACCATGACAACACCTCAAGGTCCTAAATGAAACACAAGAACTATTTAAAGAAACTTGAATTTGGTTTATTTAACAGACTGACTAAATCAGAGTCATCAGATACCATGCTATTGTTACACAAGCAAATTAAAAAGACAAACACAAATTGACAAAAGTACATTTTATAAATGGCAAAACAGGAACAGAGAAACTGAAGGGGCATGTCCAAAGTTAGAGAGAAACTGAGTACAGACTGCTTGTTATCTATTCCTGTGCCAATCACAAAAGAAAAATGCCACCTGGAGAGTGTTCCTGCATAACAGTTTTATGATGGTCACACCTTTGAAAAGGACAGAAATATTTGGATATAATGAGGGCAAACAATGAAAAATAACAGCAATGTACATCTAAGTGGTAAAGAGGTATTTTAATCAGGTGTTAGAAAATACGAAAATTGTGAGAAGTGATATTACTTGCTGTTAAACTGAGAAGAGCTTACATATATATATACACACACATAAAAGTATGATTCACAATTCACCCACATGCCAGTTTTTGTTCTATTTTGGAAGCCTAGCGAGAATCCTTTGCTAGTCACAAGACTTCCTTTGCCTCATTCTGCCTGCCAAAGCATCATTTTAAACTTAAGTTGTTGCAGTGTTATTTCTAATAACAGATATTCTAGTACATTGATTGCATTAAACCTGCTTTAGAGTTAAGATTCAGAAACAAGGTATTTTGACTTAAGAGTATCACTTAATATGTTTAGGCCAAATTCAAACAAAACCGCTGGGACAGTAAATTTACCTTTAAGAGGGAATGCCATTTTCCAAAGAGAACTCTTTGATTCTGAGAACATATGCTACCTTTGCTGCTACGAACAACTACAACATGCAGCCATGTTGTTACTTCACCGTTTTAGAAGCTCTGATGCATTTGGTGCTGCTTGCATGGCTTAGGAACCTGGTACAGCAACTGAACTTCTATCAGTTAACTACACAGCAAACGCCATCCTGATGTAGGTTGGTGAAATCAGCTTTTTGCAGCTACTGAGACACACACCTCAAAAGAATGACACATGCATTTGCACCTTTGGGGAGACTATGAATCTTTCCAAAATCAGCTGTGAAAACATGGCACTAAATTGTGAATCCAGGGGATACACTCTCATCTTTTGCAATTGCTCAAGGTTATCATTTCACGTGACTGGGTACCCTCCGCATTTTGCTAATGAGCCAGCCTGGAGAATGGGATAAACCACAATGAAGGCTGTATAATACACAGGCCTGCCAGACTGGGTTTCTCAGGCAGCCAGGAGAGGCAACTCAAACTCCCTCTCACACCTGCAAGCACAGCTCTCTTCTCCCTTTTAGGGAATACCCACCACTTGGAAACCACCCTGCCCAACACACACAGCTTTCCGACGCAGCTGTCCCCCACAAACTGTCCCTTGATGGCGCAGCTCCTCTGCTCTTCCCAGAGTCGAGGTGAAAGAGAAGGAGGAACATAGAACTACAGAATGGTTAGAGTTGGAAGGGACCTTAAAGACCATAGAATCATCCAGGCTGGAAGGGACCTCCAAAGGTCATCTGGTCCGACCTCCCCACAGTTGGAGGGACATCCCCAACTAGGCCAGG